>OX463842.1:52940019-53540019 GCA_949825065.1 Odontocerum albicorne | reverse complement strand
TAATTTGAGATGATTTGGGCACGTGGAACAAATACATGAAGAAAAATCAATAAAACAAATTTACAGTGCAAATGTGAGTGAAAGACGTGGTAGATGAAGGCCAAGAGAAGTAAAGCTGGATCAAGTGTATGGTATTTTGAAAGGAGAAAATATAAAAAGTGAGATAAATCATTGGAGCTATATAAAAAAGATGTGAAAGACGTGTGTTACGATAGGAAAATCTGGAACTCTCTGCTCTCTGAAAATCTCGACAAGGAAACAGTACTCGTATAATAATATTTATGTTATGTACTCGTTTATGCATAAATCTTCTTAGCAGTATGTTCAGCACAATGATAACTTTAAACTAAAAATAAAACGATAATAAAATTAAATATTTATTTCAGAAATTCGCAGCCGCGGTCTTAACATATATAGGCTTTCTTTGGACTTATCACATAACTGATCCAGGTCGGATTCCTGACGATTCGTTTTCTGAAAGGTTTAAGATCGTTTTATATCTGAATTTATATCTTTCTGAATCCTATATGATTATTTTCAAAACTTATAGCGTAACTGTGCAACACAAAAATAGCTCTACATAAAACTCTGTCTAACAAAAGGTTGCTGCAGATAAAATATGCCAATTACCTTGAAAATTTCATCTCCTTGACCTTTAAACATTGATTTGTCAAGGTGACATTCTTCGGCTGACAGGTATAACGGCTTTCACACAATAAACAAATACACGCACAGGTATCCTTCATCCACAGGATGAATGACAGTCGTGCTCGAACGCGAAATATAGCCATATATTGTATAATCAAGTCGTGTATAGTACCTACGGAATGGGCAGTGAGAACAGATACTCGTATTCATACATTTCTGTCCAGACACACAACGTTCGCCTCATGTAGGTACTCGTACATTCACGAATCTCGTCAAGCACAATTTTCCATTATTCATACCTACTTCTCGCTTTCCCTTCTTTCGAAATCTGGTTCACTTGATCCTGCCCGTTTTCCTCGGCCTTCTTTATCTCCATACACCTTGCACTTATGACTTGTACACTCATTTCTTATTTTAATTTGTTCAAAATATCTTGACGCTCCTTTATTCATCTTAGTTAAATAATTTATTTTAATCATACATGTTTTAAGTAAGATTAATAATATATTTATGTGCACCACACAATGATTCTAACGTTTTTTTTCTTATTTTTCCAAGTCGAACTTTTCAGTTCCTTACATTAAGGTGGGCACTTACACAGTATTTAAAAATATAACAATGGGTAATCTCGTTGTTTTAAAAATAAATCTCTTTAAACTGTGACAGGAGGTATAATAAAATGGTCCAATTCGTCGAGTTTTTCATTAATATTTACCGGAGCGGCATGCTACATTAATGGCTGAATACTAAATACTGAAGCACAAATAGATTCAAACGAAATGAAGTAAGCATTTTGCAAACACAATGGCTGAGTGATAAAGTATATTAACATATTCGGGAGCATAGCGGTGCTGGTGCCGTGCTGGGTGGGCTCATAATGGAGTCGCGGCCCCAACACCCTCGGGAGGGTGTGCGGCGCTAATACAATTCATGTTTAGGAGACACACACCTCTGTTACGCGGAAATGAGGCCAAGGAGAAAAAAAATGTATTTTAAAACTAAAAACACATATACGTACAATAACGCGAATTCTCTCTTGGGGCAGGCGGAGAGAACTGAACGCAATTAAACTTTCCCATCAATAAAGGAAAACCCAAAAAAATATGTACATACATACTTTTACACCGTGCACAGTATAATGTGAACTGTTGAACAATGTTGTGTTCTGTGAGTACTATTTTAGAATTCATTCCATTGATAGCAATACACGTAAATAGCCCCATGTCATTGATACCAATACACGTTAGTAACCCCATGTCATCGATAGCAATACACGTAAATAACCCCATGTCATTGATAGCAATACACGTAAATAACCCCATGTCATTGATAGCAATACACGTAAATAACTCCATGCCATTGATAGCAATACACGTATGTTAAGTAGCTCCATGCCATTAATAGCAATACACGTAAGTAACTCCATGTTACTTATAGCAATACACGTAAGTAACTCCATGTACTGATAGCAATATACGTAAGTAACTCCATTTCAACTCAACATACGTTTACAACTTTTAGTAACTTAATTTGCTGCAGAAATTTGTCGTATCACGCATTCGTGAGAAGTTTAAGAGTAAAAAATACTTTTATTTCTAGCAAAACGGTGAACGGTGCACCCCCTCATTACCAGCGTGATGTGAAAGTTTATCTCGATGAAACTTTTCCAAACAGATAGATTGAACGCCTAAGTAGTTTTGAGAACTCCCCGCGCTCCTTGAATCTCACACTAATTGACTTTTTTGTGAAAACTTATCAAAAATATAATTTATGGCATTAAAAAACAACAATTAATAAATTGGGTGCAACTATTGAAAAAAAATGCGCCTTAGTACCAAAAAAATATATACCTGATGTTTGTGACTGTGCATAGATCAGAACGGCCATAGACTTGAGGGTTTGCGAGAATAAAAAAAATCGGCGTCTGTTTTATTTAATTTGGAGTTTTAATCCTAGAAATGCCATTATAAATACTAAATTTATAATCCTTTAAAATATGTTTATATTTCTTTGAAAAACTCTTCATATACTTCCTTCACCTCTTCCACAATCTTATATCTCCTCATGCAACTCCTTTGGTTTCTCTTACTCCTTTTTTGTGCTTCTTTCAACATTTAATACACCTTGTCAAACCATTCTTTTTTCCTCTATCACGACTCGTGCTCATGCTTGCATAGTACATCTATCATTATTTTGTCACCATCCATTCAACATATGCGGACCACCTCAAGGTTCTTTTTTTAAAATTTATCCTTATTAAATTTATTATTCTACCATACATCGACATACTATGCTTTCTTCTCAATTCACGCATCGCCGGAGTATTTATTTGTTCATTCAACCTATTTTCCACCTCCATTTTTCACTTCCATACACACATTTTGGCGATAATACGTTTTTTAAAATCATTATTTTGGCCGATCTTTTTATAGTTTTGTTTATATATGTATTTAAGTACCTCCTGGCTTTTGTTTCCTGTTGCAACTTGCCGTTGAACATCTATATCCACATTTTTGTCAATTAAAACCAAAACACTCCCAAAAGTTCCTAATTTTTAGATTTTTGCTTACATATTGCATTAAATTTTCTTTCCACCCTTTTCAGTTACCAAAACTGGATTTTGTAACATTAATTTACAGATCTTTTCTTTACATTTCACGTACACGTAATTGATAGCGACGTTTAAACTAATTCGCCCTACATGCGCATCTTCGACTCTTCCCTACATGCACATCTTCGACCCTTCCCTACATGCACATCTTCAACCTTTCCCTACATGCCCATATTCGACCCTTCCCTACATGCACATATTCGACCCTTTCCTACATGCACATCTTCGACCCTTCCCTAAATGCACATCTTCGACCCTTACCCACATGCACGTCTTCGACCCTTCCCTACAAGCACATATTCGACCCTTCCCTACATGCACATCTTCCACCCTTCCCTACATACACATCTTCGACCCTTCCCTACATGCACATCTTCGATTATTATTTTTCAAGTTGTTTTTTACCCTTTTTTTGTTTTGCTTTTGAGTATTTTCAAAATTATTCTTCATTCTTATTGTTATTTTTTTCCTTTCAGAGTATACATCTCCATTTATCTTCATATGCTTCTAATCAATGTATATGCGTAAATGTTTGATAGATAGGCATATCATAACATATCTTTACTCGTATCTATAGAGATATGAGTGAGTGTGCAGATTTAAGAAAAACTTGAAGACAATCCTTTTTGAAAGGTTTTATAAAAAGTATGATTTCATATGAACATTGCACACCTAAAATACACTACAGTCAAACCCGAATATATTACTGTCACATATCGGAAGATCTACAAAGCTTTCTTCGTGGTTAGTCTTTATATATGCAGATGCGGATAAGACAAACCTTATCTAATGGCTACAGCCACTACTTCAATAATCATACACTCAACTTATGGTGTTATTGATTTTGTTATATTTTTAATCGGTCAATGGCGGGTTCGAACCCCTATTTAGAGCACCATTGATGAGATTTTACTCTCTAAGCGGCGCTATATAAATTGTCATTTTATTAATATCATTATCAAGTAATGTACGTACAAAGACATACATTTTTACTTTTCGCTAACACTTCATCAACAAACAATTGTCCATATCATCAACAAACAATAGTCCATATCATCAACAAACAATAGTCCATATCGGATAAAGAAAATAATTTTCAGGATTTGAAACTTTTTCAGTTTGATGGAAACTAAAAATCTCCATAAGAGGATTTATCGGTTAATTGTTCTAAGTTACTATGTATCTTTTCACATCGCTTCTTTATCTTTACTTTATATCCCGTTACTGAATATTAACTCATTTAACTGGTCAATAACCTCCTTAAAATAACAGCAGATGTTTTTACTCAAAACGAGTGATGAAACCCTCCAAAATAAAATATTAATCATATGTTCTGTTAAGTTTAATGAGTATGTAACTCCAATAGACGCGACAGATGAAGAATATCATAATTTAAAAAATCTGAGCTGTTTCAATCACGCACTTTTAAATACTACAAAAATATGTAGTTCATTTTTGTTGAGTTTCTAAGAAAACGATATTTCAAATAAGAGAGAAAATATAAACAAAAAATCTAATTAAGGTTTGAAAGGATCATAAAAAATAATTTCAATGATACATTTCAGGGAGTACCATAAATGGGTTAATGATGATTATTTTCAAAATCTAATTTGGACGCCAACGAAATGAATAGATATGGCGTGATCGCTTCGTGATCGCTTCGCAGCATTAATATTAATGTTATTGTGTAAACACGGTGATGTGAGTGCTAGCGTGATTGCCAACACGGCTTGACAGATTGTTGGACATTGATTTTTTTATAGCGCATTAAAACGTGATTTGATACGAGCATCCTGTTCCAAAGCGTTTTAAAATTATTTTATCATTATCATTATTTATAATTCAAATATATTAAAAGTAACGAAAATATGCTTCACAAAATGTTTTGTATGATAATTGCATTTTTATTAAAATGTTCGAACGAACTTCTACAGTGTATGACTCTCCGCGAACCACCAGTGCCATTTATTTCATATTTCTAGTAGTTAATAGCAAGAGCTAATTATTTATTGTAGTACATTCCCGATATGCGCATACATCGATTTTTATTTAGACCTTCTTCGTCGTGACCTCAATGGTGAGAAATGTGACCCACGAATGGTTGAGTATATTCATGTTATTTTTTGGGATGGTTTCCCATTACCTGTCGTACCGTAAGTACACGGTAAATGATTGTACACATGTTGTATATATTATGAGCTTTGCTGCCAACATAAGTATTTTGAGGTATAGTACAAGATTCCAGAGAAAATATACACTTGTGGATGTAAAGTGAGAGCAGGAGTGATGTTGGCATGTTTTGGTACACACTCAAGCGGGTAGAAGTTGGAAGAATGAGGAGAGAGAATAGGGAAAACCGAAGTAGTTTTCCCCTTCAAGTTAAGCCTGCAAACCCACGCAGTTTTCGGGGTGTGGCTGCTGGCTTTGGTACTAACACTAGTAGCTCCATGGAGCCAGTGGATTAGGAGTTGAGTACTTTCCAGGCAACCTTAGACTAGCTACTATTATGCTTGATAATTTTGTGTAAAGTATGTACATACATTAAATTTTACTGTCATACATACACCAACTAGATAAGAGTTACACAGATTCGTGCTAATTGCTGGGTGAAAGGTTACAAAGATTAGAAAAGAAGGAAAGTGGGAAATACGGAGTTATGAGGAAACACATTTCGTCATTGAAAAGAGAAATAATGTTTTTTTAAGTAGCTGTTTAAAGCATTACGATTTCATATTGTTTCACTGTGTGGATGAACTCGTGTTTAAGTGGGTGTTAAGCATTATAGAACCACACTAATCTACCTAAAACGTGTATGGTATATTACTCATGCAAACCGATTGGCCACTGGAATTATTCTCTTAGTTTTTCAATATTTTGCTGCACGTTACCTGGACTCATCTCTATCGGTCTGCCACGTGCTCTTCTTCCTTGTTCTTGGGCTTGCATAATAATCTTTTAATGGTTTTACTTTGTCAACCTATGCGATCTTATGTCACTTGTGTGTGGTTATCTCGATAATTTTACATCTTCTTCATTGTGTGCTCAGTGCTGAACGTTATGATATTCCGCTACGTCTCGAACTCAGCGCACCATCTGTCTCCATCCCTCCCTTGGCTGATCCTAGGCCATGATGATTGCAGCGTTTAAAGAGGATCCTGCCAACACTTATATTTACAAACATATTTCCACGTACGCATAAACAAATGTATCAGTATGATGAGGTGACCAAAGTTGTATAGTATTTAAACAATACCTTCTTTTGATTGACGACAGACTAATTTTATCGTTGTTGAAGAATACACGATAAAGGCAACAAACCCAGATCCATTAAAATAATGTATGTCTAAATTAAATTACCTGTAGTTTTTTTGCAAATTATGTATATTTCTTATAAAAAATAAAATAAATAAAATAAATAAAATAAATAAAATAAATAAAATAAATAAAATAAATAAAATACATAAAATAAATAAAATAAATAAAATAAGTAAAATAAATAAAATAAATAAAGTAAACAAATAAAATAAAATAAATAAAATAAATAAAATAAATAAAATAAATAAAATAAATAAAATAAATAAAATAAATAAAATAAATAAAATAAATAAATAAAATAAATAAAATAAATAAATAAAAATCAGATGATCAGATGATCGTGACGTTGTACCCCATCTACAAATCTTTAATTTTCTTTTCACGTTTTTTTAAAATAGTCTATGGTAGCTTTTTTTTTTTAAATTAAATCATTGTTGGTGTATTTCTTTTTATCTCTGCTAAACATTTTAACACAATATTTAACACCCTTAACATCAACAAACATAAAACTAAATAATGTATTAGATAAGATCTTAACGTATAAAAATGAAAAAAAAGGTCCATTTATTTGATGAATTTTTACAAACCACCAAGATTTTGTTGGAATCCAAAATTGGTAATAGCATTTTCACAAGAAAAAAAAACATAATTTGGCATTATTCTGTGGGAGCCGGGTGTAAGAACTCCCCATATATTTGCTATGCCTTAGTTTGTTTCACCATTTTATGTGAAAGGGTTCCCGCAAGGTTGTAAGGGTGGCGCGGTCAGGGCAGCCCCATGTGGAACACCGCCAGGTAGGGAAAACTCTCGGTAAGGAAAATTGTTAAAACCGCACCAAGTAGCTACGAACGTATGACTAAAGAATACGATCTACGGGGCCTTGTTGATAGATTTTCGACTTTTATTTAGTTTTTCTGGTTTGATTCCAGACTGTGCCAAAATATGGGGTCAGTCTAGAAAGGGTACTTGCACAAACTAGACGTTTGTGAGTATTGTACACATATATCAACGCGCGATATTATTTTAAACGTGTAAAAGGGTAAACTGCGAGTAACGTGCTTAGTCCAGTGGCTTTTAGCTATAGGTTCGATTACTAAGGCCGAGGATAGTGTTGTCTTTCTGTATTGCTTTTTTGCACTTTACGCATCAAACTTTCTCTTCGACATTATAAAGCCATAAATAATTTGAACATAAAAATAATATTTTAAATGTAAACAGTTAATTTTTAATATACGAGGGTGGATCAAATATAAACGTGACTTTTGTTTTAGAGCGCGAAATTTTAAATGGAGCGCGCGGCCGCCTCAAGGAGTTTTGGATGGAGATATCAGGAGTGGGAAGAGCGATCGGCCGGCCTCGATGGATTCCGTCATTAGTATGACACACGATATGTGAGAAAGAGGTGCACCTGTCAATTACGCAACGCATAATTATCAAGTTTTTCGCTCGTTAGACCGTAAAACTAAAATTCTGCGGAGACTGACGGCACAGTTCGGGTATCAAACACTATCAAAGCCCCATATGTTTGCCTGACATAAGGAGTTTATGAAAGGCCATGAAGGCGTCAAAAACGAGATTCATGATCGTCGCCCACGGATGAGCATTACCAAACAGAACGTTAACGCCATTCGTAATCTTTTCGATAAGGCGATCAACGTTTGACAGTTTCTGAAATTTATTTTGAGATTGGAATAAGTTATGAGAGTACTCAATTCATAATCACAAAGGACCAAGAATTCCGTGTAGTGTCTGCTCGATGGGTCCCACGTATTTTGACTACAGAACAAAAGTTGGCACGTTTACACGTCTGTGAGCGGCTCTTGGCTTGGTTTGCATAAGAAAGGAACGCATTTTTTTAGTTGCATCGTTACCTGCAATGAAACTTGAGTACACCACTATACGCCTGAGTCAAAACAAGCAAGTATGGAGTGGAGACATAAGGATGAAGCAGTGCCTATGTAAGCCAAAGTTAAGACTCGGCTGTCAGCTGGTATGGTGCTTGCGACCCTTTTTTGGGACCGGTGCGGCATTTTACACATCGATTTTTAGCTCAATTGCTGCATCATGACAACGCGATGCCCCATGCTGCAGTTGTAACACGCAAACAAATGAAAGAAATGAGTTGAACACGACTAAAACACCCTTCCTATAGCCCTGATCTATCGCCCTGCGACTTAGGGCTACTGAAAGAAGCTGTGAGAGGCCAACAATTCAACGATGACGATGGAGTAGAGGGGTTTGTGTGCAATTAGCTGTTGACACAACCCACTTCTTTTTACGAAAATGGGATACAAAACTACCAATCTGCTGGAAAAAAATCATTTCTAAAGCATGAGATTATGTAAAAAAAATTATGTGCAATTGGTGTCTTTCTTCCTGCAAATAAAAAAATCAAGCAAAAAATGTCTCGTTTATATTTGATCCATCCTCGTGTATCTTATTTCGATATGTTAAAGGGTACCATAAGATTAAAACAACAGTCTTAAATTACTCAGTTTTTATTGTTTAATCCTATGTAACTGTAAGATAATAATTACACTAATTGTTTTCCCTTATTGAATTACTCTTACGGCGATACTGGTACCAACATGTACAGAGAATGAATTCCACAAGAATTCCATACATAGCTCTGCATGGGATGCCGGATGGACCGCGTCCGCCAGGGAGACTCCCGAAACGATGGAGAGATAGCTGGAGCTCAGCATCACAGGAGGACAATCCTGCAGTAACAGACTCTTGAGTCTATAGAAAGTTTAAGAAGAAGAATTGCTCCTATTTCTTTGGTCTTTAATTTAATGTTAATGTTAGGAATAAAAATTCAGTGCTGATATAAAAACGATTTTTAAATTATTATTAATAATTCTAATTCCTGTTTTTTATAAAAAAAATAAACTTTAAATTCTAATAAAGGCGTTACCTGCAATGAAACTTGGGTACACCATTATACGCCTGAGTCAAAACAAGCCAGCATGAAGTGGAGAAATAAGGATGAAGCAGCCCCTATGTAAGCCAAAGTTAAGACTCGGCTGTCAGCTGGTATGGTGCTTGCGACCCTTTTTTGGGACCGGTGTGGCATTTTACACATCGATTTTTAGCTCAATTGCTGCATCATGACAACACGATGCCCCATGTTGCAGTTGTAACACGCGAACAATTGGAAGAAATGAGTTGGACACGACTGAAACACCCTCCCTATAGCCCTGATCTATCGGTCAAAAGATTTCAATGTGTCTCTTGCACAGTTCAGACTAGTTAAAAAATATATACAATGTGTACCATACTATATATAACAAAGGTTCGGTTTGAGAAAACTGTATTTATGTAAATTATACAATTGTATGTGCAACACATTCATGAAAATTATCTCACTTCGTTTTTATTTCAAATATATACTTTGAAAAATAGCCTACGTTGCCTGGCTTGTAAGAAGTTGGTTTTTTTACTCAGTGGCTCCAGATTTGATGTTAAGTTTTTATTTAACCCGTCAGGTTGTGCGTGAAACAACAAAAGTTGAATACGAAAATACTAAAAAGAAATTCTTATTTCGATAATTATAATTGTGACTAACGCTAACAGCAACCTCTCAAACTATTTATTTGCGACAAGAGCAGACATCGCAAAAGCTAACGCAGCCGCCCTGGCTGTGGTGTGTGGAGTGTGTTAGTGTGGGTTGATTCGACCATAATGAAGGCTCTGGAGGTCACGACTTTTATTTGAGTTGGCGGCTTTTTACAAGGAAGAGAAAGGTTTTATGGGACACGACTGTAAATTGTGAAAGCGATCTAAACCTCGCTCCGATAAAAAAAGGTTTATTTACTGCCCGGACTATGTTGCATGTGTGTTATCAAACATTTTTCTCTATTTTGCCAAACTAACTTAAACGTCTACGAAACATTTAAGTAGATAAAATTGTTGTAATAAATATAAGAAAAGCTGACGTCGCCAGATCCAGATATGCGCTCGCGGTCCGCACAATACTCGTATATCCACTTTAACGTAAATTCATCATTATTCTCGATTAAAGTTGTTACTTGTATTTCTCCGAGGAACGGAGATTTATTTTCTGTTTACAAAGTATTTTTAAAGGTCAAATTTCTGTGAAATATCACTTTCGTTAAAGTTTTTTCAGTGTAAAATGAGTTTTAAGAAACACATTTTGATGTTCCTATTTTTATTTTTTTTAAATCTTGCCGCATTCTTCATCTTGCCAAGAGGTATAAGGTACAGCTTTAGATATATTATATGCAGGACGAGAATAGGGCAGAATTAGATAGAGAGCTACCTTAGTAACATTTATATAAAGGAGAGCCTTACATACGCGTAAGGGGTGAGAGAAAATCTTGCCGCATTTTTCATCTTGCCAAGAGGTATAAGGTACAGCTTTAGATATATTATATGCAGGACGAGAATAGGGCAGTATTAGATAGAGAGCTACCTTAGTAACATTTATATAAAGGAGAGCCTTACATACGCGTAAGGGGTGAGAGAAAATCTTGCCGCATTCTTCATCTTGCCAAGAGGTATAAGGTACAGCTTTAGATATATTATATGCAGGACGAGAATAGGGCAGTATTAGATAGAGAGCTACCTTAGTAACATTTATATAAAGGAGAGCCTTACATACGCGTAAGGGGTGAGAGAAAATCTTGCCGCATTCTTCATCTTGCCAAGAGGTATAAGGTACAGCTTTAGATATATTATATGCAGGACGAGAATAGGGCAGAATTAGATAGAGAGCTACCTTAGTAACATTTATATAAAAGAGAGCCTTACATACGCGTAAGGGGTGAGAGAAAAAACCCTTGACCACGTTTTTTTAGTGTCTTGAGCGCGCCTCGAATAGTCTGAACACAAGAATAAATACTCGCTCACTAACCGTTTCTCACTTATTCGCAATGATTTTTTCTATTTTTTTAATAAGCAATCCACTCAATCTAGGATGATTTGTGCCACCAAATTAAAGTCATTATGTGAGTCAATTTTTTTAATCCACTTTACATGGATTTCTCCAATTACACAAAGAGGGTTTGCTTCTAGCGTTAGCTTATTCGTTAGGAATAATATCAGCCAGGATTCTTCTCATACTGCTAGACGATACCGAGAATATATCAACAGTGTCATTCAGTTGCTTCAATATCTCTATACCACGCGTGACTGAGTGTTTAGCCATGATATTCGTCCTGTAAGTTGGTATGTAGAACAGAGGGTGATCCCTTGCACGGCTATATTTATTAGGTACATATAAACTTAGTGCTTCTAGAATCGCGGGACAGTTCAAGCAGCCTTGAAAAATCTTTAGTAAGAATATCGCAATGGATTCTTGCCTTCTTGTTTCGAGTCTTCTATAGTTACACACCGTGAGAAATTTGACGTGGTGAGCATATTTTAGGTAATTGCTCTTTGTTCAGTGACGCCTGAGTAATTTAAACAAATTTATAAATTATTCTCGAGCTGAATGGAATCATATTTGAGTATTAAATACGGTTACTTTTTGGAGTGTCCTGTTCATTTGGAGTATCCTGTCCATTCGGAGTGTCCTGTCCATTTGGAGTATCCTGTCCATTTGGAGTGTCCTGTCCATTTGGAGTATCCTGTCCATTTGGAGTATCCTGTCCATTTGATAAACTAAGCCAAAGTCAACAAAGTTTCCTATTTCAGTAATTTGATTTTCTGCTCGGAAAAGTTCTTAACTACTGAATCCCTCAGGGGATGTTCTTCAACCATAAATATACGAATATTTTAATACCCTGAACTTTTCATTTCTACCACGATTGATTTGATCTATGCATACAAGTGGTATAGAAGGCATAAGAAGTTAAGTAATACCATATCAATGAAATACGGAATAGTAGAAAGCTATTATATCTAAGGAGTATATACTCGTATTACAAAGTTTATGAATGTAGAAAAACCGCAATTGCGTTCACTAGGAAGGGAACTATGTACCTGCCTGTTACCTACCTAAAGGAATTGTCAAAAATAACGAGTGAATTGTTATTTTACAAATAAATTAAATTAAGTATTGTTGATTTAAACATACAGGGTCATTGACCGATCGAGAATCCAATGATTGGCACACATTTCAAACAACGACAATATTTACTATTTACAGCGTGCAAATTGGCTAGCGATCTCCAAATATAAATATTTATCCTACCTTCCGTCCATGTGATAGAGCGAGGCAGATATATATATAACCCATGTATTCACTCACTGGTATAAATTGTCTGCAATATGCGAAATAAACAACACTTTATTGTCGTCCATTCAGCTGTCAAACTTGTATTATTTATTTACCTGCTGTCCACTCATTGAAATATATCCGCATTCCTGAGTCTATAAATAAATCGATATTAATCAAGATCATCACGACAATCGAACATAAGTAATCCGCTATATTGATGATTCTCTACGAGATTTAAAGCAGATTCAGCTAAAACGAAGATAACGGTGTCGCTATCAACATCATCGGCACGTTCTAATAGAACACATGCTACACCGATAGCATATCACGTCGGGGTCACCAATATAACGATGTATGCTATCGGTGTAACATGTGTTCCTGCGCAACGACGCCGTAAGGAAGCCGCTCCAACCACCTTACCACGGACCGTATGCCGTGCTCGGAAGGAGAAACAAGGTGTTCACCCTGCAGCTGCCCGGACGAGTGATCAACGTCTCAGTCGACCGCCTGAAGCCCGCATACATCGCAACCGCCGAGGACGCAGCAGAGACGCCAGAGAAAGTCCATCAAGCAGCCACCGTACCCTGCTACACCACACGCAGCGGGAGAATAGCGAAGGGCCCCGTACGTTTCGCGTAGGCCGCGCTACCTACGCCCCACTAGGAGTGAGAGACGACCAAGCCTACCCCTGTTTCCGCATCACCCATCTGACCGACAGATCTGGGAAAAAACGACACGCGCTGTTGCTGTCCACGTACCTATTTCGACACAGGGAACGGACAACCAGCCCGACGTCAGATGCACCGGAACCTATCTATCGTTCACGCAAGACACGCGCCCTCTGCGTTCACTAGGAAGGGAACTATGTACCTGCCTGTTACCTACCTAAAGGAATTGTCAAAAATACTTAATTTAATTTATTTGTAAAATAACAATTCACTCGTTATTTTTGACAATTCCTTTAGGTAGGTAACAGGCAGGTACAGTGTGTAGAAATATAATGGTTTTGAGATATTTTCTCTGCTTACCTCAAAATGAACAAGGCGTGATGATAATCTAATGCCCCTCATAATTTGTTGCCATCAATTACCGTTACAAGTGTTCCTAATTCTTTTGTCGATGCATTTTTCATCGCAAAAATTATTTAATAGATGAATTATTCTAGTACATCTAACTTAATCGTAAATATACTATAACACCCTCTACCCAAAGAAGTAGACAGAGATGACAGAGCGCCAGATTTACATTCACGATACACGTTGTTAGTCTCCTCGACATCTTTATACTTTCTCAAACACCTACGAATTCTCTGACTTTTGTATTTCGTTCTTTCAATATATCAAACACTTGATTTAACTATATTATTCTTAGTCATCCTTTATCTCTACCATGTCTTTCAATCACATTAGCACTGTATATTTGTTTTATTAGTATTTCTTCATTCATTAGTCCCACGTGCCCAAACCATATTAGAGAGCTCTTCTCCATCTTACTTAATACATCAGATTTCAGTTCGCATGAATTGAAAATTACTTTTTTTTATCAAACATTATCACCTCAGTTCTAAGTGCACTAATTTTACGGCATTTATTTTGGCTATTTTAAGTATTATTTGACGTCCACGTTTCACGCATCAAAGTTTATATTTAAATAATGTTGTGAACTCGAACTAGATAGTTTCAAAATATTGGCAGATTTCGAAACTATCCAGTTCGAGTATATTTGTTTTAGTGCCTCATTTACCTTATTTTCTATCGCTACATGTCAATTGAAGAGGAACTACAAGAGGCCTTAACAACTATGGAAAGCATTCTTCAAAATAACTACAGTATGAAGATAAATAAAGACAAAACAAAGCTGCTGACTGTAGGCCGAGCGCAGCACCAGATGAGAATAGTGATGTCGGGTAAACCACTAAAGAACACCGAGGAGTTTGTCTACCTCGGGAGCAAAATAACATGGGACGGTCGGTCCAAGAGCGAGGTCGACAGTTGTATACATCAGGCTAGACTTGCATTTAATAAAAGGTCGAAAATAATATAATCAAATAATATAGACCTAAAACTGAGAATACTCCTCATCAAGACCTATGTATGGAGTATCTTGATGTACGGCTGCGAGACATGGTGCCTATCCGAAAGAGATAGACGAAGACTAGAGGCTTTTGAGATGTGGTCCTATAGAAGACTATTAGGAATTTCCTGGAGAGACCGCATCACAAATGAAGAGGTTCTCCAACGAATCGAAGGAGGAAGGCACCTGCTCAGGATCCTGTCCGAAAGGCGTGCAAGATGGATCGGTCATATAATACGACAAGAGGGCCTCTTGCATGTCATAATGGAGGGTATGACCGAGGGGACAAACTCTAGGGGACGCCCACGCCGAGAGTACCTGGAGGACCTGTTGGTGGACGTGCGCTGCTCAACATATACAGACTTAAAAGAGCCGCACAGGACACGGGGGAATGGAGGAGAAGAGTTCAAATTGCTGCAAACCAGTCTTAGGACTGCAACCACGGAAGGAATGTCAATTGAATTGTGATTCCACACAATAAGACGTGTAAAATATCAAAATTGATCTGCATTACATGGATCAAAAAATATGACTTGGAACTTACAACATTTAAATATAATAGTTGACCATAATATAATATTCAAACAAAACACTCATTTCTAATGAGCTAGAAAATACATTTTTACTATAACTTATAATAATGTATTATATATATCATACTTATAAATAACTCAGCGTGATTAACCTTTTCCTTCCTGTGCTAAATAAATCAATACACGTGTAAAAATGAGCGACTTAAAATCAGAAAAATAAAAATGTTCATAGCTAATCGCTTAAATTAATTAAATTTGAAGTCAAAAGTGATAATAATTGAAATTGTATTGCTGAAAACATGAAAAAAACATCGGCCGACGTTCCCAAAACGGGCGAACAACCTCAAATGGATGCCCGAGAGCTACTGAAGCGAGAGAAGCGAGCAAACTGATATATTGTTTTTTGCGTTCCCATATACCGAAGAAGAGTGAGAGTGAGACGTGAATAGTGTCGCTTCCTCACCCATAGTGGTTTTTTTAGAATGAATACACCTACGTCACACGTTTGATTGTATTGGTGAATTTATTCCCGATTTTCACAAAATATCTCTGATTGGCCGATAAGTGCTAATAATTACTAATATTATTTTTTCATTCAATGGGTAAATGTACTCGTATTGCTGAGAAATACCTAAAATCTGAACCCAGTATTTATGATATTATATTTATAGAGATATTAAAGTTTTTAGAAGCAATGTGTACTAGTTACACATCACAGGGAAGGAAGGGTTAGGTTAGGTTAGCCTAACGAATGGTGCATATTCGCTTGAAAGCACTTCCGCCAGGGAGATACACGTAGATTCACAGTTGCTGCCCCCACGACGTGTAGGTAATGCGAGGCAATGCGTGAGATACAAGTAAGTGAGAGGCACTTACTGTATCTCACACACGAGCAGTCATGCAAATGCTGAATCGAGTGATTCTGGACGGGGGTCATTTTACTTGGTATTTATTAAATATTCCAGTGAAAAAAAGATCAACCTGGCCGTATAACTCAAGAATAAAGTAAAACAGCTTTTGTAAAGCTAAACAGACGTGTTACTTTTATTTAAGATTTATATATATCATAAATGTAATTTTTCCCACAACTTCAAATAATATCCATGTTTATAAAAAATGTTATCTATGGCTTTCAGTTCTTGTTACGTATATCTATGGCATTAATTATTTATGGAATGAAAATTGATTTATGAAAAACTTGCGAGATTTCAAAACGAATGTTATACTTATCCTAAAATGTTTGAAGGGAGTGATGGGAAGTTTTAACTATAAACTCACATTCATTGTAAAAACGATTTCATAAGAAAAATTGCGCGTTTTTCTCTTATCTAGTCGTAATCAGATTATCGTTTTGTAAGTAGAAAATAGAGAAGAAACGTTTTTACAAAAACCCAAATTATTAAGATAGTAGTCTCAACTACATTACAAATATTACTCGATTCAATACGTTATAGATAACACACACACATACGGCAAGCGGGTGAGATTCAGGTTTGAGTCTTATTGGCCATCTTTATTTTACTAAGGTCCTTATAGGTCACTGCACCATCTAAATAATTTTATATAATTTTCTATTGCCTACCTTTATTTTACTACTTTATATAAAAATACTCATATTTACGAAAATTGTGAAAGTGATAAAAAAATATACGAGTATAGTCAAACAAAAAAGGGTCAAGTTTTGTTCCTGGCCTAGTTGGTACGACGCCTGTTATTTAACCCGAGAGTTGCGGACTTAATTTCCATTTGAACTCAATCTATTTTAGAAAGGTTTAAGTCTGGGGTTCACTTTAGACCTTTTCAATATATTTTTAGTTTGTTGGGAAGTATTGATATATGGCAATACACTCGCCAACTTGTACTGTAAATAATTAAAGTGTAATACGTCAGGAAAAAAACATCATCTCCCCTTATTACCTTTATCCGTTGTCAATCGACTGTAGAATTAAGGCTTTTCAATGACATTCACATCGCTTCTATTTTATGCCTTTCTTTGTCAGCACGCGCCTTCGAATATAAAGATTTCGGTGATCCAATGAGTTTTGAAGTTACTTGTTCTTACATTAACGTGGGATACCATTAAATGAAAGTGCTTGTCTGCCCATGAAGTATGACTAGGTTATTGCCATCCCAATCAGCCACAAAATAAAAGCTTACATAAATAACTTAGCTAATGAAATACAAATAAATCTGTCTTGTGTATTTTTCGACAAACTTAGCTCAACGATTCAGAGCAACCTAACAAATCCCCTGAAAATCAGGGAATACGACCAATGCATACCTCTTGTCCTAACATAAGACTCAGGAACAATAATATTCACTAAATTACCCTACAAAAGGTGTAGCGTAAGTACAGAGGAAAATTGGGTAAGTCTATATCTCACTTAAATTTTTAAAAATAAATTAAGATTAAGTGCTCTACTTGAGAAAACAGCTTACTCGTGGAAATGAGTAGAGAATGTTGCACAAGTGGTGACTGAAAGATGAGCGAAAAGGGTTCGAGAGTGGCGACCGCGTATCGAGAAGAGACCATATAAATGCCCACCTACGTGAGCGATGGATAACACGTGATGATTCACTGGAATTCAGACAATGCAAAGCACTCAAAGCCAACGTGCCTGCAGGAGATATGGGGAAAATAAATTTCCTAAATCTAGCAGTGCTAATGTGCGTTTAATGATGGTGATGTTCCCAATAGTATCCAGTTTATTAACCTACAAAATAATAAACGTATTAAGTTCAGTCAAAACATAAGCATAGCTAAAATCAATTAAGTTTTGAGGCCCGTCTTCCAATTTTCTGCTATTGGGTATAACATCTCTCCTAGAAAACAAATCAAGACCGTGTGTCATCTATGAATTTTTTTTTATTAAAATTAAACACTTGTCTATTTATTTTTCAATATTCAAATCACATACACATATGATTTTCAAATATCTTTCCATTAGTTTTGTAATGGCCAATTAAAATTTTCTACACAATAGTTATCAGAGGGGGTCATTAAACTAATCGTAATATTTGGTGAAATAATACAACATTTATAATATTGAACAATTAATTACTTTGTAATTTAGGTGGATCTAAGTATTTCTCTCATCACAAACTGGAATAGTTTTTCCTGGAGAAAGAATCGAAAATGGTAGTAGAAATATGTGCCACAGGAATTCCATATATTTGAATTAGTGAAATAATAAAGACAACCAGCTGCTGACTACACCACTCGCTTCCAGGAACTACAGGAAGCAACAGAGATCCTAGCACCCTGTTTTTCTCACCAATTAGGTCTTGCCTCGAGTATGTCAACCCGATATTCAAATAAGATAGCGCATATTGTGAGTCCTGTAGAGCCTCATAATTACATGCAATGCTATTCACGCTAAATAAATCGTATATACGCATATTAACATTGCATTTAGTTACCCCTACTTGGAATATATTTCATATAGAATATTCCAATGTGTGGAAATACATAAATAGTAAGAAAATATGTTTTTCCTGAATCATTTACTGATTCTGTGCGGTATAAATACTTAAATGATCAACAAATAGAAAGATCGATGTACGGTTGGATCAAGTGTTTGATATTTCGGAAGAAGAAAATATAAAAAGTCAGATAAATTGTAGGAGCTGTATGAGATGATGTGTCGACTTACCATAAAAGAGGCAAAATACATGTGTGGTGATAGGGAAGTCTGGCACCCTCTCCTTTCTGCTGATACCAACGGGGATGGTATGGATGCTTTATGTTAAATATTACAATATTTTGAAGGAACCAACAATAAAAACATATACTATATGTGTAAAAAAAAGAGTAGACATTAATTGAAGCTAACTCTCTTAAATACTAAATCCCAGTTGATCACATAAGCGCTGCCATTAAATGCCAATTCAGATAAGAATCATTCGGAATAGTGCGCTGGCAGATGTCTGCCTGGGAATAGTATCAAAGGTGATATACCATTAGCTCCCGTCTCAGACCGTGTCCAGGGAGGGTTTCGCCCCCCGCATCGCGCGCCGCGCACCGCGCACCGGTAGGGACCGGCCGCCGCGCCGCGCCGCACCGTCCAGGTTAATGGAGGAATAAATAAGAAAAATCTTCGGCTAAATGTTCGCGCTGAAAGCGGAGGTGAGGCGAGGGCGCTGAATAAAATATAGAGTATTAAGCAGTAACTCGCTTCGTTACTTATTCTCTGAAGTTAAAAAATCACCACTTCTTTATCTGTCTTGTACATTTCCCGGAACATATTTTAAATGTTAACCAGCCGTGCCCTTTGGCGGGCATTAAAACTTACTAATGGTTTTGCATAATTCTTCTGTATTTACTGCTACTGCTAGCCCACTCCACTCTTCCTCGCTCTCTCCCTTCCCTCAACCCCCATCGCTCCTTTCTCTCTCTTTCTCTCCCTTAATTCTCTTAACGTATCACTTAGACGAGTGCCTGGAATTTTAATAAGCTTATCTTTTGTTAAAAATATGCGTCCTGAAAAAGAAATATTTTTCGCCGTTATCGCGATGGGGAAAGTGAATTGAGATGTTTAGACTTTGCGAGAATATTCCGTCGCGGAATTCAGAAGTCGCTCTTAATTCGTTGTTCTCTTTGAGTGTTCCCCTCTCCGTCTCCGCATGTTACAGTTCAGGGAGCAAAGTGCTCGCTGTTTGTTTCTTTGCTAACCGACGCGATGCGGCGCAACGCTTTGGGCTTAATCGATTGTGAAAAAGAAACCTTAAGTGAGACAATCACTGTCTGACTAATAAAGGAAATACAAAAAAGCTCTTTTCAGACCAAATCCAAAAGAAATATTTAAAATATTGAGATGCGAGTAGATAGGAAAAATATCGTACCTCAATTAACTCTCACGAAACTTGTCAACATTTTCATTTAATGATAAGTGTTTTCCGTGGCAAGATTCGATGCAGGTTTTCCTTGTAGTTTGTAATCAATTTTGGGAATTGATTTAAAAATGGTTTTGTTAAGCTTATTCAGATGAATATTATTTTTTTGTTATTTATTAAAAGATCCAGGCTATTTGTTACTCTCAAACGGTGGAAAACTGTCTCTTTCCTACAATGTTTTATTCTGAGCGTATTAAGATACATACATTCTAAGGCTTCTCATATACTCGTATTTGTACGAGAATAACATTTAATTGAACTGTGTTGGATAATCAGTGGGTTTATATTCCTGAAAGCTATTTTACATACATAAGTATTTATTAGTTAAGACTAACAAAAGTAGAACTAAGTAGAAAAGAGTGTTTCTTTTAAACTGGGTATTTTTTAAGAGTATAACATTATTGGTCTTTCCTCTTCTCATACTGTTTCTAAGAAAAAGTGAGGTTTCCTTACATTGCCTCTCATCTCAGGTACACTCTTTCATCCTTTGATGAAAGAGTGTACCTGAGATGAGAAGCTACTTTTCTGGTGCCACGCCGGAGTTTGAAAAGGATAGCGATGCCACTAATAGAAGGCCAGATAACACTAATTAAGATAATAAATTGAAAACAACAAATTAGGAAAAAAAATATTTATATTACAGTAAATCTTTCTATATTTAGGAAATCGTCACATTTAGAAACTCTGGTCACCGTCACCAGAAGGTCAGAGTAGCCGATTGGAGCGGAGTTATTCTAAGTTATGCACGAATACGGCCTAAAATATTAACATTTTCAATATTTTATATATTTTTTAAATAAGGTATTAAGACCTTACTTAGTAATTAGAGTTAGTTGTTACAGCTAAACTATTATATGATATTTTATTGTTTTATAAAGCATAGTTCTAATATTTATATTTAGGTTTTATAAAGCATACTTCTAACATTTATATTAAGGTTTTATAAAGCTTATTTCTAGCATTTATATTTAGGTTTTATAAAACATACTTTTAACATTTATATTTAGATTTTATAAAGCATACTTCTAGCATTTATATTAAGGTTTTATAAAGCATACTTGTGACATTTATATTTAGGTTTTATAAAACATACTTCTAGCATTTATATTTAGGTTTTATAAAGCATACTTCTAGTATGTATTTATATTTAGGTTTTATAAAACATACTTCTAGCATTTATAATTAGGTTTTATAAAGCATACTTCTAGCATTTATATTTAGGTTTTATAAAGCATACTTCTAACATTTATATTTAGATTTTATAAAGCATACTTCTAACATTTTTATATTTAGGTTTTATAAAGCATACTTCTGACATTTATATTTAGGTTTTATAAAGCATACTTCTAACATTAATATTTAGGATTTATAAAGCATACTTCTGACATTTATATTAAAGTTTTATAAAGCATACTTCTAACATTTATATTTAGGTTTTATAAAGCATACTTCTGACATTTATATTTAGATTTTATAAAGCATACTTCTAACATTTATATTTAGGTTTTATGAAGCATACTTCTAACATTTGTATTTAGGATTTATAAAGCATACTTCTGACATTTATATTAAAGTTTTATAAAGCATACTTCTAACATTTATATTTAGATTTTATAAAGCATACTTCTAACATTTATATTTAGGTTTTATAAAGCATACTTCTGACATTTATATTTAGGTTTTACAAAGCATACTTCTAACATTTGTATTTAGGATGTATAAAGCATACTTCTGACATTTATATTAAAGTTTTATAAAGCACACTTCTAACATTTATATTTAGATTTTATAAAGCATACTTTTAACATTTATATTATATTTAAGTTTTGACTGTAATGAGGTTCAACCTATAAATGTAAGTAATATAAATCAAATTCATATAAAAAAAAATATTTTCATAAAACACATAAAATTATCTAAAAATTACTCTAAGCAAGGAAATAAAAACAATATTATTTTTTCTTTCAATTAAATACCAACGATATCTTAAAGTCATAGATAACACTTTATAATAATTAATAAATGGAGAAAGTATCCAAATATTCGGATACAATGAAACAAAAGTTAATTTAACATTTAACCTGTTAATGACAGTTTAAAATCATAAAGTTTGAATAAGAATAAAATTCTGTTATCGAAATAGATAGATGATGGATTGTTCTCTTATCGAAATAGATAGATGATGGCGTGTTCTGTTATCGAAATAGAGAGATGATGGAGTGTTCTGTTATCGAAATAGATATATGAAGGAGTGTTCTGTTATCGAAATAGAGAGATGATGGAGTGTTCTTTTATCGAAATAGATATATGAAGGAGTGTTCTGTTATCAAAATATATAGATGATGGAGAGTTTTATTTTAAATAGTTTTTTTACTCACAAAATCTCTGTTTAGTTATTAACATAGAAAAACATCATCAGTTTTACATTGTAAAATAGTTTTTTTTTGTAGAAACCAAAACAATTATTTATTTTACGTAAAACATACATTTATATTACATCAGGACAGAATTTATTTTATGTAAAACATACTCGTACATCAGGTCAGAATTCAATATCTTGTACAGCACATATATACAGGGCCGTCTAGTGAGCTTTTACCTAAAGCAAATTTTTTCAACCTACCAAAAATAGTGATGTTTTGTTGGCGGCTTTACTGTTATGCTAAAATCTCTTCTCTAGTATGGAATTTTACAAGCTGTAAGCTAAAATCAGTCTATAACCCTTTTTAAAATATCTGAGTGTCAACGGGAATTAAATTCACAACCCTCAGGCTGGTAGACTTACCACATATCAACTATGCCACGGACGTGAACATGTACTTTCTAAATCTGCAGCCCTTAGACTGGTAGACTAATGACATATCAACTATGCCACGGACGTGAACATGTACTTTCTAAATATGCAGCCCTCAGGCTGGTAGACTAATGACATATCAACTATGCCACGGACGTGAACATGTACTTTCTAAATCTGCAGCCCTCAGGCTGGTAGACTAATGACATATCAACTATGCCACGAACGTGAACATGTACTTTCTAAATCTGCAGCCCTCAGGCTGGTAGACTAATGGCATATCAACTATGCCACAGACGTGAACATGTACTTTCTAAATCCAAATCTACAGAAATATACCATTTCCTCTGAAATCAAATATTTATGAGCTATATTATTGGGTCTCAAACACACTAACTCCAGTTGGAGATAATTGTTTCACTAACTGCCTCATAAAAGTCATCATGATTGAAGAAAATACAAATATTAATACGAAATGCAACAAAAAAATGGTGATATTTTATCACACGTAGATTATTAATCTGAAATATGGCTAACAGTTTGTACGAATGGCTCAGAATAGAAATTATTGGAAATCATTGAGGGAGACCTTTGTCCTGAAGTGGAGAAAAACGAGCAGATAAAGATGTCTTAGAATTCGGGAACAAAAAATAAGTCTGTGTGGCTGTCTGTGCCGATCGCAGCGTCAGCAGCATAAATCAGCGATTATGAATGCCTTTGACGTCATCAATATTCAGTGCTCGCTGCCAGGGAGGGGGGAGTCACGTGGCTGAGTTATCGTACTACCCTCCCCCACCTTTTGACCCCTTCATCCGTCGCTATCGCCACTACTACGGGATCCATGCCTAGAAGAAACGATAATGTCGGAGTTGGGAGACAGAAAAATCTCAAAGCCTTAATCAAACACCTGGTATACGTTAATTTGTTCATTAATTTGATCCTAGATGCAACAGTGTGTTTCACATAAAGTGAAAACAATAGCATCCAAGGCATGTTCATTTCAATTATTAAGATTATTGACAAAATTAAATAAAATTTATCTTAAACTTACATGAAGATATAACATAACAGCAGTTTTAATGATATAACATATGTAGTTACTGTTCGAATTGGTTTAATGATATACCATATGTATTTACTGTTCGAATTGGTTTAATATTTGTATATTTCAGTTCAATATATGTATGTAATATATATTACATACATATTCACGGAATCTTGTTTATTATACTAAGGTTACGTTGGAACATTTATTTTATAATGAAAAAAAGTTATATGCTTTAATAGTTACCTGAAAGCACATTTATTTTATAATGAAAAAAAGTTATATGCTTTAATAGTTACCTGAAAGTAATATGCTTTAATAGTTCCATTGGAGCTTATTAATTGAACGTGCATAACTATCAGTTTAAATCACTTTTGGAAGCAAAAAAGTTATTCGTTGTGCAAAGTTTGCAAAGAATTCAAATATTTGATCAATCGAGAATTATAAGTATAGTAATCATAAAACAAATTATAAACACATGGGTTCACTTGTAACACGAGATTCAAGTTGTTTTGCAAAATTCGCATATTGACGCAGGGTTACTCAATTCCCAAGGTATAGTCTTGTTGATATTCTGGTGAATACTATAAATATTAATTCGTAACAATTATCGGCGTTACAGAACACGATTGCTTCAAAGTAATGTAATTTGCGGTTATCAAATCGGAACTAAGTAAAGAATGGTTATAAATTAACCGTACCAGTTTTCACATTACATCACTCTTTACTACATAGTCTTCTCTTAGCCTGAATTCAACCCTAGGGACCCTTGTTAACAATAAAAGAGTTTTTTTTCTCAACAAAATGTACGAGAAAGAATAATTAAATGTAAATAATGAAATTGTATGTATTGTCATATCTTTCAATGCTTACGTTAAATATTAAAATACACATAAACAATCACACCATGTCCCTTTTGGGATAGGCAGGAGAATAGCTCTCTACACTTCAAAATTACCTTTGTTACAATTTCCCCAACTATACAAATTATTTCCTAGAGCTACGATTTAAATATATAATATTATATTCATATGTTAAATTATTCATTTAACCGTTCTTTTGTTTAACATACCCATGCTCGGAGTTTTCAGATACAATTCCCGATGATGGCAGAACAAAAATATCCCTCTCTGTTGAAATTTAGGGTAAGACGTATCGGACTATAAGATGCACTTAAATTTAAGAAACAATTTTCAAAATAGGACATGTTATACAAAATAATTTACAAAACGTTTATATTTTTAATAATTAATACCATAATTTGTATCAGAAACGTTAAATTGGTTCCAGTTTACTTCTTTTTGCACTGTCAATACGTGTAGTTTAGTTACTATTAGTTTTGCACTGTCAATATGTGTAGTCTCGTTACTGTTAGTTTTGCACTGTCAATATGTGTAGTCTCGTTACTATTAGTTTTGCACTGTCAACATGTCTAGTCTCGTTACTGTTAGTTTTGCACTGTCAATATGTGTAGTCTCATTACTGTTAGTTTTGCACTGTCAATATTTGTAGTCTCGTTACTGTAAGTTTTGCACTGTCAATATGTGCAGTCTCATTACTATTAGTTTTGCACTGTCAACATGTGTAGTCTCTTTACTGTTAGTTTTGCACTGTCAATATGTGTAGTCTCGTTACTGTTAGTTTTACACTGTCAATATGTGTAGTCTCGTTACTGTTAGTTTTGCACTGTCAATATTTGTAGTCTCGTTACTGTAAGTTTTGCACTGTCAATATGTGTAGTCTCGTTACTATTAGTTTTGCACTGTCAATATGTGTAGTCTCGTTACTGTTAGTTTTGCACTGTCAATACGTGTAGTCTCGTTACTATTAGTTTTGCACTGTTAATATGTGTAGTCTCGTTACTGTTAGTTTTGCACTGTCAATATTTGTACTCTCGTTACTGTTAGTTTTGATATTATTGTCTAAACTATTGTTGTTACTCTCTTCAAAAAGAAAGTCATCTTCGATACCATTCAACGCACTAGTTATTATATAGATATTCAAATCTAAAACATGCATAAGTATGAACAAATAAATGCGTGTATAGTATTTATTTTAATAGAATAAATTATTTTCTGCAGGCCCCTGTTATAACGTATCAGCAACATTCTAACCATTAGACACGTCCCAATTTAGAGTTGATTTTTTAAAGTATTTTAAAATGGTGCGTGTTTTGGTCTGAAAAGTACAGGACTTAGAATATTATTTTTATATTTATTGCTTTTATCGTTAATCTACAAAAACATTCATCAGATATACAAAGAAAATATTATTACAATAAATAAAAATTAAGATTAGATTTGCTTTAAAATCAAAATGGTGTTACTAAAGCTGAGTTCATACATAACATTATTTCTGTTGATCTTCCAGCCGAGCCCAGCAGTACGGTCTATTTGTATTAGGGAATGTTCAGATGAAGCCATGTACAAGTTTCCAGTTAAATTATGTTTTAATTACTAAACCGCTAAATACACTTTTCAAACTAACGCGATCTTTTTCCACCTTTATACAATACAATATGCAGCGAGAATACTTTTTGTATTCGCGAAAAATGATAAATACAATTCATATCATAATATATAGGTACATAATATATATGTAAACGAAATATTAAATGTCTATTTTATTTCTGTGGATAAAATAAAGACTTATTTAGTTTCTGGCTACAAAAAATATATGTTTCGTTTGTGTCTATAAATAATATAATATTACCAAACAGGCGGATTTTTTTTTCAGAGAAATCGAAATTCTAAAGATTATTTTAGAGAGTTAAGCGGAATGTTCTCTGTCACCATTGTGTTAATCTCACACGTGAACAGTATTAATATGAAAAGTCAAATAAGTGAGGGCTTACAAGTGGAAACAGTTGCAGTACTGGTAATAGGAATGGCGCAGCATTTATGCTATCGAGGTTACGAACGGTTGTGAACATGTTCGAGAGCAGATGTTTCAAATCCGGAAAAAATAATAAACC
This sequence comes from Odontocerum albicorne, assembly GCA_949825065.1. Taxonomy (NCBI): domain Eukaryota; kingdom Metazoa; phylum Arthropoda; class Insecta; order Trichoptera; family Odontoceridae; genus Odontocerum; species Odontocerum albicorne. Next base: position 53,512,949 of record OX463842.1, on the reverse strand, counting down.
GCGAGGAAGTCAAATAAATTGTGATACAAAAAAAATATTCTCAGAAACAGTTCAGTTCGATCCCATCACCAAGCACGCTGTTATCGGAAAAATCCCCATTCAGCGCCATCTACAGCGGATAAATATTTTCTTACGAGCGCGACGTCACGCAGTGACGAAAATGAAGTGCCCATAGGGACTCCTCCTCCGGTGACAACACGCCTGAGTGTAAAAAAAGTAGTGATTATGGATTAGGTCCGTCACCGGAAAAAGAAAACGGCTCGCAGCGCAGTAACTATACTTAGAAATTGGCTTAAATTCGGGATTTCAAAAAGCCTAGCGAGTGGCCAGTACTCGAACAGAAAACTTTGAATTCACCCAAACTACGCTTTGACACCGCTAGAGTGGAGCAATCAATCGGTCTGAAGGCAAACCGATGTTCGAGTAAGGCCGAGTTTAGACCTCGGCGGAAATCATTGACACGATTACCATCTCAATTTCATAAAAAAAGATCTGCGGATTGATCGAGATAGTCGCGAAAATGTCGGGTGGTCCGATGTCACGCGAGCCACTCGACATTATTGGACGAGGCAAAGTAAACGATGGTTACGGGTCTACGAAGCAATCCGTTTTCTCAGAAATACTTTTGACTTGATAAATTCCGTCTAAAACATTTTTTTATAATTTTTTTTACTCGGAGGCTGAATTTTCTAGGGCTGGAAAATAATTTGCCATTAGAGGAGTTCTCTGAACTGATTATTAATCTGGCATCAAAAGTAAAAAAAAAATACTTGAGAGACGAAGACACGTATTTCCAATACAATTTTTCCACTAACATTTACGTAAAATGAAATAAGTTTATTCTGAAACTACTTATAAGCAGCGCAGATAATATATCCACCTGTTTGAGTTATTCACCTACGCAACTCGAGGATTTATTAAGAATTCTGGAATTCTACAGTTTATGTAAGACACCTTTCTTATAGCTATATATAGTATGTTATATCTCATTAATATTAATTTAGGTACGTTGTTCTCATTCTAGAACATAGATTGTCAAAGAAGATCTTCGGGCAGAAAGTTTGGGCTAAAGTGAAAGATCAAAAGGAAGCTTGAGATCAATTTGGGATCAATAACAACGGCAAAGGCTTTAAATGAATCAAATCAACAATGTGTGGCTTCGGACAATGATCATTCTTTAAAAAAGATATAGCAATTTATCGACTCCAACTCAAAAGTATGAAGTAGGGTAAAACAGGGTCTAATATCAATAATGCATAGCTGCGTGGTAAAAGTCGCTACTTCATGCCCCGCGTTGTGCTGTTCCTCTGGAATGGCGCATGTGTTCCGCCTAGTGTTCGGAGGTAAAAGTATATGAATGACATTTTTATGTATTCTCTATACTAATATAAAATAAATTGAGAAGGAGTTTTTTTTAAATTGAAACATATTTATAAAATCTAATCTTTATCACAAAATAAAAAGTTTGTAATACTTAAAATTTCCACCATAAAATGAGATGTTTTAATATGTTAACAAGAAATTAGTTTTGGACACATTACTCTTGATACAATTTAAGCACAAAGCAAGAAACAGTTGAGAGTCCAAAACAGTGATTTTATATCTTAAATTTAAAAATTAAGAAAGTTTTTTTATATCTATTAACAATTGAAATGCCAAGCAAAAAAACTTCGGTTGTATTTAATTTATAGATGCGTCGCGTCGGTTTGGACATAAAAACTCCACACTCCTAAGAATATCCTCTTTGTTGAGCTGATGAAGGGCAGATAAAGCAAGGTGGGCATTGGGAGAAATATAAGGATACATACATACTGCGTGACACGCTCAAAAATATAAATGCCCAGTACAATTGAACGAACAGTAGCAGATTGAGCCAAATGGTGTAGGAGTGTTGCTAGTTCCTAGTTGTCAGACAAGCTGCAAGTACTGAAGCATCTCGCCCTGTCTGTATGCAACAGAATACGCCAACCGCACATTGCCTTACGTACTCATCTCCGATGCTACCAAAGACAAGTACCCAGATTCCACACTTTGTATTGTGCCTTTTTTATACTCGTGAAGGATGTTCATAGATAATTTATTTTTCCTAATTTCCATCACCTAAGGAAGGAAGATCCATCAAATATTTTTATTCTTAAAAGTTTGAAAACCACCGCCAAACTTCTATTATGAAAAAGTGTTCCGGAAAGAAAAATATATATTTCGATAATAAACGGAAAATCGTATCGTAATCGTTTTCAAATAATGCTGACTCAATGCAGAGTCCTTCTGCGGAGGGCCGAGGCTGACGGCAGAAGCCTCGCGAGGCTCGGGGAACAGGGAATCGGGCGGAAAGAGGCCGGGAAAGGGAATGTCGGGGTTATTCTGCCTTTAGAGGCGAGAAAAATCTCGCTGGAGCAATACCAATTTCATAAATACTTTATCACTGCGATGTGTGTGGCTATCGAAGCCCGGTATAACCCGTATAGCCTGGCCCGCCCCGTCAGTATTAACACCACCAGGCAGACAACAACAAAACCTTCTCCGAGATTTGAGGTTTAGCGTTTCTAATATATTTGTGTTTAATAAATGTTTTATAAATATTTTTAGATGTTTTTTCGAATCGAAAACTAAAACACTAAAGTATTAAACATAAATGTTATCTCAAAAGTGCTTATCAAATTAATCTTAGGCAGGGTCTAAGTGCTAATAATACACTAAACTTATTTATTTTTAGATGAAATACATTATATAATATTAAGTATCATTTTCGTATGCCACAAGCAATTAACAAGTAAAAGTAAATTTATCAAAAAAATATGATTCTGAATACATTTGTCTTTCGAAATATGAGGCAAACAAATACGCAAAAAAAAAACAGAATCTGACTCAACTTGAAAAGTAAAAAAATACAATAAATTAAATTTAATCAACAAATATAAAACTCGAGAAAGAAAAATATTAATCTATTTGAACGATAACGACAGTACGAAATCATAAGACAAATCACAAAAGAAACTCAATGTAAAATGGAACAACCCCTCTCTAGGTCAAGAGTTAAGATTGATGGAACTACGGAGAATGCACCTGAGCTCAACAACAACAATCAACATTTCAAATATCCACCAAACCGGACGTAGAGTAACCCAATTTGTTTCTGTCTCAGGATAGATGAATTAAAGCGTACAACTGTCGTTAGAAAATTGCTATTGGCATAACATTTTAGATCTTATTAGATAAACATTTGATTAATATAAAAAGTCTCATCATGGATCAAGCTTTATACCTAAAAGAACATAGGATACATGTTTACTTTAAAATCACTCCTACACGGTTTGAGCTTTTAAGAATCCTCACAAGGCTAAACTCGCTTTTCTGATAATTTTCTATACATTTGAAAGTTCTTAAAAATATATATTCTTACAAGGCTTGTTTACTTCTTAAGTCAGAATTGAACATCATTTGGCAGTTAAGTCAATTCAATAATCTGATTTTAATGGATTTATAATATCAAATGAAATTTTTTGGATTTTTTAAAAGCAATGTTATATTTATAGTAACTATAAATTTATGTACATACGTGTATGTTCTAAATGGATGAAATATTTATAGAGACGAATGCATGAAATACTCTAGATATTTATTTTAGTAGAAAACTGCCATTTGGTTCTTACGTAGGTCACTACTATATGTGGGTCGCGTACCGAATATTTTGATTTATGGTACGAGTCTCTAAGATGTTTATAAGTTCTCAAAGCTCTTTTAAATGCATCAAATTAGATTAAATACATTTGATGTGAAACCCGCGAGAAATTCGTTATTCTTAAATGGAGAAAAAATTCACCACCCATTCATAAAGAAATCCCGTAGCATGTAAGGAATGTGATTATAACTAAAAATGTTAATTTACAAAATATGAATATAATTTAGCAAGATATCATGATAATGAAAATTCAGTATGAAGAAAAATAATTGTTACTGAATAGAAAATTTTCTCACCTAAAAATAAATTTCTGAATTTAAAGATGTAAAGTATTTTAGTGGTGTAAACGATAAAAATACCACAATTACAGTATTATAACAACATATTCATATTTAAATATTATGTTACTTATCCATCAAAATTACTTCTACAAAAGTAAGAATATCTGTTTTTAAATGTTATCTTGGGAACTCGTCTATTTTATTTTTTATCATTGACTGGAGCAACATTTGATTAAACGTTGTTGAAAAATATACAATATGATTTCATGTTTCTACAAACTATTGGGGCTGGCCTATATAAATGAGGATTTGCTTAGACTGACAATAAGTAGAATAAACTTGCAAAGTGCATCTTGTAAATACTCGTACATGTACTCGTATATGGATACCTTTGATATTTCAGAAAATGTTATTAAACAAAGCATATCGAGCTTTAGACACGGACTTTGGTTATTTCTATGAAGAAGTAATTTCTTATGATCATCAAATAAAAAAAAATTGTATTTATGTTAAGTGCAAGCTTAGAACGTTATTAGGTTTTAATTTCTGTACGAGTATATCTACTGAATCGAAATACAATTAAAATTTTAAAATAAACATTCCGCGTCATTTTTTTATTAGTATACTTTTCATCTAATAGCAGTACGATTGATGGACAGTATTACCAGCGCCGAAGTCTGGTGGATAGTGGGCCTGTTATTTATTTTCTAATGTTTTTATTTTAGGCCCTTTTCATTTGTATTAATTAAAGTAGTACTTACGAGCTATCTTTTATAAAATCCAAAAGAAACCGGTCTGAATTGATATTTTATTACAAAAAGGGTCATTGAAGTAATGTTTTACTAAAATCGATGTAAATAATATGATTATAATTATAATTATAAATAAATGAAATAAAATATGAATATAATTTAGCAAGATATGATAGTCATAATAATGAAGAGTCATCAAAAATAAAAAAGTGACTAGAAAAGAAGATATTATACTTTTTACTGTATCATAGACAATTTACTCACATACAAATAAATTTCAGGATGTTAACTACGAGTATTTCAGTAGTGTGAACGATAAAAATACCTTTATTACGGTGTTATAATAAAATATTTATATTAAAATATTATTTTACTTATTAATATTATATTTTAACTCCAATGCTAAGTTTTAATGAAAAGATGAACAGAAAAGACAATCATGTCCAATGACTCCTTTTGTATAACAGGAGTATGTCCTATATTTATAATATATTCTCCGTCAGTCATTGACTCGCATGAATATGTAATTTACTTTTTCATTTCGACTTGTATAGTTTTGATTTAAAACATTGACACACGCGTGCTTTAAATATATAAATAACAATGCTCAACAAATGTAAACTTTTTTATTTTTTTACTTGAAAATTTATAACTAGACGATTTAATTTATATAATATTTTCAAGTGGATAAAACAGTGTTCCTTTTTTCAATTATATTTGAAAACCAAAGTTTATTAAAATACATTAAACACTCAACACGAAAATAATAGGCAAAATTCGGTATTGACTCCGGGTACAAGGTAAATATAACCTTTTTATAATGAAATGCAGGACCATTCTTACTTATTGTGTTACACATACTTTCGAAAAACTCCAGAATGATGCCTAATTGTAGCAGAAAAATTCCAGAATGATGCCTAATGGTAGCAGAAAAACTCCAGAATGATGCCTAATGGTAGCAGAAAAACTCCAGAATGATGCCTAATGGTAGCAGAAAAACTCCAGAATGATGCCTAATGGTAGCAGAAAAACTCCAGAATGATGCCTAATGGTAGCAGAAAAACTTGAATAGGATTCACACGCAACATTTATCGTGTCAGACACGAGAGCTTTTCGGTGAGAATATTCCTGCAGTGGACACTTCCAGCGTGGTTGTTCTGTCCTACTCACATACAGGTATGTTATGTATATAATATTATTTGGTGTACGCACCTGCTTGTTTGCTTTATAGGCCAACTAATATCACAATGACTTTGGACAACAAATCAATCATTCATCTTTCCCTCGGTTTATGAATCTTAGAATATTTGTACTATAATTTTTGTAATAAGGGCATAAAATTTGCCAATCCGTTGAAAGTAACATATAGTATATGGTATGTGGTATGAAATATTATATTTGTTGTATATTTGTTTAAGTTGCATTTTCTCGTAAAACATGAAAACATGAGTCAATCAACAAAGAATAATTGGTTTTCAAAATAACCTCCCTAAAATCTACAAAGAATAGTGACTTTTGTTTTTATAAAAATTTCATTGTTTAGCAATGTAATTTGTTTTTACAATAAAGAATATAGAAAAAATACGTTTTCAGTAAAGCAACGTTTTTCAACAACAAACAAATAGATAATGATGAAGGTGTGTTCTAATATTGTGATTTCGGTGAAAAATTGGGCCCCTGTTGGAGAGAAAATTACTTTGGTGTGTTGAGCGCTGTCAGTACACACATTAGGATTGTTTGTGTATTTTTGCTGGAAAACCTTTAAAAAAAATATATAAAATGAAACACGATGTAGGCCCCCGATGTTTTAACGTTTATTTATAAAAGTTCCCGCGGCACATACCATACCACCCGTGTTGGGGGATGTTTATCTGAAGGCGGCTCTACGAAAACAAAGATTTTTTTACTCAAAGAGTCAGCTTTAATCATATTTTCTACTTTGCCGTTAGTAAAATTATAAGACATAATCGTACAAAAAATATTTTTAACACAATTTTATGCTCTGCTATTTATTTAACAACCCTTATATGGGTCGCCATATAATTTTCCAAAAAAGGTTATGAAAAAAAGAATCAGAAAGGAAACAAATATTTGTTTTCATATTTCTGGTATCACGTAAATACCGCTTTTGATAGTCAAATAAAACGGTTTACATCTTTCATAATAAAGTGTACTCTGAACAGATATTATAAAATTGGAGCCATAAAGTCCTTCTTCCTTTCCTTCGCTTTATGCTTCCGCTACTGATTGGACCATCGGCTGCTTAGACCTTCTTCCTCTGATACGATAAGATAACAAAGCTTTATGATATATGTCTAGTACAAGGTTTGAAATGAATGGAACGAAATCAGAAGTTATGGTCATGAAACAGGTGTGGTCAAAAGTGGATGCGAAGTACGAGAAAGCTTAGAGGAATTGAAGCAGTTCCTCTAAGCTTTCTCGTACTTTCTCGTAGTTCTGTTTACCCATCAAGGGACACGGTGTGATGATATGTATGTATGTACCATAGTTGAAAATATTTAACCAGATCTAAGAAATATTGTTCTAATTTTTTAAGGTGATTTAATTGACTAATTGATGATATTCGAATGCGTATTATTTACTGCTGTATCTTCGAAACTCCACTTTATGGAATCGAAGCAAACACATTCTTCTTCTTCTTACTAGTGTCATGTCAGGTCCCCCCAACGTTGAATATCACCTGAAAGTAGGCATCTTTGTCCCCGGCAGCCCGAAAAAAGATCCCCAACGCTCCTTATACCAGTCCAATCACGTATATTGCGGAGTCAGGAGATTTGCCTCCTGCCAACACCCCTTCGACCCTCTATTTTGCCTGGGATGATAAGGTGCAGTAATTTGTACTTTGCTCCTCTAAGTACATGACCCAAATAAGACACCTTTCGGATTTTAATATTAGTCAGCAACTCTCTATCAACTTTGGCTCTTTGAAGAACCCTTGTGTTCTTGACCATATCCGTCCAGGGTATCCGTAGCATTCTCCGGTGCATCCATATTTCAAATGATTGCAGTTGGTTCATACTACTAACACCGACCAAACGTAGCATTTGACTAACCGTTGTCGAAGTTTCAAATTAAGATTATCATCGCAGGATACACTTCTCATTTTATTAAAAGCCGCACGAGATGATTCAATTCCACTAGGATACTTCCGAGGTATTTAATTTTTTTCACTCTTTCTATATCAGCACCGTTCAATATAAGACGTGCTCCTGCATATACATTGAACCAGGAAATATAACGTTGTATCGAGGTTTTTGAGATGTGGACCTATATACGTACAAGCCAAACTCTTGGGACGGATTGTATAACAAAGGAAGAAGTGTTTGCACGTGCATTACTTTTTTGCTGTACGTGTATACATAGATTGTGGTGGACTAACTGTCAAGTGATTATCTCTTCCAGCCAACCAGAAATATGTTGAATATGCCTTAAGTGAAATCCATAATAGAATCCTTTTCATAAAAAGCTGGGCTTCCAGCTGGATATCGAACCCGCAAACTCCGGGCTGGAAGTACCTCGGTAATATACTCGTAATAAGAGATGCAATATACACTTATAACACAACTGATCATCCAAGGAAAAATAAATGAGCAGCAAAACAGAGGAAGACAGCACATCATTTAAAAGGGTTAACGACAATCGGTTGGATTGCAGGTACACTTCTACAGTTTTTCCGGGCTGCAGGAAACAAAATAAATATTACTAGGATGGTGACCAGCCTCCAATAATATGTTAGACGATGACTTGAGAAGAAGAAGAATTTATTCTTATTGAAAATTATATTTTTTTCTATTGAAACGTCACCAGTGATTGATTAAACGTCACCAGTGATTGATTAAGCGTCACCAGTGATTGATTGAGCGTCACCAGTGATTGATTAAACGTCACCAGTGATTGATTAAACGTCACCAGTGATTGATTAAACGTCACCAGTGATTAATTAAACGTCACCAGTGATTGATTAAACGTCACCAGTGATTGATTAAAAAAATTAAAAATTGGGGGAACTGACTCTAACTTGAAAAAAACCTAATTAAAAAATGGTTTAAGCTAATGCTTAGAAATTTGATTATTTAACTTAAAAAATGTCCCAATCTGCTTTATTTCTAAATGTAAAACAATACAACAGAATGAGCGATAACCAATCTGCTTTATTTCTAAATGTAAAACAATACAACAGAATGAGCGATAACCAATCTGCTTTATTTCTAAATGTAAAACAATACAACAGAATGAGCGATAACCAATCTGCTTTATTTCTAAATGTAAAACAATACAACAGAATGAGCGATAACCAATGCAGTTAATTCCATTCCACGAATAATTTAACGTAAAACGAAAATAACAAAGATTCAACACACCTCCCCGCGGGGCACCTTTTTTGTGACTTTCTTAGTAAATGGTGGGTTCTAAAAGTGCATCGACTAACATTTTCAGGCCAAATATGATACCATACACTCGAAAAAAATTAAATTTTTGTAAATGTTTTTATGTACATGATTAAATATGGTACATCTGCCTGATTTTTTGTTATACAGCAATTTCTTTCAACCACCCAGCTTATTTGATATGCATTTAACTGTTAAATCCGTGGCAGACTTAAAAAAAAAACAATTGATGAGTATATTCGTTTAAATTCAAGTAAAATATACCAACAGATCACTTATCTATCAATAGTAGTTGTACAGGAGAGAAGAGAGGAAAGGAATCCGTTCAATTAAAAGGAATAGAAGCAAAGGAAAATTACGATGAAACGATATTCTGTGTGATGTCATATTTTTTCAATTCTCCTCTATCGCAAATTATGTTGGTACACATCTGATAAATCATGGAAGCTCGTTGGACAGTCGTGCCGAATGATCTTGAAATGAAAATGTGTATAATGTTATATGGTATGATGGTATATAAAATGTTCTATGGTATGACGGTTCTTAAAATGTTATATGGTATGTATAATGTTATATGGTATTATGGTGTTTAAAATGTTATAAAGTATAATGGTATGTAAAATGTTATATGGTATGTATAATGTTATATGGTATGATGGTGTGTAAAATGTTATATGGTATGATGGTAATATATGTAAAATATTATATGGTATGATGGTAACATATGTAAAATGTTATATGGCATGATGGTACCTATGTGAAATGTTATATGGTATGTAAAATGTTTCATGGTATGATGGTATGTAAAAAATCTCGTATTGTCAGATCGAACAGAACGTCCGTGTTCTGAAAGAAACTTTAACTTTTCGCAAATATATCATATAAAGGGAAATTGGAATTGTTAAGCACGCACATACACGTTATATCTACAGAATGTAAAAGTTTCTTCGCTGCCTGATCTTAAGCCATCGGAGTTTGCTTCGAAACTCCAACATTCAACTCTAACAACATATGGGCGTTACTTCAAAAAGTCATTCAAAACAATGACTATAGAATCATTAAAGATACTCATAACATACAATACAAAGATACCATAACATATAATATAAAGACACTCATAACATATAATACAAAGATACGCATAACATATAATACAAATATACTCATAACATATAATACAAAGATACTCATAACATATAATACAAAGATACTCATAACATATACTACAAAGATACTCATAACATATAATACAAAGATACTCATAACATATAATACAAAGATACTCATAACATACAATACAAAGATACTCATAACATATAATACAAAGATACTCATAACATATAATACAAAGATACTCATAACATATAATACAAAGATACTCATAACATATAATACAAAGATACTCATAACATATGGTAAAGCAATAAGAAAAAATCAAAGAGTAAAAAGCAACTAAAGAATACCAATAAATTATCTTCTCACTGAAAAAAACCTTTCCGTAAATATAACTCACACGTTTTCAAGAGGCGTGACATCACTTGGACATTCGTGTTGATCTCGTTATAAATTGGGATAGTTCCGCTTGAAGAAAGCCTCGAGGTAGGAAGTGAAAACTCACGTAGCGAGGATTAATGTGATTAAATGAATTACGAAATAATTTAATATTGAATATTCTAAATATATTACAAGTGTTTGTTTTCTTTGTATACTGTTTAATATAATGCTTTATAACTACTGTAACTTTCACATGTCAATAAACTTAAATTCCTAAAGCGTTAAAAGAAATGTACGCGCCTGTTTAAACACACACATGAACAAATTGCTAACGAGAAAAATAGCAAACTGTTAAGAACACACGGAATGATTTTGTTGAATGAATTCGCTAAAATCGACATTTTCCACATCTCGGTGAATACATTGAGGATTAAATTCCTTAGTAAACCTTATAGGTATAAACTGAACTCCTTCACAGGAAGCCATGAGTTCCATTGTTCCCAATATCATTAGGCTACATTTTTCCTTAATTATATATTTGTCCTTATTGTTTGACGTAGGTAATTAGGTAGACCCTTTATTAAATGTAGAATAAAATAAAAATATGAAAATATAAAATATAATTTGTTCCAATTTGTGAAAACACAGCTTATTTACAGAACAGTACGATGATAATTATCAATTTGTGATAACATAGCTTATTTACAGAACAGTACGATGATAATTATCAATTTGTGATAACATAGCTTATTTACAGAACAGTACGATGATAATTATCAATTTGTGATAACATAGCTTATTTACAGAACAGTACGATGATAATTATCAATTTGTGATAACATAGCTTATTTACAGAACAGTACGATGATAATTATCAATTTGTGATAACACAGCTTATTTACAGAACAGTACGATGATAATTGTCAATTTGCTCAAATTATCCAAAACAAATTAACTTTCTTCAAATGAAATGGAAAAAAATCTTCCTACCGTAAAAGAAGTTTGATAAAAGAATACGCAAACGTACACGTGCACGTACACGTACACGTACACGTATTGTGTTTTAGAGCGTACAATGTGAAAGTAATAAAAACAAAAGGAAAAGAATATTTATATGGTTTTATTACTTCTTTCAAACATTTTTGAAAAGGAACGTTGAAAACTTTTATACAACTATCTCGTATTCGTAAAACGCTCGAAGAAAGAAAGTATAAATTTCAATAAAACCATCGCAATACATCTCGCACGATTGTAAAATACTACTGGATAAGAGATTTTGATAAATATCCCCGAAATGTAAGTAAACGTGTAAGTATATAATAAAATAAGAAAATAAAAATGACACACGCGAGATTTGGGGAAGGTTTATCGGGGAGCCCCCGGCACGCTCACCCCCCCGCTCCCGCGGACTCAGCCCCGGCCCCGGCCCCGGCCCCGCTGTCCGGGCAGGGCCGGTGGTAGCGGTCAGTGGCAGCAAAAAATGCCAAATGTTTCAGAAATAAGCTCGGCACGGACGAGCGGGCGGAGCGAGCGCCGCTTTAGGGCTGAATATTAAAGGAAAGAGATTTATCTCGTGAGCCAGTATGTTGCCCTGTTCGCCGTACCGTTTTTTATCTCACCGAAAGCAATTTAAGTCACTTAAACTGCGGATTTATGATGTACTCTAAAGTTCAATGTTTCGTTTCATAATTGCGATAAACCTATTGAAGAATACATACGAGTATGTAACGGGAAATATTATTGTAGTTTTACTCAATTATTATTATGAATCTTCAGCCTTCATTAAAACTTCAAATATTTATCTTCTGCACGCAATACACGTACACGTAACATATACTCGTATAGTCAGTCACGGCTCGTGATGCTCAAGATTGATTGAGAGAAAATGCTCTGCATTTATTTGTGAAGTTGCTCCGTATTTTTATATCTTTGGAAGGTTTACTTAAATTGTATAAAAGGAACGCATCGTGCACAGCAAAATGATATAAGCTGTTTACCTTTATTATAATGTACACCTTTTCATTATAAAGTTCTTTGAGTTTTGATTTTATTATCTGCAAAGGAAAAATCTAATCAAAATTTACAGGCATACCAAATAGGGTGACCTGTATGGTATGTCCCACCTTCTACTGGCCGCTTTCAATTTATCGCTGTTATCAATAGTGTGAACCTTTCTATTACTAATGGTAACATCCGACGTCACTAGCAATATTCGTTCAAATTTAACAGCTGTTTGAATTAAGCATATTTGACATTTTCATGACTGGATAATATTCAGCGGTGTAATGTCATTAAATATTTTTTCATCAGTCGTTTAAATCAAAATCGATGAATGGAAAGGGTGCATTTAGCTTCAATAAGATTTAATTGAAAAATCAGAATATTTCAAACCATACTCTAATGAGCATTTTAACGAGACTGAATTTTTCAGACTATCCTGGTATGTTTGTAAAAAAAATTAATGAAAAGAAATGTTATCCAATAAAAACTTAATTAAAAGAGATTTTATCCAATAAAAACTTAATTAAAAGAGATGTTATCCAATAAAAACTTCATTAAAAGAGATGTTATCCAATAAAAACTTAATTAAAAGAGATTTTATCCAATAAAAACTTTATTAAAAGAGATATTATCCAATAAAAACTTAATGAAAAGAGATGTTATCCAACAAAAACTAAATAAAAGAGATGTTATTCAATAAAAACTAAAAAGAAAAAGAAAAACCTTTCACGTTTTTAACGTTATCTTTGGAAAAAATGTTTTCAGTGCCAAAAGTGGAAGACTTTTTGAAAAAGTTTGCTTTTACGAAACCTTCGAGAAAAAAACATTTAATGGAAAAAATATTTCATTTGCTAGAATTGGAAGCAAATTTTGATTTTTTTAATTCAATACAACATAATGGCAAAACATGAACAAATGCCTCCGTCTAAAGCAGTGCTTATCAAACATTTTTTACGCCCCCAAAAAAAAATATAGACCAACCATATTTTATTTTCCATTTATTATTTTTATAATACATGGAAAACAATTTATTAAAAAAATAGAGATGAATGAAGGGTGGAATAATATTTTTGACTTATTGATGGTTGATGTGGAAAAATAGAGCATGGTTGACCAAGGGTGAATGGTTTGGAATTGATCATGGTGTGAAACTTACCACATGCAAAAACTGTGTTCTCTATGGATGTGGTATAAGAAAAATATACGAAAATCCGTATATGTTGTATGGATTCCTTTCACTAATTCTCGTGTCGGGACCATACATTTTTCACGATGTCAGGTGTTTCCAGCAGTGTAACGTATAATAGAGATTGTCCCATGATTTGCATCAACCGGGTCTTGTCCAGAGCACGTTGTCCCAATGTTCTAAAAAACTAGCATGTGTTGGGAGTTCTGTACAGCTCCACCAAATGACATTGAATGCTACTTTAAAAAAAACCTATTTCTGGATGTTCACATCAAGCCACCCTTAATATATTCAGCACCCTGAAAGTGGGCGAAGATAGTTGGTCAAGTTTTTTTCCTTTTCTCTTCAGAAAATAAGCTTTACCTGGAGAAATCGTCCGTTCTTGGGCTAACTATTCCTGGATTATAATCTAAATCTAGTTAGTGACAATATCATATGAAGGGTATTTGAAAGATTTTTTGTACTAAATTATGATGCATTGATGGGGTACTTCAAAGTTACGTTTTTTTTTTCAAAAGAATGGTAGCTATAGAGATATTTGACGAAATTTTGCTTATGTTGTGTTGTAAATACGTACATTGTTTCATCGTTTCGTGACCAGCATTCAAGTAACATTCATTTTTCTATGTGGAACACGGATATGCAGTCACAATGAAACGGAGCGTGGGAAGTTGTAGCCTGCCGTGAATGCACTCATCTGAAGCATGACCCAGTCACAGTCCAGGACAGAGAAGGGAAGGGTGAACGAGAATATTGCGGATTTTGTGGCCGTACGGCAGTTCCGGCTGTTGTCCGGGGAATTTTACGCATCAGGTGCTCTTCCTGCGCCGCCCACTCAAACTCGAGGATCTGGTAGACCTCCCGGAGTTCTCCCGGCCCGACAGGCACGGGTGGTACGTGTGGTATAGGGGGAGTGGGCACAGAAGACCGACCGCGCGTAAAATCTCAGACAAGTAGGAAGGAAAGCGCGGATTACCTATTCCCGCCGAGCGCTCTTCGAACTTAATGTTGTAGCTTCATAATACTCAATGTATACGTTTAATCTTATTTTTCGTACCGAGTGCTCGGTGAAATTATCGTATTTAGCAAACTACAATTATTGTTTTCCATGAGGTTCTTTTAGTTATTTTTTAATATCTAGTACATAACCCGATCTCGGTGGCCTAGTTAGCCTTTAAAAAGGGGTCAAGTCTGTTTTTCCCTTAAAGTTTGTTAAATACTTTTCTGGATGGTTGAAAATGATTTCCATATGCAACAAAGTCACCAAATTGCACTGTATATAACGAAAGTGTCATATATTTCCATGATTAAGAGGTTTGAGATGTTTATAGTTGTGTTAAGACATGGTTCATTGGAAAATAGCATGGTGTTATTTTCAGCACACGAATACGGAACGTGTAGTTCCTGAGAATGGGTTGCAAAATCAGTCTGACACATACGCGTTGTTATCTACTTGAAATCATGATATGATATGAGTTATAATACACAAAGACTTATTTTGCAATCATATTATAGTAAATGTTGACTTGAGAAATTAAATTTATGTAAAATAATTAAAAACATTTATACGTACACATCATCACACCTTCTCCCTGTTTGGGTGTGCAGAAAAGAGAATGCTAGTCTCTAATATCGTAACACATATACTATGTCTCTTCTACACCCGTACACCTTTTCGTATAGCTCTTAGGATAAATTTACTTTTTGAATTTCTTTCTTTCGGAACATCCTTAATTTGATCCAGTCATACCTTTCTTGGTATTCTCTCTACCCCACCATTTCATTCAAAGTTGCGCTGATATTTGTTTCGTTAGCCTTTATTTACCATTCCTCACATTCCTCACATTCCTCACATTCCTAAAACATCGAATAGCATTCTTCCTCATCTTACTCAACAAATCGCCCTTAAGTTAAATTATGTCAATTTGCAACGATTACACTATAACTGAACAATTCGCAACGATTACACTATAACTGAACAATTCGCAACGATTACAGTATAACTGAACAATTCGCAACGATTACACTATAACTGAACAATTCGCAACGATTACACTATAACTGAACAATTCGCAACGATTACACTATAACTGAACAATTCGCAACGATTACACTATAACTGAACAATTCGCAACGATTACACTATAACCGAACAATTCGCAACGATTACACTATAACTGAACAATTCGCAACGATTACACTATAACTGAACAATTCGCAACGATTACACTATAACTGAACAATTCGCAACGATTACACTATAACTGAACAATTGAATAAAGTACTCGTTAGTAAATGATAGTGAAGAGAGAGCGTGAAATAAGTTGAGTACTTTGTATTATCAGAGCCGATCCAGAAGCTTCAATACACTCAGCGCTTAAGTAAAAACAAAGCGAAAGCTGTGCCATTGATGTCCAGATTAGAGATCCACCTCTTCCAACAGTTGATTTAAACACGTCCTATCGGGGCATCAGCAGCGCTAGACCGAACCGGCTCCATCCAGCCCAGCCCCGACTCCATCCAGCCCGGCAAGGCTGCTATCTCGGGTCAGGTCGGGCCGGGCCGGGCCGGGAGGGGAAACTCATTTCTTTTAATGCCCGGTCAAGGCTCCCGTCGTAATGAAAGCTGCAGGCTTTACATTTTTATCACACGACGGGAATAAACTGGTCTTATCTCGCGCTGCGACGGCAATAAAAATAATGAAAAGGGTTCTATCTTATTCCTGTCACCTGTGCTTTTATAAGGAAATAAAACGGGGCGGGAAGCCACTAACGTGACTTGATTATTCTGTGCCGGAATTTGCGCCACACTAATCCATGTTATTCTTTATGTTCTAATAGAAAATCATAGCGCACGCTCCGAGGCAGGATGAGCCGGGCAGTTCCCGTGGGATGGCTGGCCACAGAGTGGAGATTCTTCATAACACATTAGCGGTAATCCCGGCTCCCGGCCACCTCCCGCCTTATCCCCGATCTGGCCGGCTCCCCCGGGATCTGCAGCGGCTTACCTCCGCCGGCCTTCCTTATAATTATTATTGTCCTCTCGCGTTATCTGAACTCTACTTTCCTACACTCTCCGGTTTTATATTGATCTTACTTCGAGTTTATTGTCAATTTAATGTAACTTAAGTAATTGTGCTCGGGATGAGATTCCCTCTACGAGATTACTCTAAGTCCATTATCCAGTAAAACTAACCAAAATATGTTCTCTGGGATTTTTCATTATATCTCAGGAACCAAACTTAAATAGCGTAAATGATATTTTCATTCCCGCTAGAATTTTATTAAATAAAAAAATTATATAACATATTTTTGATAAATTTCCTGCAATTTTTCCAAGTATTGTAACGATTCAAAAAAAAATATTGATAACACGTTTTTCCTCTTTTTAATTAAAAATATGTCTCATGTGTGCATCAAGTGTATCGAGATGTTTTTTTTTTAATTTAACATCTTATATAAAACGATGTTTTTCTTAACAATTAAAATCAAATATACCAATTGAATTAGTATGTCTGAATCTCCAATATTTTATAAACTCTCTTTCCGCATTTATGAAAAAAAATCTCAATGAATTAATTGTTTTTTTTACTGCCTCCACAGTATGTAGGTATGCTTGCTGTTTTCTCACGCAGAAGTTGAGAGTTCAATTTCCATTAGTACTCATTTTTTTATTCCAGTCCGATTTTCATTTAAGGCCTCTAAAACATATTCCTGGTTGGTACGAAGAAATTGCTACATATTAATAAGCACGTAAGATTAAATTATGTACTACAAAATAGTAATATACAACAATGCTAAATAATGGAACTGGATAAATACTTTTTCAGCATTTAGAAATCCATAAAATAATCACATGTGTACATACGCATAAGATAGCTAATTAAAGTGGGCTAAAAAACATGGGTGTGGGCTGAAAACCATCTAATACCCTCGCGGCTCGGATCACCCTATATTGAGGGTAGGGGGTGTGAATAAGGGCGTCTCTTTTAAATGTGTTTTCTACTATTCATCTTGAGATATATTTGCGAAAACCTATAGTTATGTATTAGTTATTTATTGAGTGAAACACTATCTGTTTCATGCAATTTACATGACGCAGTATCTTATTCAGTGTGTTATTTTGAATCAGAAAGATATACGAGTATTATGTATTCCAGAATACTAATATCGTCCACTTTTCTACATAAATATGTGTTCTGGATTTTTTCACTGTAGGAGATGGTGGTTGTTTCTACTTTAAATCCTGTATTTGTTTACAAGTAATCAGCTCGAGTTTTAAACAGTTACTTTTTGAAACATAATGAGTCTTATTTGTAATCATTACGTTTAAAAAATATTTAAACTTCTAAACGGTTTGGTTTCTGCGCACCCACCACACCTGGAGCCAAGCGAGCAGAGATTTTCGAAGAATTAATGATTCGTGGATTTTTAACTCATTTATGATATCATCAATTTAGTTCTAAATAAGTAGAGGATAACTAATCGTCAGTATCATTCAGTAAAATGTCTCTAATTTGACGTTGATTTTTTAAACCGAAGTCTTCGCTAAATGATTCTTCACCGTAAAGGATAAGCGAGACAATTATAAAATTATTTTTGTCATTCATGATACCCATATCTTTGACTTAACAACTCTCCCCTTCTTTGTGTATTTTAATACTCCAGCAAAAATATATAATTGGGCGGGTTTATTGCCGAATAACAATCTCTTCCAGAAACCAGAAAAAATGTCGTTTTTTTTCAGTGACGTAGGAAAGAATTATTACACTTGAGGTGTGGACAATGAAAATAAAGTGATATGTTTTAAGAAAAAAATACCATTTTTATTAAAAATATTAATTATTTGATGATTTAAATTTAACGAATATAAGAATTCCATCTGTGGCTAGGAGGAAGGAGAGTATATGAGGAAGAAGGGTAAGGGTAAGGGAGGAATCAGGATACACGCTGTCACTGAAGGGAAATATAATGCTTTGTGGTATTGAGTTCTGGGAATATTTTTTGTTGTGAAAAAATGAAAAGAAAGAACTGTGAGCAGTGGCTATGTGGCACAGTTCTTTCTCGGTGCAGTCTGACAGCAGAGCACTTGTTTTGAATTTATTGAAGATCATGTTGTGCGTGTATACATAACAGAAAATATCTAAAAAGCGGAACAGAAATACAATTTGCTAATTACATATATCACTCAACACGGTTGATCCTTATTTTAATTTCATCACTTAACATTGAGTCTCACAAAAAAAATGTAAAAAAAACTAAATAAAATGAGAAAATTGCAGGACACATCCAAATAGGTAAGTAACTAAGATCTGAGTTGATGGAGTGTCCGGGAGCAGAGATGGAGTAGACAGCATATGTGGAGACGGGTAAAAATAAGTCTGGCGCCCAATTTATTCTGCATGACCAGCATTTATTTGCGGAATAAATGTGAGGGCCGGCGTGTGGCTCTGCTGGCGCTATATGCCGTGTGCCCCACGCCCACACCCCCAGCCCCGGCCCGGCGAGCCCCCTGCACCGAGCCCCCAGGGGAAACCCTTATCACCCCCCGCGACCTCGCTCTGCCCTCAGGATGTTGGAACTTTCTCAAAATTACCAAAAATCTCTCCACGATATCTATTTCAGGCGCTGAAATACAATTGAACACTTCTATTTAGGTAAACCAAGGGACACTGTAAGAGTATACAGCCGTTGAATTTAATATAACATTATCGTAGAATATTACATATATAAAATTTTCGAACGAATTACTTTAAAGTAAATAATTACTTTTATCACTGATTATTGATGGAATTCCATAATCGATATTGTATTTTACATGTATGGTATATTTATATCGGAACCATAAAATGAGTATTATCAAACATGTACACACGTGCATGGGTCATGTGTATTTCTGCAATAACTCATATTTTGTTCTCCTTTTACACCTTTTTTTTATTTTCCCAGTTTTTGGTAAAATTTACAAATCTGGTTTGTTCTTTGTTATTTTTTTCTTCTTGGTTTAAAGGAATTAAAAATGTAACGGAGAAAACAAATCGCTTTTAGCAGCTAACATATATCAGCGCTGAAGCGGCTATAAAAGGGTACTTTTAAGAGTACTTTGACAAATAATAAAATTCCTGAAAAAAAATTCATATGTTTTATTATTTCACAAAATATAATACATCAAGCAAGGGCAATCAACAACTCGAGTCATCATTAGTCAAACGCAATATGAAATAGGGTATAATATAATAAATTTGATTATTTAGCCGATACTCATTAATCGAAATGTATCAGTGTCCACAAAAAAAAGAAAGTGGGAAGTTTTTAAGAAATTTGTTTGATAATCAGATATAAATAAAAAAAACTATTGGTTAAACATATTAGTGATAACCTTCTTTATTTTTAAAGTGTGAATTCGATTTCCTTTATAAAATTGAACTAAACATTTACTACTAAAGTTGATATGTATTTCGAATTCTTGCTAATGCTTTATGACAATGATATTAAAGTTTTTTTTAATAAACTATAGTAATAAAAAGAGTAACCTTTTTGAAATTTGTATTTTACCGCTTTCGTGATATGAGAGTGGGTAATATAGTACATGGGGCACTAAAACACATACTCGTATACTCGAACCGAACCGAACCGAACAATATCAACATCAACATCTGGTAAAATGATAGTTGACAATAATCGGTATTTTAGAACCAACTTTGAAACAATATTTTAATAAGAACTTTTAGTGTTGGAGTGAAACGAGGACGGGGGGAAAACACTTTGAAAGGAGCCGAATGTGCGGTGTACGAGTATGCTAGAAATATGTGCACTGAGAGGAATTTGTGGGGTAACATATTCATTTATTTAACACTTTTATTGCAAATACAATCTGGCGGGCTTATTTCCAGACGGCAAGCTCTTCCAACCAACCATACAAAAGTAAATTACATGGTCGCATAAATCATTCAAATGACTATCCATCCCCACGAAATCCATAAACACATACGTGAGCATATGCCCACGAAACCCACAAAGACGGACAATCACACGAACGTTCTTTTTCATATAAAGTGAGATATCATCAATCAAAAGGAAAGTAAGGGATGGTGGAGAGGAAAGGAAAATAAATATCAGGAATGAAACACGTTATTTTACTGACTAGAAAATAAGAGTGTTTTTCAGTCGCTTCTTAAAGCATGCCAAGGACGGAGCAAGTTTTATGTTGGTTTATAACTGATTCCAGAGTCTCATTGCATGGACAGTAAAAGGACGACGTAAAAAAAAAGAGGAGCGGTGAACTGGAAAGGCCAATAGACAATCTCTGTTTGAGCGTAGCGCTAATTCATGATTGGAAAGACGTTAAAAAAATTCGGCGAGAGTAGGGGGGGCAACGGAGCAGTGAAAGATATTATACAAAAGAGACAGTATGTGAATTTGGCATCTATTTCTAGCATTCAACCAGTTCAATGTCTTCTTGTATGAAGCTATATGATCGTACTTTCGTAGGTTGAAAATAAATCTTGGACACACATAACATACTATACATAGTATATGATAGAATACGGAATAAAGTGATAAGGAATGAATATGAAGTTATGGTTGATGTGTTTAATAAGATAAGAAGAGCATTCTGAAATGATTTGGACATGTATAACTTATAAATGAAAGAAGACTAACAACATAAATAAATAGTGCAAATTTGAGTGAAAAGCGTAGAAGACAATGGGAAGTACGGTAAGAGCAATTAAAGTCAGAGAAATCGTCGAAGAAATTGTATGAGTAGGTGTATGGATATGAGGTAGGCGAAGAACCTATGTTGAGATATGAAAGTCTGGCGCTCTTTCAATTCGGCCTACCCCGTACGGTAAAGTAAATATTTTTTTAGTTTGATTCTACACAAATAAATACAAACTTATTTTTTTGTTAGTTCAGTATACGCTGTGTCTTGAAAAAAAGAGAGGTACATCTTAAAACTAAATAGATTATATCATATGAGTGGTAGAACACAAAATATTATAAATATAATTTTATTATTTAAATATAGTGCCATAAAATTTATATTTGAAATTTAGTGAAAGAAATTTAAATTTTTTTCGGCTTACAAGGAAATATTGGAAATTGTATACGAGTATTACTAGTATTTCGTAATATTATTTTTATGGTTACTATGAAATAATTTTAAAATGTACAACAACTCAATAATTTCACTAGCTGTGAAAATCAGGAGAACCTTGTGTTTGCAAGGGCATTTCAGATGAATTTCTTAGTCCAACAACTCAATTTTGGCATATACCATAGACGCCTCATTTTTTAAGAGCAGACTTACAGTGCTTTATAACTTTAAAAAAATCTGAAATAAGCAATCAATAGATATTATAAAAATATTTTAACAGAACTTTCAATCAAGACATTACAGTTTGACTGATTATTCAGTTTGTAATTAATTTATAGTATCACCCGTGGGGTTCTGGAGCAAGCGGAATAATACCTCTATATTTTCCAGGTAGTCTTGATCGGTAGTCTGTAAGAGGCAGATATTCACAAATAAGACTTCAGAATGAGCCGTCCTTAAGTTTTCCCCTTAGCCTCGGGTCATAGAGTTATCCCCCAAAGCCCCTGTAATAATAAACAACTATAACACCCATAGATCATCTAAGAACTGATTCGGCCACAGTTCCGAAAGGCGTGAAGTGCCGAGCTAATGACCGATCTGATTAAAAGTGTTAAATGACATATTTGTATTCCTGGTAGAACGTGTAGCGTGATAAAGAAAACGTGAAAATAGTCTTACAAGATATAAATAAACTCGTTTTCCATTAATAACATGGTAACGTTTATCATTAATGACATGGCAACGTTTATCATTAATGGCATGGTAATGTTTATCATTAATGACATGGTAACGTTTATCGTTAATGACATGGCAACGTTTATCATTAATGCCATGGCAGCGTTTATCATTAATGGCATGGTAATGTTTATCATTAATGACATGGTAACGTTTATCATTAATGACATGTCAACGTTTATCATTAATGGCATGGTAATGTTTATCATTAATGACATGGTAACGTTTATCATTAATGACATGTCAACGTTTATCATTAATGGCATGGTAATGTTTATCATTAATGACATGGTAACGTTTATCATTAATGCCACGGCAGCGTTTATAAAAATTGAATGAGGAAATGTTCTATTGATTGAAAAAATTACAAATAATTGATATGATTTCGATTTAAGGTGTCCATTAAAGGAGAATTTGAAAATGAAAGTTTTATAAAACGCAAGTTGCATATATAGTACAGGACAGTATTTTCGTAAAGATTTAAATCAATACGCTTTAGTGTTAAAAAATATAAACTCAAATTCAAATGTATTAAAATAAAAAATGGCATTTATGCTACTGATAAGATGGCCAATCTTAAAAAAAAATTTCATTAATTAAAATTTTTGTGAATTATTTTACATTTACGCTTTAATGTCTCTTGAAATATGTGCTTTACTGAGATAAAAACTCTAATTAATAGACGTCGTAAATATTAAATACTTTTATCTAACGCTAACATTTCACGATTATCTAACATTAAAATCTCATACGATCCAAACTTTGAGGTGAGGCAATGGAACGGTCTAGTACTAGTACTAACTTTGAGGTAAGGCAATGGAACGGTCTAGTACTAGTACTAACTTTGAGGTGAGGCAATGGAACGGTCTAGTACTAGTACTAATCCGTACGAGATTTAATTTTGAGAACTATTTTCTTCACTAAAAAATACTAACGATTTTGTATTAAGTGAGAATCTTTCGAATAGGTATACAATTTCTTACATTTTGCTAACCTACGCCTGACAATTAATTTAGGCGTAAGTCAGCAGGATGTAAGAAATGACATGCTTATGCAAAAGACGTAAGTCAGCAGGATGTAAGAAATGATATGCTTATGCAAAAGGCGTAAGTCAGCAGTATGTAAGAAATGATATGCTTACGCAAAAGACGTAAGTCAGCAGGATGTAAGAAATGACATGCTTATGCAAAAGGCGTAAGTCAGCAGGATGTAAGAAATGATATGCTTATGCAAAAGGCGTAAGTCAGCAGGATGTAAGATATGATATGTTTATGCAAAAGGCGTAAGTCAGCAGGATGTAAGATATGATATGCTTATGCAAAAGGCGTAAGTCAGCAGGATGTAAGAAATGATATGCTTATGCAAAAGACGTAAGTCAGCAGGATGTAAGATATAATATGCTTATGCAAAAGGCGTAAGTTAGCAGGATGTAAGAAATGATATGCTTATGCAAAAGGCGTAAGTCTGCAGGATGTAAGATATGATATGCTTATGCAAAAGGCGTAAGTCAGCAGGATGTAAGAAATGATATGCTTATGCAAAAGACGTAAGTCAGCAGGATGTAAGATATAATATGCTTATGCAAAAGGCGTAAGTTAGCAGGATGTAAGAAATGATATGCTTATGCAAAAGGCGTAAGTCTGCAGGATGTAAGATATGATATGCTTATGCAAAAGGCGTAAGTCAGCAGGATGTAAGAAATGATATGCTTATGCAAAAGGCGTAAGTCAGCAGGATGTAAGATATGATATGCTTATGCAAAAGATTCTCACATGTTTTGAGTATAATTATTTATACTTGCATTAGTTTATCTGTCAGTACTATTATAAAAACAAATTTCTCTAAATTAATCTTTGTAAACCCAATGTTTTGGTTTAACAATATTCAAAATAATATATTTAATCTATTTAGTAAAATAATGGGGTAGAACTGGATGTCAATAGCCAAGAATATCTCCTTCCGCTTCCCTTTGTTTCCCTTATTCCTATATAATTATCCCTTTTCCTCCGCTCTGCCCTGTAATCCTTGCATCTCGGAACACGGTTATTTGTTTTTCCACTCCGACATTCAAATGCTTTCATTATAAATACTTATCAAACAGACTTGTATTTATCATTTCATTTTATTGTACCTTCCGTTTGAAAGCGTACAACTGTTTGATTTTAATGTTTTTTTTTACTTTTGTTTGTTTCCGGTGGATAAAGCGCAAAATATGTCAACTCTACATTGTTTGTGAGCAGGGAAATATTTAAGTATTAATCGTGTTTTACTACAAAGAAAACATTGCATGTGTTCACGAACAGCATTAGGAATATAATGGGGGTATATCCAGAGCTTTTATGTTCTTTTGATGGAAACATAAATTGAGGAAATGGCTATCAAATCAGCTTTCTGTAAACGCGACAATTTCTTTTCAATTATTCGACAAATTAACGTGATAACTTATAAGTTTTATTTCAAATCGAAGCACATGTTTTTTTATTAATATTTGCGTTCGAGCTAGGGAATAAATGTGGGCATCGAATATCTAACAATTAATTTAATCAAAATAACAATGTTTTTAAAACTCTAAACAAATAGTAAATAACTAGAATTTTCTCTTGTCACGCTGAAGTACTATGCCAAATTTAAGCATTAAATTTATATTAAGCGTTTTAATGAAAACATGAACCAAACAATTGATGTCTATTGAAATAAATTAAAATTATTTTTCATTTGTATATTTATGGTAAAAAATAAAATGTTTGTAGATAATTTAATTCGATCGTTTATAAAGGTAAAATAAAACCTTAATAAATGCTTGAAAACGGCAAATTAATAATCATTTAATGTTAATTTCATATATTTTGATAGTTATTTAAAACAGTTATTTAAAGTATTGTAAAATGAAAGTTATTTAAAGTAAAATAAATAGCCCCGTTTTATCATATAAGATTTTTCTATTTGTTTTGGATAAAAAATAATTGAGCATGTATAGTACTTTAATTATGAAATTTTTAACTTGTTTGCTTGCTTTGTTATAATGTATTCAGGTTGCGAAAATCTCTCGAGTATTCCATTTGGTCAAATAAATAATTTTATGTCAGGTTATAATAACTTATTAAACCTTATAATATTGGTATAGAAGTCCTCGAGGGCATATGGGTAGCCGCTGTCTCCAGTTAGCGGTAAGGTCAACAGATATATCTCGAGGTCAACGTTTAACTTCGCGTTTTGACTTTCAAGCGTCATAAGCGACCATTCTGGCAGCGAGGGATGGAAGGGGGAAGGGGGGGGGGGGTACACTGGAATCAGGTAAAGCGATCGGGACATGCAACCCGAAGTAAGCATAGACTGCACCGAGAGAAACCTGGTATAAGCATTCAAGTTTTAGAGATCGAACTATTATAAATGCAAAGTGTAGAATGAGAGTTTAATGTACTCAAACGGTGTTTAGGAAGTCGTGTATCCCAGACAATTGGGCAAATTATTATAGTGCATTTATGATGTATTTCTTTATCACACACAACATTAGGACACGGGAATTTTGAATATTCATTGTTGATTTTATATTCTATAATGCTTTCGTTGTATACAATATGACCTACCGGGTTTATTTCCACGTCGTTATACTTTTTTCCTAACTTAAAAAGTTGTTCAAGAAGCTTGAAAAGAAAACGAAACTGGAAACTTTTTTTTAAATCTAATAATTAATGGAATCAGATCATCAACTTTCAGGATGTAAGACAGGTGTTTACTCAAATAAGCCACAGGGGTCAACATTTTCATTATAATTAATCTTACGTCAATTAAAATTTCTAAAATCGTGACCAATATTATAATAAAGGTATAAAGTCAGGTATAAAGATACTTGTTTTTTTTAAATACTCCATTTTACAAAAAAAATGCATGTAGTTTGTTTTTCCATGAAACAGTTTAGTTGCTTCTGAAGCGGCCACTGGAGCCGATCAATCTCGAGGCGTCCAACGGTTTGGAGGGCGCGGCGCGCCTTGCTTAGCCGAGTTAACGCCTCAATCAATACGCCATTGCCCTCGTCCACGCCTTTGCCCTAGCCATCAAATTCACTACCGCACCACACCACAGCTACAACACCTGGACCTATACAAGCCCGCGTCTTAACTACACATTTACCCCCACGCCACACCACAGCTGAATCGTCCGGACCTACACAAGCCAGCGTCTTAATAACACATTTACCACCGCGCCACACCACAGCTGCACCGTCCGGACTTACATAAGCCAGCGTCTTAATAACACATTTACCACCGCGCCACGCCACAGCTGCATCGTCCGGACTTACATAAGCCAGCGTCTTAATAACACATTTACCACCGCGCCACACCACAGCTGCATCGTCCGGACTTACATAAGCCAGCGTCTTAATAACACATTTACCACCGCGCCACACCACAGCTGCATCGTCCGGACTTACATAAGCCAGCGTCTTAATAACACATTTACCACCGCGCCACACCACAGCTGCATCGTCCGGACTTACATAAGCCAGCGTCTTAATAACACATTTACCACCGCGCCACACCACAGCTGCATCGTCCGGACTTACATAAGCCAGCGTCTTAATAACACATTTACCACCGCGCCACACCACAGCTGCATCGTCCGGACTTACATAAGCCAGCGTCTTAATAACACATTTACCACCGCGCCACACCACAGCTGCATCGTCCGGACTTACATAAGCCAGCGTCTTAATAACACATTTACCACCGCGCCACACCACAGCTGCATCGTCCGGACTTACATAAGCCAGCGTCTTAATAACACATTTACCACCACGCCACACCACAGCTGCATCGTTCGGGCCTACATGAGCCCACCTCTTAATTACACATTTTTCGAAAGATTTTCGTCAACATGCAGAACAATCCTTATGTGCTTTAGGCGTTTCCCCAGAAAAAAAACATGAAAGTCTGTGAAGTTGGTGATCGCGGGACAGTTGAGATCGTCGGATCAAATACAGGAGTTAACAGGAGCCTCTTAAAGCGCTGCATTCAACACAGTCCAGGACAGGGTAGACTGAAGACAGATTGTGCGATAAGTTTGAGATATATCAGCGAACCACGACGCTCATTATAAGCATTTAATACATTAAGTGTAATGCACTTACGAGAAGATGACGCACATAATGATTGTCTGATAATATCGTCAGTGACCGACATATCTTGGTCATGCTGGTGACTAGAGGCTGAAGATACAAAACCTTGGATTCTGAATTAACAACATCGTGAAGCTAAGGCATATTTGCCTCTACATACACGTACGAGTATGTTATGTACTCGTAGTGCTCATTCATATTATATAATATGTTGCAAACGGTGGTGACTAGAGCTGGTGACTAGAGGCTGAAGATACAAAACCTTGGATTCTGAATTAACAACATCGTGAAGCTAAGGCATATTTGCCTCTGCATACACGTACGAGTATGTTATGTACTCGTAGTGCCCATTCATATTATATAATATGTTGCAAACGGTGGTGACTAGAGCTGGAGACTAGAGGCTGAAGATACAAAACCTTGGATTCTGAATTAACAACATCGTGAAGCTAAGGCATATTTGCCTCTGCATACACGTACGAGTATGTTATGTACTCGTAGTGCCCATTCATATTATATAATATGTTGCAAACGGTGGTGACTAGAGCTGGTGACTAGAGGCTGAAGATACAAAACCTTGGATTCTGAATTAACAACATCGTGAAGCTAAGACATATTTGCCTCTGCATACACGTACGAGTATGTTATGTACTCGTAGCGCCCATTCATATTATATAATATGTTGCAAACGGTGGTGACTAGAGCTGGTGACTAGAGGCTGAAGATACAAAACCTTGGATTCTGAATTAACAACATCGTGAAGCTAAGGCATATTTGCCTCTGCATACACGAACGAGTATGTTATGTACTCGTAGTGCCCATTCATATTATATAATATGTTGCAAACGGTGGTGACTAGAGCTGGTGACTAGAGGCTGAAGATACAAAACCTTGGATTCTGAATTAACAACCTCGTGAAGCTAAGGCATATTTGCCTCTGCATACACGTACGAGTATATTATGTACTCGTAGTGCCCATTCATATTATATAATATGTTGCAAACGGTGGTGACTAGAGCTGGAGACTAGAGGCTGAAGATACAAAACCTTGGATTGTGAATTAACAACATCGTGAAGCTAAGGCATATTTGCCTCTGCATACACGTACGAGTATGTTATGTACTCGTAGTGCCCATTCATATTATATAATATGTTGCAAACGGTGGTGACTAGAGCTGGTGACTAGAGGCTGAAGATACAAAACCTTGGATTCTGAATTAACAACATCGTGAAGCTAAGGCATATTTGCCTCTGCATACACGTACGAGTATGTTATGTACTCGTAGTGCTCATTCATATTATATAATATGTTGCAAACTGTGGTGACTAGAGCTGGTGACTAGAGGCTGAAGATACAAAACCTTGGATTCTGAATTAACAACATCGTGAAGCTAAGGCATATTTGCCTCTACATACACGTACGAGTATGTTATGTACTCGTAGTGCCCATTCATATTATATAATATGTTGCAAACGGTGGTGACTAGAGCTGGTGACTAGAGGCTGAAGATACAAAACCTTGGATTCTGAATTAACAACATCGTGAAGCTAAGGCATATTTGCCTCTGCATACACGTACGAGTATGTTATGTACTCGTAGTGCCCATTCATATTATATAATATGTTGCAAACGGTGGTGACTAGAGCTGGTGACTAGAGGGTGAAGATACAAAACCTTGGATTCTGAATTAACAACATCGTGAAGCTAAGGCATATTTGCCTCTGCATACACGTACGAGTATGTTATGTACTCGTAGTACCCATTCATATTATATAATATGTTGCAAACGAAACAGAATGTAAGCGTTTGCTGGTGAACAGTTAAAGCAAAAAATCCACAATCTCCAGCTTTGCGTTTCCAAAACTTTACTCATATTCATTTATCATTATAAAAGACCTCGGTACGTGTTCAGAATAATGCTGTGTTTTTATATTTACTTTTTACTTTATAAATACAATATATTTCACGAGTTGAGAAATGTATCTGTAGTTTTGACATTAAATAAACATTTTAACAAAAAGTTTTTTTTAATAACGCTCTCTTTTTGTCCAAAATGCATGTCCAATTTCTGTAATACTGGAATGATGCGCAGATAGTGTTAAGTATGTGATCTAATATTTGAGTTTTTAGATACCTGGTACTGGTACGTTATAAACTTATCGCTATCACGTTAAAGCTCTTGTGTGCAATTAGTCTAACTCATTAGCCTGGCTTTATAATCACACGCAAAAATATTATTTTCTTTCTTTAGACTTTTATACTTTTTTTTTTTAAACAAAGTAAATTATTGTACAAACATTTGTCAAGGCTATACCTATACACAAATTTATTACTTACCTAATCTTAATTTTATGTTATAATTTATCAACTTACTTAATCTTATTTTCCTACATATCATTTTATTTTATTTTTTTCAATCTTAATACATGATTTCTTAGAAATAATTAACACCTACATACTACTTATAACTAGATAACAATTCTTACACTAATTATTTTGCAAAAACAAGTTCACTCGTTCAGGCTACTTGTATTCCATCACATTCACCCAGACCTTGGTCGTCCCAGCTAATACTGTAGGTGGACTAGTCAGGCAACAGATAATGCTTCAGGACCTTGTGCTTATAACGGAAGGGTAGGTCGGATTTACTCTCGTAAGCCTTATATATAAGGTATGTTGATCAAGTGCATATCTTTTGTTGATAAAATGCATCTCATTTTATATGTTAATACGTATAAATGTATACATATTTTTAGTTGAATGTATTTATTTATTGTCATTTTTTTATAGTTGAAACTCTTTTTACGTATCACTTTAACAATTATTAAATATAACGTAACGTATCAACTTGTTTCAAAACACAGCTTATCATTTGAAATACATTTATCTTTCAAAATATGATGTTTTATAAAATATGATGTTTAATAAAACACAATTCGGAAATTTAAAAAAATGATTAAACACAAGCAATTCAATCCAAACAACAATACGAGTACAAGCCGTCTATTGTTTAGCTACATGTGATGCAGTCTTACAATAGCGGTATCCAAATAAAAGAAACATTAATGTTGTATACGTGTAAGGCTTGTACTCGTATTGTTGTACAATCCAAACAACAATACGAGTACAAGCCTTCTATTGTTTAGCTACATGTGATGCAGTCTCACAATAGCGGTATCCAAATAAAAGAAACATTAATGTTGTATACGTGTAAGGCTTGTACTCGTATTGTTGTACAATCCAAACAACAATACGAGTACAAGCCTTCTATTGTTTAGCTACATGTGATGCAGTCTTACAATAGCGGTATCCAAATAAAAGAAACATTAATGTTGTATACGTGTAAGGCTTGTACTCGTATTGATGTACAATCCAAACAACAATACGAGTACAAGCCTTCTATTGTTTAGCTACATGTGATGCAGTCTTACAATAGCGGTATCCAAATAAAAGAAACATTAATGTTGTATACAACTTAAATAGACAACGTTTACTAGGCCCGTAAGCCAAGTTTGGTAAGAAGCTTACCTTCTAGCCCAAAAGTTGCAAGTTGTCTTGCCGTTGGAATGCAGTTTTTTTAAAAGGATTCCAATCTGGTTTCCAATTAAACCATTTAAACAAATTTTGGTTCGTTTTCACTAGACTGTACTCCGTACTGTGTTCAACGGAACTTTAATATAATATAACTGAACACATTTGATGATGCCAGCCTAGCTAATCGAGAGCTGCACCTATACGACGCTAGACGCACCAGGGATGTACGTATTGGACTGGATTCCTGAATCAGCCGGTGTAGTGGCATGTAGAGGCACAATAACATTATGTAATATTTTATCAGTCGCTCACACGGAAGGCCACATTTTACACGGTTTTCTAATTTAACGACCAGAAACAATAATTAATAAGATAAGATAAATATAACACAAATATCCCTTAGGTATATTATTATTTAGTTGTTTGTTTAATATAAAATAATGAATACACAACAAAAGAGTAACATTACAGGTATACGTGTAACATATAATACAATCACTTAAGGTATACTGAGAATTAAACTGACCCTGGATCTTTGCATACTCAAATAGATGGGTCCAAAATGAAGGAATCGGTTCTTTGTGTAGCAACAGTTTGTATTTCGGAGACATCAAAATCTTTTTTAAAGCTTGTTCCTCACTTTTCAGTATTCCTGGATCTTTGTATACTCAAACAGATGGGTCCAAAATGAAGGAATCGGTGCCTTGTGTAGCAACAGTTTGTATTTCAGAGAACTCAAAGCCTTTTTTAAACCTTGTTCCTCACTTTTCAGTGTTTCCGGTTGAATATGTGGCAAAAAAGGAAGCTGTAAATATACATACAGCTTAAAATATACAAAAATTGTTATGTCTTATGTCCTCTTATTTCGATTAATTGTTTGAGTAGTTCATACAACCTCCGACGTAGCCTGGCTGGCAAGACACCTGTTTTGTATCCGGGGGTCACAATTTCAATTCCTGTCGGAATCCAATTTATTTTAAAAAGGTGTATTTATTTTAAAGTTTATGAAACATCTTTCTGGTAGGCTGGAAGATATTGCCATATAATAAGCCAGCCAGTTGTACTGTATACAACGGTATTATACAATACAATACAAATAAAGCATTTTTTCAAAGCTAATTTATTCCAATTGATATCAAATAATGTATATATTTTTCTAGCTTGAATTTCTTTACATGTTTTTAATACGGGTAATAAATGTGTCTTTTGCATAGCCAAAAAAGCATATTTAATCGGTAAACTCTATACGATTTTTCGGAGTCAGTAATTTATATTTTAAATACAATTAAACACGATACTTGGTACTGAAGGGTATTGGACCAGAATATAACATATGTACGAGTGTGTGTCCCTTGCGGATGTCATCTTTACAGAAAGGGTTCGTAAAGGATCCCGGCAGAGAGTGATCTACTCGTAGATGAAGAGACGATAGATCGTGAGTTTTTCAGTTGTTCATGCGGCAAATTTGATTATTCAAAAGCCATATCGTTATTCCGTTTCTTCATTCCTGGAATAACTTTTCTAGTTTTAGATCAACTATTATTTTTTTATCGGTTAAGCTAAAAAAAATCTAAATCTGTTGATTTTTTATTTCATTTATTAAATTAACTCTCTTGATAGCATTTTTTGCTTTTGTGTGGTGACAGAAATCATTATAGTGGATTGCCTTTTAAAAAAATTCCATTGGGTCATTTAATATATAAAAAGGGCTAAGATCAAAATAAAAAAAAAACTAAATTGTACTCTATTGTATTACACTTTCGTCACATACAGTAAAATATGGCGGCCTTTTTGCCATGTGGCAATATCTTTCAACCAACCAGAAAAATGTTAAATAGACCTTAAAGTGAAAACAAGGCTGGAATCCTTTTTGAAAATAAACTGGGTTCCAACGAGGATCGAACTCGCAACCTTTGGGTTGGGAGAAAAGTGTCTTACCAACTAGGTCACCGAGGTCATAAGTCGATAATAACATTGTTTACACTTGCAGTGAAAATCATCTACATCTGACACATTCGGCTTCTAGTAAGTGTAATGTATATAATTTATTATTATCAAACGGAAAACATATTTTATATTCACTTATTCTAAGATAAAATTGAACAAAGCATATTGCAATCCATTTGATTGTATAATACAATAACACTTCAGGAATGAATAACTTTTTGCAACACTAAGTAGCAATTTGCTCGGCGCCAGCTCTCGTATGAGTATCGAAGCGGAGCACATTTGTAATTCAGACGGTATTGAACAGTACGAGGATTTGCATATTGTAACACAAAACTCACAAAGAATACAAATTGATACCTTAATGCGGAAATAGTGAAACTGATGCCAGATCGACTTCGCAAAAGACCATTTCAAAGTTTACTTTTTGTCAAATACTCGTATTCTAAATCTATGTTTTATGTTTACAAAATATATGTTTTTACCAAAACTTTTCCTACTACCTTGTGTAAGAAACACTCGTTACTATGTCACATATATTTTAGATAATTTAAGAGTATTCAATATCATGTCTTCATATTTTCCTAGTTATTGTATATAAGTTGAATATTAGTTAACACTTCCTTCCCTGTGATGGGTAACTAGTACACATTGCTTATAAAAACTTTAATATCTCTATAAATATAATAAATACTGGCTTCAGATTTTAGGTATTCCTCCGTAATACATTTACGCATTGAATAAAATAAAATATTAATAATAATTAGCGATTATCGGCTACATCAGATATATTTTGTGAAAATCTGGAATAAATTCACCAATACAATCAAACGTGTGCCATACATTCTAAAAAAAAAACACAATGGGTGAGGAAGCGACGTTATTCACGTCTCACTCTACTTCGGTATATGGGAACACAAGAAATATAATCTCAGTTCGCTCGCTTCTCTCGCTTCAGTAGCTTTCGGGCATCCATGTGAGGTGGTCACTTCGCCCGTTTTGTGAACATCGGCCGATATATTATCCCTTTTGGCCATGTGTTATCACTTTTGACTTCAAATTTAAATAATTTAAGCGATTGGCTATGAATATTCTTATTTTTCCGATTTTAAATCGCTCATTTTTACATGTGTAATGAATACGCAGCACCGGAACGCGTGGATTGTTTTTGCACAGGAAGGGAAAGGTTAATAAGTATTTACGTCTTTTGTAAATATAAATAATAAAAAGAAAATGTATGTAGCACCGTTTAAAGAGCAAATTCTCCTCAAGGGCGCTCTAACTCGGAATTCGAACGTACTATTATTAACAGATTTAATTTAAGATGACTGCGGCCATTAGATTAGGTACTTATCCGCATGTGCAAAGGTTCAGAACATATTTGGTAAAAAAAACTTAAACTTAACAAGGAAAGACGAACTACAGTGATACCTTTGTAGATTATTATACAAGTAATATGTATATGTGATTATACATTTGACTTTATGTGTAGTATAGTGTATGTGTGTAGTAAGACTCTTCAAAAATGATTGCTATCGAGTGCTTCCTAAAGCTGCACACGCCACCTATATATCTAATAATAAAACTATAATACGTTACAGGACCAGCAAAGATTTTTTTAGCCCCTTATCATGGAATTGTTACACAGGTATTACACTAATTTAGGGATTTAAAAAAAATCCAGAAACTCGAACGTAATTTTAAATATGGCAACACGTTCAAATACTATACATGCACTATTGTATGCAGTGGTATCATCTGGTGATCAATATTGACAACACTACAAGCTTTCAACAAACGACATCAGGTCAACATGTCTGGACAGCGTGGACGCGTTTTGAAAATTGGGGTAAATAATCTTTAAATATCTTATTAATCACTACATGTAGAAAAAAAATATTCAAACCATTTTATTTGTTCATAATTCACTGTGTAAATGTTGCTCTTGTTTAAGATTATATAATCATTTTATAGCGCTTTTTGTATTTTATAAACATTGATATTTTGGCAATGTAACGTGGGTGTTACATATAAAAAAAATAACATATAAAACTATCTTTCAGTTATAATTTGTCTCGGTTTGAAATTGATACTTAAGCCAGCAGCCTGACAGGCACAGAGCACAGAGCCTTGCGAAGGCAACAGAATGTTGTCAGCTGGAGAACAATGAGTTATCAAATAGTTACGGAACAATTCCCCTTAAATGAACGGAAACATACAATCAAAAAGGATTCTCTAAAGGATTTGACGTACTACCGCTACGGAGTCCTAAACACAATCGACTGAACCTTTCCGTACTCGGTTGCCTCGCAATGGCGCTCTCATTTTGTACAAACATTATTGTTTCTCATTAGTTGAGTAAGAAGAGATACATATTAAATGTTTATATGTTTAAGTTTGTTGATTAAATGTCGGATATATAAACGCTATGCTAAAAAAATCATCCTAGAACTAGGCCACGTCGACTGCGACCTTTTTCGGCCAACAGTAAATATGTAACGTCATGAAGAAATGCTGGACGGGTCAAGTACACATATGATATATGTACGAGTATAAAGTCGGCGCTTTTAATATAATCTTCAAATTTTCAAATAATAGTGTAAATTTACAATATTTATGACCATTTCGTGACATATTCAATATACAACCACTTACCGTTAACAAGAGGCAATACCTACTTACCAACCTTCGTTAGCCATCTACAGATTGCATTATAGTGATGCAGGCCCTTTCGTATAGGAAATGAAACGTTTATACTATCTAAGTGGCAAAAGTTTTTTTAATCGGGATTGTCAGCATAAAGTATTATTTTTTATATCTTTTTAATGTATTATTTATTTAACACCTCTATTGCAAATACAATCTTGTGGGCTTATTGCCAGGCGGCTATCTCTTCCAGCCAACAAGACAAAAGTAAATGAAGCAAGTTACGTGGTCGCATAAATCATTCAAATGACTATCCATCCCCACGAAATCCATAAACACATACGTGAGCATATGCCCACGAGCCCCACAAAGACGAACAATCACACGAACATTATTTTTCATATAAAGTGAGATATCATCAATCAAAAGAAAAGTAAGGGATGGTGGAGAGGAAAGGAAAAGAAAAATCATGAATGAAATACGTTATTTTACTGACTATGAATGAATTAAGGGTTTTTTCAGATGCTTTTTAAAGCATGCAAAGGACGGAGCGAATCTTATATCGGTTTGTAACTGATTTCAGAGTATTTTTGCACGTATTGCAAATATATTGAAATCTATCAAAATTTTACAGGTAAATAATATTACTGATACTGATAGTGTGTTTAAAACGTTAACTTGTTATTTGATATTAATAAATGTATTCTAAACTTGCATTCACACCTCATTTCATCCGAATTTATCAAGTAGGGGCCATGGACTGCATAAAGTGTCGTTTTATTATAGAAGAGTGTATTTAATCTTTAAAACGATATTTTGACAAATGCTTAAATTTGTTTCTTTACATTTAATTGATTTTATTTTTCAAGTTCAAGAACGACAACGGTTTCTCGAGTCTAAGGTGAAGATTAAGATACTTTTGAGATAACTTTTAATCTTTAAACCTGTGGGATTTTCTTCGCGTCATGATGTTGGCTAACAGCTTATTTCTTTAAAAAATACTTTTAATATCTACTTTATTAAAAAATATAAAGAACGCAAAACATACAATTTGAACTTTTTTATAAGCGAATCTTTAAAAAAAATGCGTTCAATTCGTTTACCTAGAGAAGCATACGGCTGCGAAACGTCGAGTTTAAGACCAAACTTAAAGTTGTGTCAAACAACGAAGAGAGATAGGACAGGCAGGTGACGACATATAAGTGGTATTTGGTATCATAATACACTTTCGCTGTATGTAATACTGCCAGGTGGTATTATTGTCGTGTAAATTTTTTTCCGACAAACATGAAAGATGCTAGAGATGCCTACAGTGAAAATTGAATCCGTAACCCCCGGGCTAGAAGACAGGCGACTTACCAACTAAATCACAAAACAACTATAACATAAAATGCTTCAGATCAAATATATACTGACAAATTCAGTGCTAAAAATGCCGACAGGTGTTTACATAAACTTTTGCTGAGTGGAAAAAATGTCTATCGTCATTCTATTCCTAATTACTTCGGATGAATTAAAAAACTGACAGGGTTTGTAAATGTTTAATGGCAACGAATTATATTTGATTTTCAATGTTTTTAACAGCGCAGTAGTTATACAATAAATTAATCACCTGTCAATATGTTAAGAAGTCATAGTGCAAGGGAAATAAATCTACTTAAGTTTGAAGGCACATACTGGTACTGACAGACGGGGTCGAAGACTAGGAAGGATTGGTGAAATCGCAAGAGCACCACCATACAGTGAATAGAAAATAAGTGAAGTGAAGACCAAAACACATCATCACGTTTTCCCTGCTCAAGATGGCAAAGAGGGCGTCGAATAAGAATTTCCTAACTCGACAAATATTTTTCGCTACTTCATCCACATCATCACGTTATCTCCCTGTTGAAGTAGGCAAAGAGGACGGAGTGTCAGACTTTTTTATCCCGACATACATCCTTCACCTCTTCCACATAAACACATATTTTCATCCAATTCCTACAATTTCTCTGTTTTACAAAATATAATTCACTTGATTCAACTATACTTTCTTTGGTATTCCTCTACCACGCCTTTCAATTATATTTGTTTTATAAGTCTTTCTTTATTAATTTTACCATGTCCTCTAATCATCTCGGGGTGTTTTCCTTCATCTCACTTAACACATCAGTCTTAAATTCACGTTTATTCCGTTCCATTTTATTTCGTTCCACATATTCAAACCATTTCGTTCTATATACCCAAACCATTTTGTTCCACATATTCAAACCATTTCGTTCTATATACCCAAACCATTTTGTTCCACATATTCAAACCATTTAATTCTACATACCCAAACCATTTTGTTCCACATATTCAAACCATTTCGTTATATATACCCAAATCATTTCGTTCCACATGTTCACACCATTTCTTCTACATGCCAAAACCATTTCGTTTCACATATTCAAACCATTTCGTTTTATATACCCAAACCATTTGGTTCCACATATTCAAACCATTTCGTTCCACATACCCAAAGCATTTTGTTCTACATATTAAAACCATTTCGTTCTACATACCCAAACCATTTCAGATTGCTCTTCTTTACTTCTCTACTGAATACTACATCTACAGAATACATCACAACTTCTTTGGTTTCTCTTTCTTCTAACGTTATTATATTTTAATTGTTAAGGGTCAATATCTAAAAAGATAAGTAAAAAATACGATAATACCTCGAAACATTTAACAAAATAGTGAATTATTTGTTTATTTTTTCAAAATGAATGAACTACAAAAAAGTAAAATAATACGAAAAAAAGTACACCTTTCTCCATGGACCACAATGCTCAATCCATATCCTCGATGCTTGCTTGACGGCTCCATCAGTTATACCCACCGCACGCCGGCCGCTCCGGAGCGGCGCGCCAGTAAAGCGGTACAGCCCGTCAATACAAGCTATCCTACTTGTATTATATGTACTAGGCGGTTATACGAGTATGTTATTACTCCAAGTACTGCATGCCACATATTAGTATTGACGTTCAAATGACCAACTACCCTTACAATTTTAGCGAAAATGAGTTCTCCTGCATTCGATTCTTATTCTGTTTAATTAATTTTTACTATATCATATGCAACATCTCTGACTCCTAAATATTAAAAAAAAAAACAGATGCCTGAGACTCTCGCGGGGTAGAAGTAAAACTTCTTAGCTCCTAGGAAAGGTTGATTTTATGCATTGCTTTTTTTCCATTTGTTAACGATTTTTAAATACAATTATATATAACAAAAAAAAATTTTTTTTTTTTTTAATAAATAATTTTAATCATAAATAATAATTTTAATAATAATATAATACACTTTATAATATTCATTATAATTAGTAATAAATAATGTATTAATAAATAAAATATTTAATAATAATAAATAATAATTTAATAATAATATAATACACTGTTTCACTTTTCGTGACGTTCAGGCTAATTTGCTCTACCGCGCCTATATGAGTTTCCCTTCAAAAATAAATATACTTTACCTCAGAGCTCTGAGAAAAAAGGAGAACTTTAAGGTCGATTTCTTCTTCATCTAATAAGTTGGTATGTATTTGTAATTAATTCGCTTATTTACTAGGCTACAAATCAAATAATCAACAGTAGCTACAAATCAAATAAATTTATTCCAAGCAGTATCATGGTCTGCTATGATAGTCCATTATAGTATTTTCCTACTAACTCTGGTGTGTGGTAGTGAAACGCGAACGAGGAAAAAGATTAAGAGGTTCCAAATAAATGGTGTAGAAATTAGTACATTGAGAATAATACATAGAGTGACGATGTACGACAGCTTAAAGGATGAATGTTAACTTAAAGCTGGTGTGTTAAACAAGATTAAGAAGATCACGCTGAGATGGTTTGGGCATGTGGAATGAAGGAATAAAAAGACTAACAAAATATTTATATTCGTGTAGAGCAAATGTGGGTGGAAGGTTCATGAGAGGAAGATCAAGGGAAGTATGGTTGGATCGAGTGAACGATATTTTGAAAGAAGGAAACGTACAAAGTCAGAGAAGTCGTAGAAGTTTTATGGATTGGTAGAAAGTCTGGCGCTCTGTCCACTCTACCTATCCCCTCCAACAATGACATGCCGTGATGGTATGTACGAGTATGTGTGCGTACATCGACCCAATGTTCCATAATTCAAGGCAAGTGCAGAATAGGTATTTTGGTTGGCCACGTCGATACGATGTCTCGCAGTTCAAGACAAGTGCAGAAGAGGGATATTTGTTGGTCGCTTCGATACCATGTTCTACCATTCAAGGCAAGTGCAGAAGTGGGATTTTTGTTGGTCACGTCGATACGATGTCCCGTAATTCAAGGCGAGTGCAGAAGTGACACGATGGCACGATGTTCCGCAATACTTTTCCATCAGTATACTTGTAAATGGCAACACGCAGTTGTCTTAATTTGTTTGCTGGAGATTTTTTTCGTGACCGCCCCCCCCCCCTCTAATTTAAGAAATTTTGTTAATTTTAAATTGATTTTGAAATTGGTAAAATGGCCACGTTTATATTTTATTATCTTCTCCTTTGGGTTTTATACTTTCATTGCATAAAGTAAAACCCTGCGGGATTATTACCATGTGACAATCTCTTCCAACAAACCAATAGGATGTTAAATATGATTTAAGTAAAAACTAGACTACAATCATTCCATTTTTTTATCTGGGTTCCCCATGTGGAATCGAAACCGTAACCCCCCGGCTTGGAAGTCAGGTCCCTTACCAACTAGGGCACGGAGATCATTGTTATGTATTGTAAGTTCAACAAATGAATAAATGTTTTTTTATAATTAAGAGGTAGACATTTGAATTTTCAAATTAATGAATCACAATATTATCGTAAAAAAAATACTCGCTGAAAAAATTATCTTACAATATGAAAATAATTGTTTTTTTTTCATTTGAAAACTTGAATAAGATTCGCTATGAAGAAACAAAGAATACCTGAAATAAGATATCTGAAGAAAACAAAAAGCACAGATTGTGTTATAATAGAGCTTTGCACGACTACACATACTCGTATGTTGTTTACACTAGACTTATCCCAGAGGCACTCGACTAGGCGCAAGTTAAGTCCCTCCTGAGGGAGTGCATTATAAGTTTCCGCGGCACTTGCTCTCTCATGCCCATTCATTACGGGAACTCTTTTCGTCGTTATGTGCACCCGAGACTAAAACACCGACATTATGCTAAAACCTGAGATTCAAACTAATATAAATATGTTATGTATAGTTGTAATCTTCTTTACTTATGTTTGCAATTGAATATATTTTCTTAAATGATTATTTTTCCTTTAATATCAAAAGATGTTATTTGCGCTATAACTTTGTAGTTTTGTTGCTTTTAAAGAGATTTTAATTTTCTCTCTCATTGATTGGATTATATACACGTACGACTATTCATATTTTCAGTGGGCTGTCTAGAAAGGGTTTTAGATTTTTAGGTCAAATTCTTCTGATATTGTTAGACCACTTACGAATAAGAATAAATTCCTACTCCCAAGTCTTAAATTGGTGATTCCTTTTGGTCATTATTTTCCACTCTCCGTGCCGTATTATACGTCGATATTTTCATGTATTATATTTTGAAAATATGTGTATCCTAAATTTTTTGAAGATTTTGATGTTACTATTATTTATAAACAATAAAGTGAGTTATCATAAATGCACTTAGAAATATTCTAACATATTTTATATACGTGTATTATACAGTAGGACAAGTTTTAAGTAATAGGGAATATTTCTTAAAAAACAAAACAACTGTGATATTGATAACATGCATAATAACATGGTTAAGTTACAATGATACTTAACCATGTTATTATGTCAAAAAATAAAAATTCAGACGTAAAACGGTCTATACATAAAACCAGTCCGGAAGAAATCCGCCTGGAATCGACCCCGGTGCGTCAGTTTGCTTGGCGTGAATTGTAACCATTATAAAACGGTCCCCGACCTAAAATGTATGTTTTAAAATATTAAACAATAAATTATTTTGTTATTCCACTAATTAAATTAATCCCTAATACCCTTGTTTCTGCTTCCTATCCCCAGGTTATCTTCAGGCGCCTAAAGTGAGCCTCGTAATAGGAGACAGAAACATGAGAAGCGAAGATTATAATTATCGGATTAACAAGATAATTTATTTATTAAAATTCTTAAACGAAGTTCCACCAAGTCAAAGCCGTAACCTATGATACATTTTTTTATATTTATAGTAAAATGGATAACTTCAATTAGACTTTTTATTGCAACTTTTATTAAAATATTAATTAATTTACTTAAAGCATTTGTCAGCGTTTCCAAAATTGAGTAAATATTCTAAATAAATAAATAATTCCGGTACGTTAAGTTAACAATATATATTACGATCAAATGTTATTTGTTCTATAAAATATAGAGCGGAGTAAATCCACAATTTAATGCATTATTGTTTTAAATTGGATCCATTCGAAATCTAATTTGCAGTTAATTGTCCGATAAAAATGTTTGCTTTCCGCTGATTTGATTAAAATTCTATTCCGGGTCCAGAGAGAGGAAAATGCAGCGGGGCTGCATCGTCCACAGTGCAGAGATCAGATAGTTTCGCGCAGTTCAGCATAATTGGGTATAATTAATATTTGATACGCCTGCCAAAGAGCGCCGCGGCGCCGCACCACTGTTCCGTATAATATGCACGGAAATATCTAAAATAGATTAACCTTAAACGGCTGGCTTTGGGTATAAAATCTACTGACAGATAGTTTTAGGAACACAACAGTTTCTTCTCAGTTACAAAAGGACCGGCAGTTACCGGTTGGTGCTTTTGGCTATCGCCAAGGCCTTTAGGACATCTACGGCAGAAGCACTTCCGATCTTAACGAGTCTCACTTTGTTGGATCTGGAGCTCCAGCGTGTAGTCATGATTATACTCCTCGGTAAGGGTCAACTCGCGAGGATAGGTGACTTCCGTCTTCACCCCTTGCCCATGATGACCCTTCACGCGTCTTAAAGTTGTCAACTTGATAACATTGAGGGTTGTCATCCTCCATGGGAATAAAGACATTCAACATTATTCGTTACATCAGGGTGCACCTCGGATCTTTATGGGTGTATCTAAGCTATCGGACTTCTCAATTTCTCTCTGGCCCATAGTAGTTTTAGTTACCAACTTTTTTGCTTCAATCTTGTTCTTATGAGTCGAGTCAATAATTTCCGAAGGGATAAACAACACTCAGCATGACATCGGTTCATTTTCGGACCGATCGACTACTCCGGTCTAATGGCACCGCAATATATGATAGTTTTGCTGCATTCGAAATTTTTTATAAAAGTGCTGGCAACGTGGTAGGCTATCTAAACTCCAAGCTTTAAGCCGCTTAAAAGTATATTTAATGTGCTGTAAGTCA
Organism: Odontocerum albicorne; assembly: GCA_949825065.1. Lineage (NCBI taxonomy): Eukaryota > Metazoa > Arthropoda > Insecta > Trichoptera > Odontoceridae > Odontocerum > Odontocerum albicorne. The sequence continues at coordinate 53,469,657 of OX463842.1, read as the reverse complement.
TTTGCTTTCTCCTGTGACGTTGGATCTTAACTCGTCGTCGTTACTATTCTTTAAGCACTCAAGTTTATCGCCACTTGAGGAGTTCCTTTTGAACAATTCATTCTCCATCACTGCATGACGTTTCGTTACGTTAAATACAAGTATTTTTTTCCATAAGTAAATCTTTTTAAATATGTTATGTAAATGATGATGAACTGAATTCTTTAGGTAAAATTAACATTTCAACTTTATGTTTTTTTGCCAAAACATAAAGGAAAATAGAAATTAATTAGTTATATTTATATAACTATATGACGGTAACATTGTATTCAATTTTCGTTGTATACGGTATAACTTGGCATGTTATATAAACAGTATAATGTTGCAATCCCTCCCAACCAACCACAAATATCTTTAGCTTATCAATATCACGTTTGATGATTCAAACGGGAGATTTTATATTGGGTCTAGACTAACCCCAATATCGCATTTGGGGAGAAAGTTATTTAAAACCAGTTAAAGGTTCGCCGAAGGTGCTCCCACCCGACGACTCCAGTGGCAATATTATGTCTGCGCTTCTTTGAATTATAATTTCAATTTGCATCACACAGAGGTACATACAATCTACTCGTACAAAACAAGCAGTAATCAATTTGAGGCCACAGCGCACAGCGCATCCAGATGCTGCGCGCTTCTTTCTACTCTGTCTGAGAAGTCTCGTTCTAGTTAATCATCCCCCGTAAGCCTCCCCTACGAACAATTTCCTTGGTATATAAATGTAAAGTAATTTTGATCCAATCATGAAATACATGCACCTTTTTTATCAAATATTTTTGTTTTATTTATAAAAAAGCGGTTTTTGTTCCGTGAAGAGAACGAATTATGTATTAAAGTATAAAAATATGGCCATTGAAATGTGTAAATGAAGTAGGCTAAGTTGTTTTTTCTTCTCACATATCTCCTGAGCCCTGGCCTGTTATGTTTACTAGAAGGTATGCACTTATTTCAATAACAGATTTTACGAATAATAATAAGAATGAAAGGACAATTTTTATAACGCCGTTTTAGAAGAAAACTCTCCTCAACGGCTCTCTAACTCGAGACTTGAACAAAATAAATATATAAGATACGAAGATACAAGCTGCGGCTATAAGATTATGTGAATGTTTGGGAGCATCTTGTACTTGTATTCACTTGCACTATTTTTATTGTCTTTTGTAAAAAAAATCAATTGACAAAATCGACCGTAAATGAATAATTAAATTAATAGCAGAGTACGTTTAACATTACAGTTAAATTTTATAAAACATATCAATTTTTTGAAATAAAAGTTTATATCTGTAAACAGTCGTAATACAGCTTCTTAATGGAGTTTGCGGCCAACATTAATAGAAATCATAATAATAATGCTATCCCTCTACTGATAATGATAAAACTGTTTCATTTTTCCCTCACTTTTTTTGTTTCACAATTTATATCGTTAAAATGAAAACGCTAATTATAAAGTAAAAAGGAAGTAACAATATAAAAAAAACTAAATGTTGTCAATCTCTTCACTAGGCACAGTCTGTGACGGAGTGACGGAGTGGTCTCATTCATGATTCACTAATTTTATATATTCCTTCTAAATAATTAAATAACCACCTGAAATATTTGTACTGTTCATTCATTCCCATCCTTATCTATACTGTGCATTCACAACTTAATTCTCATGTTATCCAATACGTACAACCTTCTCATGTTATCCAATTATCATGTTATCCAATACGCAAAACCTTCTCATGTCATCCAATATACTCGTATAAAACCTTCTCACGTTATCCAATTATCATGTTATCCAATACATAAAACCTTCTCATGTTATCCAATACGTAAAACCTTCTCATGTTATCCAATTCTCATGTCATCTAATACATAAAACCTTCTCACGTTATCCAATTATCATGTTATCCAATACATAAAACCTTATCATGTTATCCAATACATAAAACCAACTGTATCATAATTTGAAGAACCAAATCAAAAGCCTGCCCAGCAATGTGCACGCTAAACATTCGCATAAATCATTTACTTACATACGCTGGCATAGAACTATCTTGAATATAATTTTTAATTTGAAGACGAGACATTTTAAAAATTACTATTTTCCCTCCTTTATATTTGTAACGTGCACAAATGTTTTAATTACAATTTTAGTACTTTTATTAAAACGCTAAGCTGACCTTATATTAAAAAAAATACAAAGAATAGCTAATAATATTTTTGTAACGTATTTTCTTACATTTTAAAGCACGACATTACAAAAATCCTTTTTACTCTGAGGAATATACGAGTATTGCAGTTTGTTAATTTAGTTTTCTAAGTTAAATAATATTGGTTTTCAAATCGTTAATATTTCAAATAAACTCTAATACGTTTACGATTTTTATAAATTGATTGTCCAAATTTAAATAAACAATTGCAGATGTCTGATTTAAAAAATTTGTTTGACATATATGTATGACAAATAGACAAAACTTGCACGGATCGGCCAAATATGAGACTGCATAGGTACGATTACACGTGTATGTTACACGTGCACTCGTATGTATGTCTTAGCTCCCTGAGAAGTATGTTATGTTATGTGTACGAGAGAAGCTCGCATGTTGCAGGGGATCACGGTTATTGGATCTAGGCGATATGTCTTACTTGTTCCTTCCGTCTCGCGACGTTTGCCCGAAGAACGCAGATTCAATTAACTTCGTTCAATTTTCTTCGCTTCTTGGAAAACATAAAACAAAATAAACACAATGCAAGAGAACTCAAAATAAAATCTTATTTGTATACTATATTCGATAAAAAAATAATATTTGTTTTGTTTGTTACATTTATTCTGTTTTAAAAAAATAACTTATTTAAAATATTATATCCAACTTAAACTTGGTGAAACTCCATATTTTATAATAAATAACTTTTTTATTCTACTCATTTCATCAATCCCCGCTACAATTGTTTCTACCTCCCCCATCCCGAGGCTCAAGGATCGTTCTGCCTGAAGACAGCCTCGGGATAAGAGGAAGAAACACGTGTTACGAAGATTAATGTAATTATTGAAATAAGAAATAATTTTATGTTAAACATTTCACATTGAAATGTTTAAAACTTGATTAAATATTATAAAACTCAAACAAGTTTATTTAAAAAATATCAATTTACTCAGAGAAATTGAACAGATACAATTATCATGAAATTGAATTTATAAATTTCGGTATTGTTGTAATAGATTTTATAAAATTACTTTTTTAATTTTAATTTTGAAAATGTTTATTTTCGCGTTTAAGGTTCAACAACGGCAAAAATTAATTATAATTATACATTAAAATTAAATTAACAAATATTCGAATAAAAACGTGATTACTTTGGTTCTCTCTGTGATTAACTGCAAAATAAAGATATAAATTTTTACAAACGATTTAAAATTTGTATTATTTATCAGCCCGACATTACACGCTCACAGCATGTACATACATATACACATACATAACATATACACGTGTAATCGTACTCGTATCGTTCTCGTCAACGTTCTAAGCATTCCCCTCAAGGAATGTTATACAATATTGTTTTCCGAATTACTTACTTGCCTTGAAATTTGAGCGGAAACAACGCGTAATATATGAATGGTTTCGATGAAAAGGTTGTTAGTTACTCGTACATTAGAAAGACGGCTTATTAGTTTGAAACATTCGTAACGGGAACAAATTGGCTGAAGGCGCGGAGTTTTAACAAGTGCCGCGACATCCGCGGACCGCCCCGAGCGCATTATGCTAATATTATATCTTCCATGACGCTGCGCGCCCCAGCGTGCCGCTCCCGCGAGTATTGCACCAGCCATTGCAATTTTCTCACAAGTTTTAAACATAGAAAACTGAATGCTCGCTCCAACATATATTCTGTCAAGTTAACAATATTCTACTTAATAATACGCTCTTAATTTAAGTAGATGTAGGATAGACCTTTTTAAAATTATTATTTAAACAAATATTTATTGCATTATATTAAGTAAAAAGTGTATTACTCACAGTTTGTTGACGTTCTGTTATGCTTTATGCCTCTTTTTGATAAAACTCGATGATTTTTTTTCTGTCTTGAAATTAAAATCGGTATTGTCACTGCACTGTCACTGTATGTGCACACTAACATATGTAACAAAATCAGGATTGTCACTGCCTTAAGATATGTACACCAAGCAACAACATACACACATTTCATTTTGTTCTTTATTTATAATACTAATTTTATTCATATAAGTACTCGCATATGGTAATCAGTGGGAGGGGGCGGTAGTGCGCATGCGCATCTTACGATAATAAGAATCATTATTAATATATTCACCAAGTTTTAGTTTAATTTTAACATTATTGTTTAAGATATCTTCGGGAGAGTATGTCAACGTTAATAACATCCCAAGTATGGAAAAAAAATTGTATCGCGTCGTCATAAAATTCCTCACCAAACAAAAGAAAAAACCCCTCAAATCATTTTGAAAGAAATGTTAGTGATTTACGGGGACTGTTTCCCTGAAAGAAAACGATGGTTTACAATTGGCATAGACTTTTTAAGCAAGGGATAGAATCAATTAAAGTTGACCTCCCACCTGTTGAGGCCACTTCTTCAAACATCGACAAATGTAGAAAAGCTTGTGCTGGAAGATGCTCACCTTAATGGAAAACAGCTTGTAGAGATGGTTGTTGTATCGCCTACAACCATTTTGAATATCCTCTATCAGCATCTAGGGAAGTCCAAGGTCAGTGCAAGGTAGGTACAGATAATATTTGCGCTTCTTCAAAAACAACAACACGTCGAATCTTCACAACAGTTATTGAACCTCTGCAGAAACAATAAAAATGTGATTTTGAGTCAAATGGTTGCTGGAGATAATACTTGGGTTCACCATTATGAGCCTGAGTCAAAGCATGAGTCCATGCAGTGTCATAAAAAGGGCGCACACCCCCCTAAAAAGTTCAAAGTGTCGCAATCGGCTGGTCAAAATTAGGCTTAATTTTTTTGGGATATGGAATAGATAACAAAGATAAAAACATCACAATAACTGGACAGTACAGCACTGGTCTATGAATGCAGTTAAAAGAAGCTGTGAGGGAGAAAATGAGAGGAAAATGAAGAAAAGAGGTGCTGTACACAAAAGCAATTCTGCGTTGGTTGCTCTTCACAACTTTGCCTTTCAAATATTAAATTACCCTCTCTACAGCCCAGGCTTGATTCCGTCTGACTATTATTTGTTTTCAAATGTGAAAAAAGAACTTCGAAAAAATAAGTTTTCGGACGATGAAGAAGTTATATAGCGCTATTTTTGCTTATTTTGAGGGCAAAAACAAACCTTTTTTTCATGGATATAAATAAGCTTTTTGAAAGATCTGAAAAGCTTACTAGAGTTAATAGTGAATAAATTGAATAGAAAAAATAAAAAAAAAATTAAATCCCCCTTTTCCCTTTTATTCCACAAATGTATTGACTTCCTCTCGTATAACTGAAATATTACCACCAAGGTATCAAGGCATACGTGTTTATGCCGTATTTACAAGACATAAAAAACATAAAAACATAAAAAGATACACAAAAAAAAAATTACATTAGCTTTAAGTCAGGATTTTAAAGAAAATTTTACAGCACACGAGATTAATGATGCCAAAAAATATTGGAAAGGAATCAACTCGGGTACTATTTACTGTCGAATTTCGGGAAATTAAATTTCTTGCCCGCCAACCTTAACGAAGTATTGTGTTATGGTTGTAAAATGGGTCACTTTAGAAAAATGACAATATCTCTATCAAAAATCATATTAACCCTTAGAGATCGGCTAAGATTTACGCGAAGTACTCCCTCAGACCGGCGAGAATTTTAAACATTGGAACGCACTTATAAACAATTTAATTACTCTTCACACAAAATGAATAAATAAACCAAATAAACAGCATATTATAGTCAAATAGTGTACCTTTGTGTTAGTATAAAAATAATCAGAGTTTTTTGTTTCATATTGACTTTAAAATAATAAATAAAAATATATTACCGTGAGAATGGAGCTGCCACTTAAGTAAATCACTTGTGGGATTTTTTATTATAAGGTCTATCGTAAACATTTAGTCATCCACATCGAGAATGTACTTTTGAACATGATCTCCATATACAAAAATTATCGTTATCCGAAAGAATCATAGTAATAATTAAATTTAATGGAAGGTCTAAAAAAATATCTCGGCACAAACACACACACTCGCGCAACTGTTCGTCGGCATATGGATAGGGTGTCCATGAATTAGTATTGCATATGTAACTTTTAAAACTCAAAACTTTTGAATTGTGTGATATGCCTTAAAACAATTAGTTGGACATAAGGCAACTTCGCAGTCACTACACCAATAACGAGTTTGAACACGTTTCTGAGGCTGCCGCGTAGTATTTTTACATACAAAACACCGCCGATAAACCGATTGTCTCTTGGAATTGATAGTTTGTGGAATGTCTGATAAAAAATGTCGTGCACTTAGTCTAAGAGGATGGTCACCACTTTGTTTGGATTTAGGTGTTGACTCCGGATGATGATATTTTTGTAGAAGTTGTCGAACAACTTCTAATTGGAAGTCTGTTAGGCTCACGTCTTTTTTTGTCTTAAACTTAAACATCGCGTGAGCATTTATTAATACCACGTCAATTGTACGAAACGCGATCTTTTTGTACCACTTATTGGTTTTACGGACGCACTCTACAAACGTGATCATCATATCTGACCTGTCTACGGAGCCCATGTGTTTGTTGTAACTAACTACACACGATGGTTTCACAATAGCGGCTTTTGTTTTGTAATCTACTTTGCCGGTTTCTATTGGTGACGCATCTTCTGCAGTTGTCAACATGTGCACATCTCTCTTGTCGTGCCATTTTACAGCAAGTAGACATCCAGAAGTCATTGATGATGTTTCACCTTTCTGTACGATTCCAAATTTTGGCAGGTACTTCCTAGTTTTTTTTACTGTTCCACAGGCGTTGGTTTTTTGATCGTGCAAATACTTAAATAAAGCTGGACTTGAGTACCAGTTATCCGTATAAACAGTATGCCCTTTACACAAATATTCCGATATTAGGGACACGACCACTTTTCCCGAAACCCCCATATCCTTGGATAATTGTTCGTCTATATTACTTACGGGTATTTCGGTTTTTGCTCCACAATAAATAATTAATTTTAAAACTAAACCGGTTTCACAATCGCACAGAACACAGAGTTTGATTCCAAATTTGTGCCTTTTTGCCGGCAAATACTGTTTTATTCGTAACCTACCTTTGAATAATACTAGTGACTCATCGATACACAAATTTTTAAAAGGATAAAAAAAAATCTTAAAATTTTCACACACCGAATCGACAAAGTCTCTTATTTTATATAGAATATCGTCTTTTGGCTGTTTGCAACTATCGGAAAAATGTAGCATACTTAGAATAGACAAATATCTATCTCGTGACATTGTCTCGCCAAAAATTGGTGACGATATTAATTTGTCCTTTGTCCAATATTGCCTGATCCTGCTTTTTTTGCTCCGAACCATAAGCATTGATAAAGCGAAAAATAGATATATTTCATCAGCATTCACGGGCTTCCATTCATTCATTTGTGAATGCTGGGAAAATGTTTTTTTTATCTTTAGTTGATCATAATATCTATTCGTTTCTTCAGAAACTTTTCTCACTATGTCACTACTCAAAAATAGTTCAAAATAATCTATTTCCCGACTTTCTTCATTGAGATCGCAATTTCTCAATCCAGATTGTCGGTTGAAGTCATGCAATACTGGACGAAAGTTAATGCCATTTTGCCACTCAGATGAAATATTGTCTACATTTACGGTTGATGTGGGCTCTGTATTATCTAAAACATTAGAATTGTCAATTTCACTATCACTAATTTCTGAAGGATCATCGACGTCCTCAATATTATCCGGTATATAATCTTCGTCGTCACTCATAGAAAAATCAGAATCAATGTCTAGAATATACTGTTCTATTGCATCGTCATCCATCTTTTAAATTATGAAATGGTTCAATAAACAGAAAAATAGTTATACACTCAAACAAAACATCAATGTTCACAAACCAGCATTATTATGAATAAAAATCTACACAAATAATAAAATTAAATGAGTTCCCTCACACAAAACAAATTGTTTATAAAAAAAAACAAATTACGACGAACTCCGAACGTAATGTCTAATAAATAACAATATAACAGTCACCCTAAATAAACATACACTCGAGATCAAGTACGTGTACCGACACAGATAAAACACTACCACTTCGCGACTCGGCGGTTATATGACTGTATGAGTAACCGATGGCCGCTATGCGCGAAGTTTTCATGGGACAAATCTTACAATAAAATAAAATAATATTAAACATTCATATAAGAAGGGTGAAACTTTAATTCCAAATCACAGAAAATATATGAATGTATACGCTACACTTTTTTACTTTTGATCTGTAGTAGTAAATTTACATAATAATAAACGTTTTATACAGAGAATATGTGCGAGCTGCGGATGTAGCCAGCCGGCGTTTGAGCCCGATTTTATTCGACTTCATATGTAGCCAGCCGGACTTTAAGGGTTAACAAGTGACAAACATATTAATTATCTACTACAGAAATGGCAGTATCTAAACTAGTTGTAAAAAATGTTTAGGTTTTCTTGAATCTTAGAAAATAAGTTTTTTTCACTTTGTGGTGTCATGTTTATAAATATTTATAAAATAAATAAAACAATTATTTTTTTCAAGGTTGTATTCACCACTGTTTAATTTGAGCTTATTACCGGTTTCAAGAACCTCCGTTTTTGTCAAATGAAGATAAACTTTCATCATCTTCACCTGACGAGGAAGAAGTATTCAATAAGTTCGGAGGTTATTAAAGATTTGTAAAAAAATAAATTATCATTTGTCAAATAGGTAATATAAACTTAACAATATGATAGCGAATAGATAAACCTGTGCAGTATGGATAAATAATGTGACTAATTACATCGTTGGCATTGAAACGCTTAAACATGTTTTCAATTGGATCATTTTTCGAAGTGTAACGAATAATTTTTACTTCTTATGCATAGACAATTTTTTTTAAGTTGCCACTCATCAACTCGTGTCACGTTATTTTATCTAAAAAGGTCATAGATAAAATAATGTGACAAGTTGATGAGTGGCAACTTTTTTTATACGTCGTGCTTAATGCTTTTTATAGCTTTAAATAAAATTACAGACGAACGCATCCCTTAGCTTGGATTTGTACAGATATTTGTCATCTGGAAAGCAAACAAGCTCACTCAGTTGTTTATCTAACATCAAGAAAGTTTCCAGCAAAACTAATTTATCTGTCAATTTGTTACATAAAATATAGCTATAGAAGTTTGAAACGTTAGAAAGCATTTAGAGAACGTATTTCTCATTTTGTATCGAAAATTCCTAAATTCAATTCTGAGACATTGGAGATTCACAAGATATAAGCAAAAATATAAAAATTAATAAATATCTAAAAATTGTGATATCGATAATATTATTAAAAAATAATATTATCGAAATCACAAGTTTTTTTTTTCTTCTTATTATAATTGATACATTAGCGTCAATAGACCACCCTCACTTTCAATGTGGGTGCTCTATAGAAACATGACATCGGTCTGACCTAAGCGCTGCACTTATAACAAACATGGATTATTTCACCTGTAGAGAGCCTCGGGATATGAGGTAAAAACACATGTAGCCTGAATTTGTGTAATTAGCGGAATAACAAAATTATATATTTTAAATATACTGTATTTTTGTAAATCTTTCAACGATTCAAGGTCACTTATGTGAACTTGTTACATATTGTGGATATGACAAAAGTTTGACCTTAGTATTGCTCTCGTAACCAGCCGGGATCATTCCGCTTGAAGAGAGCCTCGATATATGAGGTAAAAACTTGTGGCATGACGATTAATATGTGTAATTAGTGAAACAACATTGTAAATGGTTATAAAATATTCTAATTTTGAGTTTCACAAAGTAACAACCGAAACCTTCGATAAATCAATTTGAAAGTTTCAAAGTTCTTTGCAGTTCTTAAGTGGTATAACAAAGGAAGTGTAAAATATCCCTGGGAGTAGAATTGTTTAGTACCTATGATACAAGTATGTTCGAAGCGATCATTTCGAGCTGACACCCAGCTCCTTCCAGCAGTTCCCAGCTTATACAATATTCAGCCGCGGCAAGTTCCCGGAACGGAAGGGAGCGGGAACGGGAAGGGGAACGGCGCCGTAAACTTTGGATACAATAGTTCATTGAAAAATAAAACCGAGAGATTTCATATTGCAAGGATTAGTTCACAAAGGACGATGTTGCGGCCCGCTGCAGAGACAATGGCTGCTCGCGATGACAATCTCGCTCCATCAAACTTTCCCGGCTCTACGTTTCACGCAATCAAACTTTCTTTGTTTATCTTCAGTCTACAATATTTATTTAACTCCAAGATTTAATACAGCGCCGCGCGACGCCACACCACGCCCTTACAATAACTCTTTATTTACATATCTTAAAATCATTTTGATAGAATCGTTTTGCGTAAATGTTTGCATTCAAAGTATTATATTTTTGTGTTGTTGAAGAAAGTATTCTGCTTTTAAAATAATTACATTTATAATATACTACTTTATCTCTTCTAAGAAAAACATAATTCTATAGAGAAAAAAATTGTTTGTTAAAAATATATACATGTTTGCAATCATACCCCATACCCCGTTTAATGACAATTTGACTTTCAAATGTACGAGTATCATTAAAATGTTGACAAATATGAAAGACTGATTCATCGTTGGCTGAGTTGTGTGATGCAACCGTTCAGAGAAGTAATTTAGTTACATAAAACCAGCCAAGTAATACATTTTTGATATTGCTTCCTGCGATATTTATTTACTGAAAAAAATACAATTAAATGCACTTTACATGTCACAGCAACATTTATAAAACTAAAGATAAAATTTTCATATTTAGAAAACAATAATTTCAAATATAGTAATTATAAATTAGACTTGTAGGATCACATGCCAAGAAAAATATGACCTATATCTTGATCAAGTAGTCTGCAAGAAACGGATATTTACTAACAATACTTCAGGATGAGTTGTCCTCAAAATTTCAGGGCTAAAAGCTTCAGGGCTATTAGGTTAATCCGTAAACTTTGAAAAATAATCAGATTAGCCGTAGATCACTTTCCAACTGATTGAACCGCGGGATGTAGAGTGCTAGGCTGTTTGCTGACCTAGATGAAGCGTTTCTGTGCTGCAGAATTGATGAAGTAAAGTGTAAAATATCTTTGAAAGGTATATATACCGTGGGATAAGTTAACGAACTTAGCAACTTTTAACGTCAGATGAATCTTAAATTGGACATTGCAATTAAAATACTGTTACTGTGCGACATTGCAACTAAAATACAAGAACATTAGCGCTGTCTCTCCAATAACAACTTATCAGGATTTGCGGACTATATTATAGAGACAAACCAAATTTTTAAAGAAAGTAAACTAAAAGTTAGATGCAACAATGAATTTAAAAACACATTTAGTATAAACTGAAATACACCAATTATAAAGAACAAAAAAATGCAAGAAAATACACCCCATTAGAATATTCCTCTGCGTCAATAGATCATAAATAATCACTTTCGACGAAACATGACACTAATCAGACTTAATCATTACTCTCGTAACAAACCGAAATCATTCCGTCTGAACACTTGAGAAAGGAAGTCGATAATACACGTACATGTGCGGCGATTATTGTAATTAGTGAAATAACATAATGAGGTATTATTAAATATTTCACAAACATATGATTGACGATTGTATTAATCACAAAACAAATAATTATATTATAATTATTAAATATTTCCCAACAATATTGATAGAATATTTGTTGAGATGAGTATTAGATTTTCTGCGTGCAAAGAAGGTGTTGTCGATGTGAAGGGAATGACATTAGATATTATTTATGAATCCTGTAACAAAAATTTGATTGCCGATTGTAAAACACATTAATTTAAGATGAGTAACTGAATATCTATAATGTAAAGGTGATGTTTACAGTGTGCATGATACGACGCTAGATATTATTTATTAATCCCGAAAAAAAAATTGATTACCGATTGTAAAACACATTAATTTAAGATGAGTAAATGAATCTCCATATGTAAAGGTGATGTTTACAGTATGCATGATACGACATTAGATATTATTTATGAATCCCGAAACAAAAACTTGATTGCCGATTGTAAAACACATTAATTTAAGATGAGTAAATGAATCTCTATGTAAAAGTGATGTTACGATGCAGTGTGCATGATACGACATTATATATTGTATTATTTATGAATCCCGAAACAAAAATTTGATTGCCGATTGTAAAAAACATGAATTTAAGATGAGTAACTGAATCTCTATTTGTAAAGGTGATGTTATGATACAGTGTGCATGGTACGACATTATATATTATTCATTAATCCAAGGATAAAAATATGATTTTAGATTGTAAGTTATATTTAGTAAGATGAGTAACTGAATCTCTATTTGTAAAGGTGATGTTATGATACAGTGTGCATGGTACGACATTATATATTATTTACTAATCCAAGGATAAAAATATGATTTTAGATTGTAAGTTACAATATATTTAGTAAGATGCGTATCTGAATTCCCACGAGATGTTTAGATGTTTCAATATAAATGCTATGACAGAATATATTGATTTTAATTCTTCAGGCAGAAATACGATTAATGTTTGTAAATAATATTCATTTGGATGTATATCTGAATTTTTACGTGTAAAGATAATATTTTCAATGTGAATGGTACGAAATTAGATACTTTTTATGAATCTAGAGAGCTCCTCTGTCTGAAATTGACACTGGGTGAGAGATTTAAACGTTCATACCCTTGCCGAGCTCCACCTGAAGGGATGCTTGTCACGTCTCTGCCTGGGTCGAAGATTCACATGAAGAAAAATCTTTCCGAAAAGATTTTTTTCAAAGAGTTATATCTATTTTCATACCTAAATTTAGATTTATGACAGATTTGGATTTATGGCAGAACACCATGAAATTATATATTAAAGAAAACATGTTTTGACGGACTGGATTCACCCATGTGTAAAGTTCACCCATGTGGTTGTTTTTTTTTTTGAAAGGAACGTTGATAAAGGTAAACAGAGCAGTTTTCACAGAATCGAAAATAGAATATGCATGACTATACCTTCAGCTTGTAACATCTCATCAATAATAAATCAGTGTGCTAAGCCCACAAAATATTTCTGAAGGTGCTTATTTCTACTGAATATTTCCTGACCCCAAAATACTACGATATAGAGCAAGTTTAATAACATATACAACACTTTAGAGACTACACACGATTTTGAAAAAAATCTTCCGAAATAAAAATCTAAATTATACAAACTAAGTTGAAAACTATGGCACACTAATTAATTCGGCAGGGAAATATGTTAATCAAAGAATTCTGGACGTTATTTGTTTCTGACTCGGGAATTAAAAATACATCCGATTACCTCGAGTCACTAAATGAGTCTTGCTAATTCAAAAATATCCAAATTATACCAACAAAACAAATTAAAAAAAATAATAGATCCGAGGCAACTCGTCTTACGAACAATTTCGACAGTGTCAATTCCAACTGAAGGATATTTTGTTCGAAGTTGTCTGTAAGAATCGACAATCTATTGTTAAAGGGCCTTCAGAATTTGACGTTGAACTAACAAAAATATTCCATTGGTAATATAAACGTACCAAATTGTGAAATTTTACTCCAGTTGACTTTTAACAAGTTACCATATGTATGTTAATGTGTGAGAGGATTTGACTTTTAACAAGTTACGTATGTTGATATGTGAGTTGATTTGGCTTTTAACAAGGTATGTATGTTGATATGTGAGAGAATTTGACTTTTAATAAGTTATATATGTTGATATGTGAGAGGATTTGACTTTTAACAAGTTATGTATATTGATATGTGAGAGAATTTGACTTTTAACAAGTTATGTATGTTGATATGTGAGAGAATTTGACTTTTAACAAGTTATGTATGTTGATATGTGAGAGAATTTGACTTTTAACAAGTTACATATGTTGATATGTGAGAGAATTTGACTTTTAACAAGTTATGTATGTTGATATGTGAGAGGATTTGACTTTTAACAAGTTATATATGGTATATTGATATGTGAGAGGATTTGAAAAGTTTTTGATATTCTTAAAAAAGTCGTTTTTATCGATTTTTCTGACATTGTATTGAAAAAAATTAGACAAAAATCTAGAATTTTATCCAACACGATACTTTATACGAATATTTTAACTTGAGTCACTATTTTTAAGACCTGTCTTTCAATTGATTAGTTGAATTGTGTTTTTGTCATAGAAGAAAATGGTAAGAAATTTCGTTATAAAAGCAAATATTGCTGATATCAACATTGTATCATATTTGCTTTCAGAGAACAATATTTTTTTTTCTATCTCTATCCCCTTTCCTATTTGTTATATGAGGGTCGGGTACAATACTTACATGAAATTTTTTCCCTCTTACGTATTTTCTCTAGCTGTATCCTTGGTCCACAGAGTTCCTTGATCTTAACAATCTTGATCTGCCAATAAATGTGATTCTGTGACGCCGTTTAGTGAACAAAACCACTCCTAGGGCACTCATTTGTTGTACTATACATCAAAGGGTGTACGAGTATACTGCGATAGAGAAAAGCAATCCAATAGAAGCAATATTATATTAGACAAATAGACGACTAGAGAGATACTCGTATATTCACGTTTAACTGAATAACACAAATGCATTTAAATTATTTATAATAATTATCAATAAGGAATTCATTTTAAACTTTATTGTATACTATTAAATAGGTCCGGTATATCGCCAAGTTCCAATCTCTTCCACCCCACCACACAATTGCTGTGCAAAATTTTGATTAAAAGGGGGAAGATTTCCATTATTGATAAGAAAAAAAAATACAAAGCAATACCAAAATAACCAAAAAAAAACACAAAATTTACAAGGTCATTGATGGTCAGAAGAATAAAGAAAGATTTGAAAAAAGGATTAAGAAAAACCAGGAAAAACGTGATACGAAATTGAAAGGAGAAGTTATATTATAAATTCGAATTTCGAAGAACTTAAACCATGCTTAACCATAGTGTGAACCTTATGTAAGCAGAAAGCTTCATTCAGAGTTTAACAGCATGAACAGTAAAAAGACAATATTAACAATAAAGAGTGGTTAAATGTAAAAGCCAAAAGATAAATTCCACTGAAGCGTAACACGATTCCGTGATTTCCATTTTCGATGAAATATGGAGGGGTGACGGAAGAATTTATTTATTTAATTAACGACACAACAGTGTCTTTATATACAAATGAACATGTGGCAGGTTATAAAGTGCTTAAAATTATTAACAAATAATACAACTTTATCCTTAACTAACATGAAGATACAAAAAGTAGTAATAATAAATTACAGTCATCGTTTTAAAATGATTTAATAATCTTTGAGAAGTTTGCGGGAATTTTATGGATAGATATTGAGATATAGAAAACACATGGCCTCATTAGTAGAACGAGATACCAGTTGCTTTGCAGAATTAAAACCTTCATACATATTGATGCAGGGTTACTCAACTCCAGAGGCAAAATATTGTCCTTAATGTTATGTTTATATTACGTTATTTATATTAATAAAGGAGAGCACAAAGCTAGTAGCTATTTCTAAATATTGTTGTGATATTCTGGCGAATACTATATATACTTATATACTAAGGATGTTACGTGAAATCTTTATTTAAATATATGTTTTTTCACTTCTTTTGATTAAACGTGTCAAATAATTATGGTTCAAATTTGTAAGGTCCAGATTTGTAAAATAAAAAATACCAGATACGTTTTTTCGATGTTATGTTAAAATTTGATTTGAATCCTACATGAAAACTTGTGTATCTTTCATAAATAAATCTATTGAAAATATTTACATCGCGTGTACAAAATAATATTTCTAGTTTGAATTAACGAATGAAACTACATTGTACGAGTACAAACGTTTTTCTCCACTTGGCAATGTTTGACATACGAGCATCACCGCTGAACTTTTAATATCGAGAATGAAAACCATTATTTGCATTGCTTTTTCCTTCCACCCCATGACTCCTGCGCACTTGGACTATATTATATATGCAAAAGAGATTCATACTACAATATATGTTTTACTAGTTATGTGAAATATTCACGGCACCCTTTAATTTGTACATTAATGATAAATAATAATAGCCAGTTACCGTAGTACTTCTCTTTTTAACCTTTCCCTTCCGGTGCTAAAAAATTCGCGCGTTCCGGTGCTGTGTATTTAATACACATTAAAACACATGTAAAAATGAGCGATTTATAATCGGAAAAATAAGAATATTCATAGCCTATCTCTCAAATTAAATAAATTTGAAGTCAAAAGTGATAATAATTGAAATTTAATTGCTGAAAACATGAAAAAAACATTGGCCAACGTTCCCAAAACGGACGACGAGACCATTTCAAACGAATGCCCGAAAGCTACTGAAGCGAGAGAAACGAGCGAACTGAGATTCTATTTCTTGCGTTTCCATATACCGAAGTAGAGTGAGAGTGAGACGTGAATAGCGTCGCTTCATCACCCATAGCAGTTTTTTAGAATTAATATACCTCCTTCAGACACTGGCACACGTTTGATTGTATTGGTGAATTTATTCCCGATTTTCACAAAATATCTCTGATGTGGCCGATAAGTGCTCATTATTATTAATATTATTTTTTCATTCAATGCGTAAATGTATTACGGAGGAATACCTAAAACCTGAACCCAGTATTCATTATATTTATAGATACATTAATTTTTTTAGAAGCAATGTGTACTAGTTACACATCACAGGGAAGGAAGGGCTAAAGTCAATTAGTAAAAATCCAGTCAATTAGTAAATTTTGTGAACAATTGGAAAATGAGAATTAAAAAAATACATAGGTTTTGTTTGCAAACATTCATTAATTTTATTTCATTTTGTTTTCTCTTTAACAATTGTTCTTAGTGTAGATATACTTTAACGTCTCAACCAATAAATAAAAAAAGTTATATCCACCTGCAGAACGACGATCGTATTATATATGATAGTTGTAGACAATGTGGGAGAATTTTCGCAATTTACTTGTTTGCAAAGTTCAATCTTTCTTAGAAATGTTTGTATTTATGTACGTTTTTGCAAAACCGATTTATCGTAATTTTTTTATGTAACAATAACTGAAAACTGGTTAATCGAATTGACCGGTTATTTGGAAGTCCTACATACAAAGAACGTTACATTTGCGCAAGTACTTAAAACGAGCAAAATTTTGGTTGGTCTTTTTTTGCATATATTATTCCATAAAATGTACCGCTTTTTGACAGAGGATTCGAATTAGCCGCATGACCCCCGATCCCGATCCCGATCCCGATCCATGCCCTGGATCGCTCGCTCAGCAGCGCTATCGATACGGATCGCGCCACAATAGAGAAGCCGGGACGCGGGACGCGGGATGGGATATTGTTACAGTCGAGGACCGAGAGAAAAAGTCAAATAATGTTTTATTATTTATTTTATGCAATTCGCTAGCATAGAAAAAATACCAGATGATGCCCATCTTTAGGCATATTTGAGGTAAGTACGCAATAACACTTTTTACGAAATAAATTATAAGACTAAATCAGTCAGAAATGACACTGTGTTGAAAAAAAAAAGCGACCTCCTTGGCCTGTTGGTAAGACGACTGTCTTTCAACTCGATAATTATGAGTTTGATTCCCGTTGAAACCCAGATTTTTTGTATTAAGGGTTCCAGTCTGGTGTTCACTTAAGACATCTTAAATTTTCTCTCGATTGAACGCGAACAGAAGGAGGTGTCAAAAATGCTATTTTTGAAGGCTTGTAATCAAATTAAATAATATATGTGACGTAAAAGCAAATAATAAAGAGCAGAAAATTTTCTTTCGAATGACGTATGACATTTACCATTTTGTTTTACTTTTAGTGCTCATTTTTAAATTGAAAAAAAAACGGACACATCTTATGTTAATACCCAATATAAAAACAATATAGAACAAATACAAAAAAAATCCTCAGATATTTATGATACAGAACAAAGGGCGATTATCTAAAATATGTTCACCATGTCGAACTTCTCATGGTGTGTAACTATAGAAGCCTCGAAACAAGAAGGCAAGAATACATTGCGATATTCCTACTTAAGGTTTTTCAAGGTTGCTTTAACTGTCCCGCGATTCCAGAAGCACTAAGTTTATATGTACCTAATAAATATAGACTTGAAAATGGAACCACTTCACAAAGTATTCCCATTCAGCGTGGAGTTAGACAAGGATGTGTACTCTCACCTACTTTGTTCAACATGTACTCTGACTTTGTCTTCAAGCAGGCGCTGACTGATATAGATATCGGCGTCAAGGTCAACGGTGTAGTCATCAATAACATTAGATATGCTGATGACACGGTTCTACTGGCAGATAGTATAGAAGACCTTCAACAGCTTTTGGATGGGATCAGTTCCACCGGTGAGCATTATGGTTTGAACATTAATGTCAACAAAACTAAGCTGATGATTTTCAGTCGAGAAAGTCATCCAAATGCAAATCTTCGGCTGGGTGGTGTCAATATTGAAAGGGTAAAGCAGTTTAAGTACTTGGGCAGCATCATCACTGAGAATCTGGACCCCGATATAGAAATTAAATGTAGAATAGAAGCAGCTCGTGCAGCTTTTAATAAAATGAAAAATCTTCTCTGCAACGATAATATAAATTTGAAGCTCAGACAAAGAATGATCAAGTGTTATGTGTGGTCAGTTTTGCTTTATGGTGTCGAGGCATGGACCCTCAAAGTTAATATCATTAACCGCTTGGAGGCTTTTGAAATGTGGATCCACCGAAGGATGCTAAGAATATCCTGGACTGACATGATTAGCAACGTTGAAGTATTGCGTAGAGCAAATACACAGAGAGAATTGTTCACAACAATCAAGCTCCGTAAGACTTCATATTTTGGCCACATAATGAGAGGTGAAAAGTATGCAATCCTACAACTTGTCATAAAGGGGAAGATTGAGGGTCGTAGAGGAGTTGGAAGAAGGCAGCACTCCTGGCTTCGGAACATTAGAGAATGGACCGGGATGAGAGGTGTGGAGGAGCTGTTCCGTGCTGCCCAGGACAGACAAGGTTTCTCCCAAGTGATCGTCAACGTCGGGGGGACCCGGCAGGACACATGAAGAAGAAGAATAAATATAGCCGTGCAAGGAATCACCCTCTGTTCTACATACCAACTTACAGGACGAATATCATGGCTAAACACTCAGTCACGCGTGGTATAGAGATATTGAACCAACTGAATGACACGGTTGATATATTCTCGGTACCGCCTAGAAGTATGAGAAGAATCCTGGCTGATATTCTTCCTAACGAATAAGCTAAGGCTAGAAGCAGACCCGCTTTGTGTAACAGGAGAAATCCGTGCAAAGTGAATAAAAAAAAATGTAGAAATTATGAATGCGCTCACTGAAGCAAGCAATAAGCAGAATACTCGTATGAGTTGATAATGATAATATATTTAAAAACGTTTGTCGGAGTTGATGCCGGGGTGAGTCAGTTAAAATATTGGCACATTTGTAAAATGTCACACACTTCATCCTCAGAGCGAGCTAATAAACATTACCACACCATATCAGCCATTACTGTTAGCTTAACTAACTAGCCATTAAAATGTCACACACTTCATCCTCAGAGCGAGCTAATAAACATTACCACACCATATCAGCCATTACTGTTAGCTTAACTAACTAGCCATTAAAATATCACACACTTCATCCTCAGAGCGAGCTAATAAACATTACCAAACCATATGAGCCATTACGTTTAGCTTAACAAACTAGCCATTCAAGCCAGTTTAAAATGTCACACACTTCATCCTCAGAGGGAGCTAAAAAACATTACCGAACCATATCAGCCATTTAACTTAACTAACTAGCCATTCAAGTCAGTTTAAAAATACTCGTACATCAATTCGAAATCAATTTGAACTAGTGAAAATCCGAAATCAATTTAAACTAGTCAAACGCCCTGCTTTATATACCATATATAATATAAAATCATTTATATCATTCACATTAAATTACAACGAAAACAGTTTTTTTGTTAAAATTCCTAATATTTTTACGACCGCTAACAATAGGTAGTTTTTTATTTTTTTTAATCCGATTTGGGGTTATCTCCGCTTTTGAAAGATTCCCTTACGCATTGAACCCTGTATTTAAAAAGAGTAATCCGCTATGAAGTGTTCACATAGTCTATTAAAATGAACCTTTACACTGTTTCCTAATTCACCAGCTCGTACCTCTGATCCAAGTTCAGCCAGTTTGTCTGCTACAAAGTCACATCATCAATTCTTGCAAGATCCCTTTCAAGAGCTTATAAACAATATCTTATGTTGCCTAGTTTTTTCTATCGAAATAATCATCTACATAAAAACATCTAATTTTATTCGGCTAAGCAAAACACTAAATAAACCTTTTTCTTATTTAAATAAATTGGTTTATAATATTCTAAAACTGAAGTATTGTCGAATACATACATTTGTTCTATCATATAAGTTTTATTTGTGATCCTCTCCGCTTTCACCTCATCATTAGGGGAGCACAAACAAGGCTGAATTCTGTTCGAACTGGTACCGAGATGCACGCTTCTAACGGCTGTATCTCGGTACCAGTTCGAACAGAATTCAGTCTTGTTTGTGCTCCCCTGATGATGAGGGGAAAACCTTGAAACCGTTAGGGTTATACCGTTACAAAAAGTGGAATAAACAGTGTTTGATAACACAAATTAGGATATATTTAAACCTTCACAATGTTTAGGCCTTAACTATAAATAATACATACAAACTGTTTTTGTAATATTGCAGATCATTTGTGTGATGATTGTTTTGTAGAGTAGTTCAATCCAATCACCACTTACGCAGTTATGAGGAACAAAATAAATTTTCCCCTAGCGTTACCTTCAATAGAAGATCCAAATATTTATTATAAGAGCCATGCCACGTAAAGGCGAATAATGAATTGACAAGAATTAGGACTTCAGGTTTGACGTCACGGTAAAAGAAAAATGACACGCCACGCGGTAGATATCCTTTTTACCTCAATTTAAGAGATCAGCAAGGTGACAATGCTCTCACAGATAAATTCGAATCCAACTAAACTTTTATCTGGTGCCACTAGATTGTAGTAGCGAATTCAACTAAACTTTTATCTGGTGCCACTAGATTGTAGTAGCTAATTGGTTCGAAAATGTACCGTTATGTATTTAAATACAATACAGCTTAAGAAGTGACACGCGTGACATTGTTAGCGGATGTCACCTTCAAGGTGTTTCCCGCGCGCCATTGCATTTGCCTGTCAGCTCGTTAGCCCGTTAGCCCGTTAGCCCTTCAGGCCGTGTCACGCGCTCCGATTGCCCGACAAATCTGTACCCTCGTCACGGTGGATATTTTTTGTTGTGTTAATAAAATTACACAGCGTTCATATTAAATCTGCCTTATTCGTTGTTTTTTGTTTATTTGCCGAAGTTTTATGGTCAGCACGTGTTTATATAAAGTTTCCTTAAATAAATACGAACTCGGAGCTCCTTGGGCGAAAGTTTATTTCATCTGTGCCCGCCGCTCTCCGTATCGCGTTCCCGGCTCCCGGCTCTCGGCTCCCGGCCCCCGTCGCTTTCCCGAGCGAATAAATATAAACAAGCGGCCGCTTTCTTCCTAAACTTTACTTCATTTTACTTTCACTCGGCTGACGTTATTGTTTTAGCAACGTGATGTTTAAAATTGTTTTCTCTCGCGAATACTTCCGCCACTAAACGGGAATATAACTTTTCCAATTTGGCCACAGATCAAAATATATCGACATTTTATCGGGCAGCTTGTACGAGTACGATGGGCTATCGGTTGTATTTCTTCAACGAGGGTGAGTCTCGTTCCTTATTATTTTATAGTGAAAAGACCTATTGACACGACTCAATGAGGGTTCTCCGCATAACACGCCAATAAATCTTCCTTTCCTACACCCGCTCTCCCCACCCCAGCTCCACCTTACCCGAGGGATAAGCGGCCAGTGCATTGAAATCCTATTGACAGTTCCCGTGTTATCCACTCGTTTAGCGGAGTTTTTCGGTTTCCCAAAGACCTTTTTCCATTTTAGTGCATCAAAGGGTTATCTCGTTTGGCCGGAATACGAATTGGCGCCATCACTCAAAGGGGTCGGATGGGGTCGAGGAGGGTCGTACCGGGGATGGGGGCGATGCCGGAAAAACGGTCCTCCGCCCCCAGTTCCTCGCCTCTTTTCCTCTCTTCCCGGCCCAGGGTGAGACGGAAGGCGATTTATTTCAATTGAAAATCCTGTTTTCCTTTGAATTGGGCACATTGTTTAGCCGATTGATATATGCCGCCTTTTAAGGAGCGGTTTGTGTCACGTTATATTGGCAGATGCTCGCTGCGGAACGACACCAGGAGGAGCGGCACCCCTCGCCCCGCCTCACCCCGCCGCCACGGCCAAGCTCCCGCAGGACAAATTAAACGGAAACGCTTTGTTTTCCTTTCTGCTTGGAATGCCGTACATTCTGGAAATAAAATGGTATCTCAAAAATGTTAACACCTCGTCGAATATTATTCCAGCTTCCTTTATATTGCATCAGAACACAATGATTAAAACTATAGTCATCTAAGGAGTAATGAATTTATTTTAATCAAATATGTTTTGAGGCATTCGCGGTTCTTCGTAAAAGTTGTACAAAGTCTTTCATAATGTTGTACCGCATGGTTTGATGTATGATTTTTTATGAGTTTTTTTTCTCAGGACCTGTTTGTATTGTGGCAAAGTTGACCACAAAAAAGCCCTGAAGATGAAACTACGAAGTTTTCGAAACGTCAGCATCGTAATTCAAAGCAAGCCATATAACACTCTGAAAGACCTTATGTAACTTATTTTTATTAGTTTTATATTTTTTCGATATACTCATACATAAAGTTTCTCATTTCTAACTTGAAAAAAAAAACGTTTTCAGTACCACCTAAGTAGTTTATTGCTGTGTGCCAATATCTTCCTATTGACAATAATGTAAAAAAGGTCATAAGTAAAAACTAGACTAAAACATTCTTTGAAAACATTGAGTAACAACGAAAATCGATCAGATCAACGTGTATCGAGCATTGAACATTCTGAACGTCTCCTTGTCCTCTGCTATTTCTTGAACTAAGTACACCATTCGCCTTCATTCTGGATGTCATTAAATATAGCATTGAAAAAGGAGGAACATCTTAAATGAGACTTTTTTATACTTGTTTTCACTTTGGCAAAAAGTCAAAATAATGTTTCAGTCCTTTCTCTGCATGTTGTCGGAAGTCTTTCAGCAATCACTAATTCTTGAAGGATAGTTTCCAATTTCACCTTCAGCATCCAGCATCGAAGTGATTTTTCTTCATAATCTTACTTTATATTTCAAACTGTACTATATTAAACGCTGAATTATAATTTCCAACAAAAACAGTGAAGTATTTCTTACAAAATAATATATTTATTTTGTTTCTTATTCATGAAATGAATAAAAAATTAACAGAACGAATTTCACATTAATTTAATGTGATATGAAATTATTTTTTAATCAAATACCCACAATCATTTTCTAAACTTTCAAGTTGAGTTTCGAAAACATTCTCTCAGCTGTCACAAGTTGGATTCGTTTGTGGGGAATGACTTATGGTATTTTTAAACTGAATTAAGTTGTACTCTAATATATTTTTTAATCCAAACATTGCAGTTCAGGCTTTTGTCAGATCTGCGTTTTTAAATTAGACTTTTGATTAGATTCTCAATTGGAATGATATTGCGAGAACTTGATTAGATGACCAAGTGGAATGGTATTGCGAGAACTTGCTTAGATTCTCAAGTAGAATGGTATTGCAAGAACTTTATTAGATTCTTAAGTGGAATGGTATTGCGGGAACTTTATTAGATTCTTAAGTGGAATGGTATTGCGGGAACTTGATTAGATTTTTAAGTGGAATGGTATTGCGGGAACTTGATTAGATTTTCAAGTAGAATTGTATTGTAAGAACTTGATTAGATTCTTAAGTGGAATGGTATTGCGGGAACTTGATTAGATTCTCAAGTACAATGGTATTGCGAGAACTTGCTTAGATTCTCAAGTGGAATGGTATTGCGAGAATTTGATTAGATTCTCAAGTGGAATGAATGGTATTGCGAGAACTTAATGCAATTATCTTATTTCGTCTTTATACTGTACTAAAAATAAGAAGTGGTGTTTCGTCATACCGAAGTTTGCTAAACTGACTACATTTGTAGACATATATACGAGTACATACCCTCACGCTATATCCCTGTCGAGGTAGGTAAATAGGGTAGAACACCACTCTCTTATCTCGACATACATCCTTCACCACTTTCACACCCATACAACTTCTACGATTTCTTAGACTTTTCACATTTTCCTCTTTCTACATATCATACACTGGATCTAACCGTATCTTTCTAAATCTTTCTGTGACACACCTTCCACTCGCATTTGTAACTGAAAACCTTTTCATTAAATTTCTTTATTTATTTTCTTCAATTATCAAGTTAGTACCGTACTGGTTATTTTGTATGTTATATGTAAATATAAAGTCAGTTAATTGTACATTTCATACTAAATTTCATTACTAAAAATATAATGTACATAACTTAATATTAGCTCACGTTACGTTTCCTCAATTATCTCGGAACAGGTGAAATGTGGGTTTTACTGTTTTTAGTATATGGACGCGGTTGTGCAAAAAGAACTCTACCCACAAAACTCATTTCATGTTTCTTTAAAATATCAATCAATTTTGTATGTGCAAAAATTGATACCCATAAAATGAGTGTTTTATTGATAAATTACGTCTTATTTTTTTTAGTTCCGTACATTTAAATACAAAACGGTGAGATATAATTTAAATTATTCTAGGACAGGTAAAATGTGGATTGGGCACTTTTTGCATAATCACGTCTTCATATATGTACGTCCTATTGTGAACTAAACTGGAAGACAGGGCTGGGGCAAAAAGCTTAGGGTACAAGGTCCGACCCCCCAGGCTCAGTTTTCTTTAAAGGGGTTGCGTTGTTGTAATCATTCATTAAATTTGTTGCACTACTTCACTTTTACAGTGTTAAGTGTTTTAATTTCACTGTTTCTTTTTTTAACATCATATAGTCATGTAATTAATAAAAAAAAGATTATTTTCATCATATTTATGACGTTTTTTTTGACGCAATATAATATTTTTGTACATATTTAAAATATTTAACAATGAATACCATTGTTATTCCATTACTTGCATTTATCTCCACTACACGTTTTTCTACTTGCTATCGCGAGATTCTCTTTAAGTGGAATACTATGTGTAGCGGGGAATGATCTGTGTAGCTAATGCACACGTGTAGTGAAGATATGTGTAGCGGGAAATGATCTATGTATCCAATGGACACGTGTAGTGAATATATGTGTACCGAGGAATGATCTATGTAGCTAATGGACACGTGTAGCGGGGAATGACCTATGTAGCAAATATACACGCGAAGATATGTGTAGCGGGGAATGATCTATGTAGCTAATGGACACGTGTAGCGAAGATCAATGTAATAAGTGGAATGGCAAAGCAATTCTATGTTTAATATTCTCATATTGAGTTTCACAAGTATTTGATAAATTACTTCTGTATAATTCATTGAAAAATAAAACGCAAACCCCTTAAACACTTATTATTCTTCCTTCTACAGCACAGGTTATCAAATTATCTGATTCGCATTATAACCTTATCTTATTTAGATAAATTTTCTTAAAACTGGTGAACTAACCAAACCAAAATACATTTAAATTAAATAGGTGGGAAACATTTAAAATTAATAAAAACGCTGTGACGTTATTAATCAAACACCTTTCTTGAAAACGCTGGTTCGAGTCTCGTTGGTACATAGTTTTTCTTTTAAAATGATTCAAGTCTGGTTTTTACTTAAGGTTTGTTGAACACGTTTTCAGTGTTATTGAAGAGATTGCATCTTGGCAATAACTCCACCAGGTTTTATTGTACACAACAAAAGTGCCATATCACACAATACAGTAATACGAGGAGTGGGGGAATTATTTTGAAGGATATAGTGAGTCACTGCAATAATATCATTAGTGCTTCAACTTGAATCTCAGTTATATACATTAAACTTTGCGTCACTGCAATAATATCATTAGTGCTTCAACTTGAATCTCAGTTATATACATTAAACTTTGCGTCACTACAATAATATCATCAGTGCTTCAACTTGAATCTCAGTTATATACATTAAACTTTGCGTCACTGCAATAATATCATTAGTGCTTCAACTTGAATCTCAGTTATATACATTAAACTTTGCGTCACTACAATAATATCATCAGTGCTTCAACTTGAATCTCAGTTATATACATTAAACTTTGCGTCACTGCAATAATATCATCAGTGCTTCAACTTGAATCTCAGTTATATACATTAAACTTTGCGTCACTGCAATAATATCATTAGTGCTTCAACTTGAATCTCAGTTATATACATTAAACTTTGCGATGTGTCATTTTAGGGGCTGGTTCTTACACAAGTTGGGAAAATATGATATGCGGTTAATTACACATCTCCGCATCTGAGGTCACCAATTTGTTAGAAAAAACACATTTTTTGTTTCCTTACTTTAAGAGTTATACTGGAATGCTGAGGCATTAAGTTGTATCATAATAAGTGTCATATCCTGTAGCTCATAGCTAAGCATCGTGACTTCCATGAGAGTCCTTTAAAACTTTTTTCAATCCGTCTATGCACTCCAAGGATCGCAGAGCAGCTGTTAAGGATAATCCTGTTAAGTCTCCCAGTAGGTCAGTTCAACGCATTGCGACTCTTGCGTCCGTGAAGTTCTATAAAAGTCAACAAAATCACAGCAATCCCTTAGTCGCTGCCCTGGGGGCTTACGAGAGTAAACCCAACCTACCTTTCCGTTATAAGCACAAGCTCCCGAAGCATCATATGTTGCCTGACTAGTACACCTACAGTATTAGCTGAGACGACCAAGGTCTGAGTGAATATGATGGAATACAAGTAGCCTGAACGAGTGGACTTGTTTTTGCTTAATAATTAGTGTAAGAATTGTTATCTAGTTATAAGTAGTATGTAGGTGTTAATTATTTCTAAGAAATCATACGAGTATATTAAGACTGAAAAAAATAAAATTAAATGATATGTAGGAAAATAAGATTAAGTAAGTTCATAAATGATAACATATAATTAAGATTAGTTAAGTAATAAATTTGTATATAGGTATAGCCTTGACAAATGTTTGTACAATAATTAACTTTGTTTAATAAAAAAATAAAAAAAGTTGTTTAATAGTTACGTCTTTAATTAATTAAATGTTATATATTCAAACGTTGAAACAGTTTCTGGTCAGAGTGTGTGAAAGGGCCTTCCCCCTCTTCAGTGAATATCTTTTGCCACGAGAGATGCCTCAAAAGCAGCGCCCTCCGCAGTATGAAATGTTGATCACGTAAAGTAATAAAAACTTGTTGTCTGAGCCGAAGTTTCCCGAGCGCGGACGATAAATAAAGCGGCGGATTGCTCCCTAGGCCCGGCCCGGCCAGGACCCGGACCCGGACCGGCCGGGATACGAACTAAAAATGATATAATATTTTGATGGAGATAACTAAAGTTTGTTACGCCACTCCGGGTCCGGGTCACCGCATCACATAAGAGTCACTTGCATACATTATAATATTTAGGATGAAATAAAGTTATTTTGGAGTGGCGCTGTGTGCTGTTCCTATTTTATGCAAAAAGTTATTGTTTTAAATTTTGTTTATTATACTCGTACTCAGTACCTTATAAATTTTCTATATAACTTAAATAATAACTTAAATTTACTAAACAAGTGCTTAATTTGTTATCAAGAGTATTATGGAACACTTCGTCACAGGCCTTGCCTAATAAAGTGTCCTCATTATCCGTAAAATGGCGGGTTTATGTGTTGGCTATTTACTTGTTCTTTTCAGTTCGTTTTTTTATTCAAACGATTTTAAATTGAAAATATATTACGTTATAGATTTTAAGAAAGACCAATATTTGCATGGAATAAACCTATTTTAGTTAAATATTAATAAACGTGATTTATTATATTTTCTAGCGAATTCGTTCACATTTAATACCAATAAAAGGACAATATTTGCAGTAACGTTTAGAAAACAAACTCTTCTCAAAGTCGATTTAATATACTATTCAATTTCACCGCTAGATTTGTTTAAAAAACCTAGTTAAGTTAAAAAAACTCGCTAAGAAAACCCTCCCCATTTTAAATTTAGCTCCTTTTCCCTGTATAAATTTGACTTATGTTTTCACTTCCATATTTGTAAGATTTTCAATAAAATAAACAATAGTGAAATAATGTTTATAGTGTCATTTAGTGAGCTGACTCGCCATAAAGAAGATTTAATTTAGCGAAAGCTATAGGAGTTGAACCCGACATAGCATCAGTGGGTTAACATGTCTATTCTTCTCCGCCAGATGTTCAATGCTGAGAGTCCTAGTTCTCTGTTGGGTCTGACACTTGGTGCAGCATTTTTATCTATCCTTCCCCTCCGGTTCCGGACCATATTGGTTGTATCGTAAAAAAAACCCTGTTCACAGTTTTGTTCGGTTTATTCGTCTTGTAGAAGACCTTCATTTTGTTCGTTTTCGCTCAACTGTCTTTGTGATCATCAGTTTTTGAAGTGAAATTTCTATTGGCGCGGTAGGACAAATTGGCCTGAACGTCACGAAACGTGAAACGGTGTTTTATATTATTATTAAATTATTATTATTAAATATTTTATTTATTAATAAATTATTATTAAATATTTTAATATTAATAATTATTTATTATTAATAATAATTAATACTATTTAAATAATTATTTATTAATATTAAAAATAGTATTTTTTATTTAATTAAGAGAGATTTTCTTAAATTAAATTCCAAATAACCATTTTTTATTTAATTAAGATAGATTTTCTTGAATTAAATTCCACATAATCATTTTCTAATCCAAAAAAAAATAATAAAAAAGAGTTTCCTAGGAGCTAAGAAGTTTCACTTCTACCGCGCGAGAGTCTCACGCATCTGTTTTTTTTTTCTTAAAATTTTCGGTATTATTTCTGGTAACATAACTAAAAAATGTTTCTGGCGTATTGTTAAGTGTCTTTCGGTAGTCGTTAATTCTTGAATTATACACGAGTATATTTTGCGCGACTTACAGACCACGGAATACGAAGTTATTTGAACTCCAACAACACACTTAACGCATCGTATCATCTAAAATTTGAATATATTATAAACATTACCTAAAGTCATGATGATCAAAAAGTGTGAAAAGAAAAGTTAATATGATATAAGTGAATAATAAAAGATAATAGCAAATTAAATAATTCTGCTATTAAAGTAGTATTTCTCAGATTGTGAAAGAGTTACGGGGGATATTGGCGTGTAGCGATACAAAATAAAGTCAATGGGTTACTAAAACCAGACACTATCAAAATCTGACAAGATGATAGTCCATAACAATATTTTGTAAACATGTTTGTATGTAAACATATTATTTAGCCAAAGAAAAGTATATTTCCAATATACTGGACTGAAATAGAGAAAAGGGTTAATATAGTGTAAAAAAATTGTGACATGTTTATTTATTTTTTATTTTCTTCTTTTTTGACTTCATGGTTAAACATGGTACTATAACTTCTTCCAACCAACCAGCTATACATTGAACTATTTCAATCCATGACAGATTTTACAAAAATATTTTTTTGTTTAAACTTTAAAAAAAAACAAATAAATGACATATCTATCAATAATAATAGAACTAGAGGAAAGGAATCAACTCAAAGATAAGAAAGACCGTCAAAGAAAAATTAGAATGAAAGGATATTATGAATGATTTATTAAAATATTCTTTCGATTCTCTCTTAAATAAGGAGATGGTACACATCTGATACACCTTGGAAGTTCGTTCCACAATTGCACCGAGTGAAGCGCAAATTAAGATGTGTTAAATTTGGTGTGATGCGTTGGTATGCAAAGAAATCTCTTATCGGTCTGATCGAAAATAACGTCAGTGTTCTTAAATAAACGTGAATTTTCGCGAAAGCATGAAGGTGAATTGAGATTGTTATGCACGAAAAATAATGTTAACACAATGTGAATATTTTTTTATTTCAAATAATAATTTTTGCAATTATGAAATTTGACGACATGAAGTGAAAATAGTGCAAAATGATGACAGCTGTAAATGATTGCCGAATCACGCCGAATATGTCTATTGACACCACGTCAGGACCAAGCGGCGTACCTAATTGATCTCCCCGCAGTCTGTGTTGTGCGCTTTGCTTCCCTTCCCAGTGCAGCACCTTTGATCGTGTTCAAATTGCTGTCATTTTGATTGAATGTTTAAGTTTAATTTATTCTCAATGCATTACCTTTGGGTCAATAAGAACAAGTTTTGAGTATTATCATAAAATATATAAAGACGAAGTTAAAATTATACGAGTATTTAATTAAATATATTTATTTTCCAAGTAGCAGAACTCTTCAGCTCGCTAAATGCGATACTTATTATATTTGTGTTCATGTTGGTCCGCAGCCTGCCATCTACACCCTGATATCAGTGATTTTATAAAACATCATTTTTTCCCCTTGGCGTGGTCGTGACCTTAAATTATTTTAACTTCTGCTATGTTCCATACTCTTTATCTATTCCGGCCAACTACAGCTCGACCACTCTTAAGTCAGTCGTAGCATTTATTTGATCGATCCATCTTGTAGTGGATCCGTTTCCTTCCGCGTTTCAGGTTATGGTCAGCCTCTCGAAACTGTAGGTATTGGTCTGGTCTTGAAATGTTTTGTCCGAAAAATTGGAGGATCTGTTTCAAGCAAATATACGAGAGTCTGTTTTTCCCCTTAACATTATATGTTATATTGTAGAATTTATGCGATAGTCCTTTTCACTGTCCAGACGATCCAAAGCTTTTGCATCCCACCCTACATCCCAAAAGCGTCTATTATTGATCTCTCTTGGGCTTTTGTCTTCCACAACTCTACTCTACTCCACCGTGGAAAGTTAAAGAAAACAACGCTGGTACTAGACAATTTTTCGTAAATGTAGCGTTGACTCTGCTTTTTGTAAATATTGTACATAATTTTTACCTTTTTATTTCAAGATCACGCTCTTCATCATTTCACAAAGTCGATCAAAAATAAACGATGTCATATACAACATCTATATCAAACAAAAGGTCTGTCTCTCAGTTGTTTACTAAGTGACTTTAGTTTTGGCTCTGTAACACGTACTAAGTGCGAATTATTACGGATTATCTTGTGGAACTTTATTATTGGGTAACTGTTAAATACTTCTCTTTAGTTAAGAATCATATTGTACTATTAAGCCCCTGAGAAAAACCATAAGATTAAAAAAAAATAAAGTCGAGCCTCAAAGGATGTTTAATCATACTAAAGCTCTAGGAGTTAAATTCGAGATTTAAATAAATAAGAATATAAATTAGTTCACTTGTTTTACGTACCATATACTCGTATTATAAAAACATTGAAATTAAATGTTAACATTAAAAAAATAGTTTAGTAAGTGCAAGAACATGAAACGTTCGACACTAGCTTCTATTTAGAAGCTTCATCAGATCTGCATATGTCTCTTCTTCTCCGTAACAAGCTCAATTCTGAGTGCCGTAGTTTTCTGTTACATCTGAAACTTGGTGCAGCATTTTCCTCCCTAATTCCCCGGTTCTAGACCATGTTGATTGCAGCGTTTCAAGATTAACCTGTTCACTGCTTTATTAGGTTTGTCCATCTTGTATTAAACCTTACTTTTGCTGGGTTTTGTTTCGTAACACGTACTAAGTGTAAATTAATGTGAATTATCTTATGGAATATTATTTTACTGTTAAATACTTAATTTAAGTTATAAAAGAAAGAATCTTAAGTTATAAAAGAAAAAAAATATAGAACTGTTGGTAAAAAATGACAAACTCAATAAGAAAAATTAATGTACTCGTATTAATTGATTATAAGATGGTGTTACACTTCATAAAATACAATACAATGATTAGTTGAGAATATTAATAACAATAATAATGAAAGGTTATTTTATGAAGCACCGTTTAAAAAGCATATTATCGTTTTGAGATGTGTAGACAGCTGGTCAACATTGCTATAGCAATAGCCGGATACAACCTCTGTAATCATTGAATAAACGAATGAATTTGGGTGCAATAGATGAAGTAGATCAGGTTATAAACCAGAACTGGAGTAAAGTGTGCCAATTGCCATCGGCAAAAAAAATAAAATAGGACAAAGTGGTCTTCTGAATACGGTCTTCAATATTCCAGAATAACCAATTCCGATTTGTTGAAGGGCTCTTTATAAGAAAAAATTACTGAAACGGGGTTCTAGTACTATGCGGTTTTCAACATATCGCCAACTTTTGACTTGGAAGAATAATGGATTCTACCGTTTTTTTTGCCATATTCAGGCTTAAATATATTATAATTACGATTTATTTATACATTTGGTATTCATATTATAAAACTATTTTCTTTAACACTTGCCTTACTGTGCTAAACAATTCCGCCAGCCACTATGCTGGACGCCCAGCGTCCAGTGAAAAATGTATGTTTTAAATTAAAATTATGCAAAATCTGCTAGGTTATTTTTTATAATTAGCTATAAAATTATTTTATTATGTAAGTCCTGGTCACTCACTATCCATCATAGGGTGGCAAGTGTTAACATAACAATTTGAGTGACGAATTTTACACAATGAACTTAAATCAAAGTGACAGGCCTGTTTTGCGTTACAAGACAGTTTATTAATGCTTTTGTAAATAAAAGAGGCACGTCACTTAAATTTCAGTAAATTGTGTATTTTTCTCACATATAAGTATTGAATCATTCTGTTTATAAACATTCGACTTATTAGACGAGAAAACGCAAACTTTAAACTTTTTTAAGAGTCCCAAGATTCAAAAACCCCTATCGGTCTTGGTCCAGTTGCACACGTACATGAAAGGATCTGGATGGCCGACAGCACTTAGCGGGTCCGGTCTGCACCGCTCTGCTTCCCGCGCCGCTTTGCTCGCAGCTTTACGTCCCGCTTTCGTACGGGCGACGTCTCCACGCTCGCCCCACGTGCCGACACGCGTGTAAAGGCCGGCAAATATCGCTAACAGCTAATGGAAACTCTCCGTGCTGAAGTTTGACAAATCGCGCGCTGATACAACTCGGGCTGTGCCGGGCCGGGCCGCTCCGTGTCGCGATAAGTGACGCCACGTCATATTTCAGCGCGACCCTTAAAAGCTTTCCTCGGTCTGCGTAATGACCCCGCGAGCCTCCATTGTTCTCTCCTCTGACACTTTCCTTGAACATTGTTTTTACATTTTTGTAAATAATCAAACATTAATCAAACGGGATTTACATTTCCTCTCTTCGAGGATATGTCGGAAAACTTTCAAGCTTAGAATTTTCTTAAACTTGTATGGAATATATAATGTAAATATCAAGTATGATAAACTAACTACGATAATGCGTGTCTTATAAATCTAAAAATAATCGAAAATTTCTATGTATTTCCATTATTATCCCTGTTATTTATATTCACTGTACGTGTCGATATATTTATTTCTTTATTTGATTCACTATACAATGAATTAACAAGTTTACATGGCATGAAAACAATATGACAAAAGAAAAAAAAATTTAAATACCCAACATTATATACAAAATTTAACTAAAACTATCGTGTTAGTACAATTTAACATGAATCATTATCATATTTATAAAATATCGTGCTAGTACAATTGAACCGTAATCATTAACATATTTATAAACTATCGTGTTAGTATAATTGAACCTGAATCATTATCATATTTATAAACTATCATGCTAGTACAATTGAACCGTTATCATTAACATATTTATAAACTATCGTGTTAGTACAATGGAACCTGAATCTTTATCATATTTATAAACTATCGTGCTAGTACAATTGAACCGTAATCATTAACATATTTATAAACTATCGTGTTAGTACAATTGAACCTGAATCATTATCATATTTATAAACTATCGTGTTAGTACAATTGAACCTGAATCATTATCATATTTATAAAATGTGTATATTTAATTATTAAATAATATTCGAGTATGTACATATATTGCAAAAATTGAGCTAAGTAGAACCTGAATTGAAAAAAAATAAATAAAACCGCCACCACCTGATAATTCCACGTTGCTGAGGATACACTCGTACTTCTGTGTCTTCTATTTGGTACTCTCTGTGTCCTACAATTTTTCCAGGTTGACTAGTTCACGTCTGGAAATGAGTACTTATAATTGTAGAATGCGCTGAAACCAAATTCAAGACAATTGTACCATCACATTTGACTCCTGCGGGTACATTAACTTTGTATTTTAAATGTATTTTACTTCAAAAGTACGATATTTTACTTTTATCGTTTTTTTCTCGTAAAAAAATGATGCAGGATAATTTATTGTAAAATAACTCGATGTCGATCCCACCATATATGACATAAAAACAATAAAATGGATTCGGAGTTGAACCAATAATGTTAATATACATTTTATAAAGCACCATTTAAAGAGCAGACACTTCGCAACAGCGCGCAGCGCTCTGATTCGGCAACTGAATTCACTCTTAGTGAGAAGTTAAATTATCACACAGTACAAAATAAGTTCAATGGAAGAACATAAATTATTTTAAAAGAAAGAGCTAAGTGGGTAATTGTGAGAAATATTATTTAAAACCTCTACAGATTGCGCGTTTTCTTTCTTATTAAAAATTAAGTTCCGCTCTGTAGTTCAATAGGGCGTGAAAGAGCGAACAGACCGAATTTGAGATAAATAGTTTTATCGACGCGCGACGGGGCGGACGTGGCCTGCCTAACCTAGAGAGTGACAGGTGGAGAGATATGCCACAGACAAACAAGTGGCGGCAGATTGTGAAGGCAGTTAAGATATATCCCGGGTTGTATCACAAGTGACGATGACTCGACGATGATTGACGACCTCCGTAGACTAGTTGGTAATACGCGTGTCTTCCAGCCTAAGGGTTGCGAAGTCGAATTTAAAAAAAAAGAGTTCCAGTCTAATTTTGACTGGAGGCTTGTTGGAATTTTCATTCTGTTTTTTTTTTAATATTGCTACATGGTAATGACACCCACCTACCAGGTTGTACTATGTACAACGGATGAGTAATACAACACTTATTTCATTTTGTTGTTGGAATCAAGTATTCTCAATCTATAATTATATCTGCCTTACTTAATTGTATGTTTTGTACAAAATTTTGAAATCTAAGTATCACGTCGTACACGTTATAATATCTTCTCGCAATATTACTTTTTTTTTACTGTCAGTAAAAAAAGCACTATTTTAAGGTTAAAAAACATTTGAAACTGATGAGCTTTAGATTTATGTTAATGAATCTGGTATTGTGTTTTAATCGTAAATTTTTCAATGTGGAAAGTTTACTGTAAAAAATATTTTCTCCAATCAACCATACAGATATATAAAAAAATCTGGAAGTTAAAAATACGTAATATTTTGTTACTATATCTAACATGTGTACCAAAATCGTGCTTTTAGAAACAGAAGATTGATGTAAATCATTCAAGTTATAGAAAATCGAAACTTCAAAAGTATTGTTACTTTTTTGATTCAATCGCTAATCTATTATGCCTTTATATCCATATTTAGAGCCAATTTGCTAAATATACGCTTTTCTCTCCCAAATACAAAGTTGTCCAATCACGCATTGCAGAAAAATGGTTAGTTAAAATTTTTAGTTTTATCACTACGAACGAACGAAAACGAGTTCTTTAATTTTTAATAAATTTTTAAACGTGCGCATTTTACTGCGTCGTCGATCTTTTGTCAGTGATTTGAGGGAATACCTTTTCCACTGTTGTGTCATATGTGTGTGCAGTGTTATTTATATGTGTATACTTATATTAAGTATTTGTGTGATAATCTCTGTTTTATTTTTTGGCTCGATGAGCCTTTTGATCTCTCTTGCCATCCTTAATCCGAATTAAATCAACCATAGTTGGGCATGGCGACTATACCCAAAGGGATACGACAGCTCATGTCGGCGGCCCTGGTGGCGCAGTTCAGGTTAGGCGTCCTCCCGCCCCTCCCGGGGGTCTCAGTGAAGCGACGATGGTGAAGACGGTGGAGTTGAGGTGACGAAGCTGGAGAAGACGGCGAAGAAGGCGCAAAGACGTAGCGTGCGGCGAGGCTTCATTAGCTTTCTTTGCTCTCTATCCCGTACTTCACTACCGTCTAAGGGACTGCAGGCTGATGACCGAAATGTGTAGACGACAATAGCATAGACCTTCGACAATCAACCAACAGGGAAATATATACATAAACTTATTTATATCAGGTGTATGTGTAGAGTGTGGAGATGGGAAGGTATCGGCTGCGGCCTGTGTGATTGGAGCTTCCCCACATTCGCATATGTATTGAAGACATATTCGGTGAGAAAACCGCAGAAAACTCACCGGGAGAAGTCGAGCATCAGAGGACCTCTGGGCTCTTCCGTTATGCGATATTAACACATTAGGCTTGTTAAGTTTTATCACTATTATAATATTTCCCTTTTTACATACTTTTTCCGAAATTTTTGTCAGGTTCAATTCTTTTGACGGACAAAAATATACATTACTGTTATTAAAAGAAATATATGACCCTATGGAGGGTTTGAATAGTTTCGTTAGAAATTAGAAGTTCTTTCGTTGCAATGTATTATAGGGCGAACAGTAGGAGCGACAAATGGAGCCTAATGGCGTAGACATGTTAGCACTCGAAGGGATCAGATACCTGAAGGAGAGAAAAGTTAGTACTCGTAGGGATCAGATACCTGAAGGAGAGGAAAGTTAGTACTCGTAGGGATCAGATACCTGAAGGAGAGAAAAGTTAGTACTCGTAGGGATCAGATACCTGAAGGAGAGGAAAGGCACAGACAAACTGCAAGAACAGAATATGTAACAGGAAATATCGTAAATTGACTTTCATAGTTATCTCCGATGGCATCAACGGCAAGTACTCTGATCCCTCATTTTGTATTGTTCTTTTTATATACTCGTCAAGGGTGATGGATATTCGTACATTCATTACGGACAAAAATACAAGAAAGCATACTAAAATAACCCGTACACTGCCCTGAAGTACTGAATAATTACATTACGATTACTGAATAACCACATTTGAAGCACGATTTTTGCTGTACAAAACAATGGTTTCAAATATAATAGCGCACAAGTATCTTGTCATTGAGGCTTTGTGCTGCCTGATGACGGGTGTTAGGAATTTGCATTCAGCACATATAACGTAAGTCATCAAACCCGAAGACCAGACAAACTTTATATTTTTCTCTTTTCGGGAGTTCAGTACGTATATAATTTGTAGAATGCTGTTCGGCTACTTCATTTTGTCCTGAGTGTCGAGTCACGAATCCCGGTGACGAGCTTGTCTAAAGAGTGCCATGTATATGGTATTTTAGACAACTGAGTGTGTCTAAGATGGGTGAAGCCTAACTAACGATACATTGGATGTTATGTTTATGAAAATAAATTATAAAAAAATTAAATTAATATTTCACATGAACAGTATTATGTTACATTGATGATACATATTATACATTTTGATGACTATTTTCTTTCTTTCCTTACTCCCAACTGAGTTTATTTTTTGATAATCTACTAAATCTTTTAATAAAATTCGAGAATCCTTAAGGAGAGTCTGCCCTATGAACGGTGTTATATAAATTGCCTCTTAATGATCATTATTATGTGGCTGGGAAAAAATATTGAGAGGCCATTTGTTTTGGCCCTAGTTTAACAATCCCCGCCTTTAGAGCTACTTGAACAGAAAAGAAACTCGATATCCTCAAAGACACTCGATATCCACCATATCCTCACAGAATTTTTTTCTTTAAATATTTTTAACTGTATTTCAGCCCATAGCTGCGAAGTGTGATACTTTGGCTAATAAGAAATATACGTACTATATATATACTCGTATATATATATAAAGAAAAGCACCCATCTATTACCTTTCGTTTTCTTCTTCCTTCTCCCCAACTTCCTCACAAAATATGTCAAAAGCTGTGCATTATGACTTGTGTCGATTTTAAATATCTCGACTGTATTTTCTTAGAAGAATTTATTTTCATTTTTTTTTTGTTCATGGCTAAACATTGTATATCTGGCAGATTTATAGCTATACAGAAATTTATTCCAACCAGCCAGCTCATCTTGTATAAGATAAACTTTTTTTAAATTACAGATTTCACAAAAAAATATATTCGTTTAAATTTAAATTAGCGTGTATTTTATTTTCTTTTTTCCTTTCCCTCCTCCTTAAATTACCCACAAAATATTTGTCACAAGCCGTGTATTATGACATGAGTTGTCACACGCCGTGTATTATGACACTTGTCTCACGCCGTGTATTATGACATGAGTTGTCACACGCCGTGTATTATGACACTTGTCACACGCCGTGTATTATGACATGAGTTGATTTTGATTGTATTGTTTATTTTTTTCAGATTATTTGTTTGTTTTTCTAATAATCATATGAAATTTTGATATTGGTGTTTTATTACATATCATTTGTACAATTTACTTACAAATCACATTATTTTGTTAAGTTCCTAAATTTTGAAAAAAACATAAAATATATATTGTCAGTAAGTATTAATGCAGCACGTGTAAAGATAAAAACATTGTTAACAACTGTTGAATCAACATGGGCCATTTTCGTTTTAAATTCGCTCCACCACCAGTAATCGCATCCCCCCCCCCCCCCCCCCCCTAAGTAGAAGGCGCGTGTCCATGAAGGTTGTTGATATTCTTATTTTATAATAATTTTTACTAGAAGCCTGAAAGGAGTTTTCTTGAACAAACTCACATTTAATCAACTTAAAACGCAAATGAGAGGGTAAACGACGCAGCAGGGCAGATGTGTGGTGACAGTGACATACAGCGGCAGCAAATAATTTAGCGGATGGCGTGTTCAAATTTTCTTTGCACCACAAAAGCCTGGTCATAATAAAACGCATAATACCATAGGAGAGGGGAGGTGCGTGCAGAGAGGATATTATGAAAACGAAAATTAAACAGCGATTATAGAAGTTTTAAATATAGGCTTAGTAAATTAATTAATTTTTTACTTAAAAATAATCGAACATAATAGTTTTTATTATTCACTTATTTAACTGACCTTCACACTTGTGTGCAGTACAACTAGGTGGACTCATTTTTACGTGACAATCTCTTACAACTAACCTAAAATATGTTAAAGGGACTATAATTCAAATCCAGACTGAGGCCATTTTCAAAATTTGTGCACCAATTGGAATCCCATCCGCAGCCCCCGAATCGTAAAGCACGCTTATTTGCATCTTGTACAAGAATTATATTTATTGCTGAAAAGATTATTGTCTTCCGTGGTTCGTTTTTTTGATATTTTTTACCAATTATGTATATGGCACAATAAACACTTCGAGAAATTAAAAATAAAAATCTATAGTCAATATCGTTTACTCTTTCTCCATGCGCAAATTAATTGAATATCAAGAAAATTCATTAAAAGCTGAATTTATAAAATTTTATTTATTTTTATGTATTTTTTAAAGAACACAGAAAACAAAAAAATGTATTAAATTTACATCACAAAGAAGTTTTGCCATTTTCGAAACCAATGATGTGGTTTCCATAAAGGCATTTAATGGATAAGACCCTTACTTAAGCACCAGTGAAGTAAGTTGACTCACTTTATGGCGTTTATTTAACACTTTTATTGCAAATACAATCTGGTGGGATAATTGCCAGGCGGCAATCTCTTCAGACCAACCAGACAAAAGTGAATGAAGCAAGTTACGGGATCGCATAAATCATTGAAATGAATATCCATCCCCACCAAATCTATTAACATATACGTGAGCACGTGCCCACGAACCCCGCAAAGACGGATAATCACCCGAACATTATTTTTCATATAAAGTTAGATATCATCAATCAAAAGGAAAGGAAGGGATGGTGGAGAGGAAAGGAAAAGAAAAATCAGGAATGAAACACATTATTTTACTGACTAGAAATGAAGAGTTTTTTCAGTCGCTTCTTAAAGCATGCCAAGGACGGAGTGAGTCTTATATTGGTTTGTAACTGATTCCAGAGTCTCACTGCATGGACAGTAAAGGATGACGTAAAGAAAGAGGAGCGGTGAACTGGAAAGGCCAATAAACAATCTCTCTTTGAGCGTGGCGCTAATCCATTATTGGAAAGACGCTGACATTTTTCGGCGAGATAAGAGGAGGTGGCGGGACAGTTAAGGATATTATACAATAGAGAAAGTATGTGAATTTGGCGTCTATTTCTAACATTCAACCAGTTCAATGTCTTCTGGTATGAAGTTATATGATCGTACTTTCGTAGGTTGAAAATGAATCTTAGACACACATTTTAAAGACGCTGTGATTTTATGGCGTTTAGTAATTATTAAAGAGATAGACTTTTTAATAATAAAAAAAATGTTTTTCCATATTATTCTTAAAAGTAATTTAGACGTTTATTTCTGAAAATAGACTTAAAAATGTTTATTAATGACACATATTGTCGTAAATAAAAATGTTTATTTATGACAATAAATAGAATAATTTTCAATTCACAGAACTTTATTTTTTAAGGAAAATCAAAATTAAAAGCATTGATAGTTCTACAATAGATCATTTTGATGTAATTAATGACGTGTTTCGCCATGCAATGCTTTGACAGTTTGAAAAGGTCATTATTAAGGGAAACACTGTCACGAATAAAATAGTTATGGAACTTTAAAAGCGTTTCATTTTAATTTTCCTAAAAAAAAGAGATACAGTTACTTCAAATCTTGTTTTGTTTGTCAATGCTAGTCATTTCAATACGATACAATAGAAAATAGGAAATAACTCGTGATGGAGATTTATTGTCAACTTTTGGTAACAAAGGATGGTAGATGCTTGTCCATATATTAGTTAATTGTTATTAATAGTTAAGGCATTAACGTTGTGGAGGTTTAAAGACATTGTAATTTGTTTTATCAAACACTGTTTATTCCACTTTTTGAATCAGGGGAGCACAAACAAGTATTGTTTGTGCTCCCTGATGATGAGGTGAAAGTCTTGAAACTGGTAGGGTTATACCGTTACAAAAAATGGAATTAACAGTGTTTGATAAAACAAATTACAATTAGTTAATCGTGTGCAAGATGCTGTACTGTTTTCTTTGATCCAACAAACTATTTGTGTCTGTCACATACGATGGATTATTGTTCGTGGTCGAGTATGATTGTAAGCCTATGATTTTAAGTTGTGGATTGAAGATGCCTATTTTATTGTACGCAAATATTTACACTTCACCAAGCACACATACTCGTACATGACAGATCAAACCTAAAGTTTCAATAGCGATAAGATGAGATTTCCATGACGATGGACCGGTTTAACTGCTGCAGGTTAATAGTGCTGAAATAATATATATTTATTAAAAGCAGGATGGAAGCTTAAATCCAAAGATTCTAGTGTAAACTGGTCTAAGAAAAAAACCAAAGTGTAAGGAAATTTTCTAGAATTTGAACCTGTGGAGCCTACTTGTTAAGCGTGTATGGTTACTTTTAACTATGGTCTTCGTCATGAAATTTGTCAAAATTGAACCATATATACATATATATAATACATAGCGTATAACCATATATAGCGTGGTTGTTATTGCGACAGGATTTTGAGTACTTGGGCTTTCAGGATGAATGA
Source organism: Odontocerum albicorne (assembly GCA_949825065.1). Classification (NCBI taxonomy): domain Eukaryota; kingdom Metazoa; phylum Arthropoda; class Insecta; order Trichoptera; family Odontoceridae; genus Odontocerum; species Odontocerum albicorne. The sequence goes on along the minus strand of OX463842.1, from coordinate 53,427,540 downwards.
CGAGTGGAAGGGATTTATGGGAGCTCGTGAGTGTGGGTTTCTTCTTGTTGTTTTAATTTTGGTTGTTTTTGTATTTGTATTTCTGTGTATTTTTTTTTTTTTTGTTTTAATTTTGTTTTGATTTTTATTCTTATGATTGTGTGCGGTATAGTGTGGGATGAATATTTTTGGTCTTTCTGGAGTGATGATGTGTGAGGAGTTGAATTTCGCAAGATGTTTCCAGTTGTAGTTGAGTGTCACTGTTTGTCAGGTTGATGAGAGCGTGCAACGGGGTTTTGTTTTTGTGTAATAAAAAATCGGAAAGAAGTATCGATTTATTTTTCTCATGTTAAATATCCTCAGTGAGATACAGGCAAAAGCCTAGTTTACTGGGGATACGACAAATGAATGGCAACAAACCCAGATCCATTAATATTGTATGTCCAAATCAAATTACCTGTTGTTTTTCTTAAATTGTGTATATTTCTTGTCATGTGTAATAATAAAATAAAATTAAAAAAATAAAATACAATTTTATGAAGACTTTTCATCTGATTTAAGTCCGTTGCATTCACCCCATCCCCCGTTTTCCACCCTTCCTAGTATTTCAAAACTCCCTCAAGAGCTCACAAAAGACTGCTCCCGACCGCCACAAGCGATTGTCAACTGCTCAATGTATCGCAGAAATATCGAGAGCTCCTCCATTGAAAGGGAGGAATCTGTAATCCTTTCAGTTCCCTCCCCCTCCCCCTCCCCCTCCCCCTCCCCCTCCCTCCCCTTCCTGCTAACTTGGCCACAGGAACTGTGCCCGATTGAGAGTTACCATTTCAAATGCTTTATTTAACAATATAAAATCAAAGACTTTTTAAATAAATGGCGAGTGAAAATAAATTTTAAAATCATAAATTCAACACCACACAGATTCACAGCTTTTCAATACTACACGCTCTTGGTATAAAATATCACTTTAATCCCAAAACAATTAGAAATATTTTAGACGAATAAAAATAGTCAAATTGAGTGTTATTGCTAACAAACAAGTGATGTCTTTTCAAAATCTCGATCTAATCAAACACCTTACTCCTTCATATAGCGCATTCTGAATTGGATGATATTTGATTTGGTATTATAATTTTGTGTGTGAGTGAGTGAGTTGAACAATAAACGTAATAAAGATAACGGTTGAATACTATAATATAACATAATATATGTAAATATGCGAGTTATGCGCAGTTGATATTGCATTGTAAAGATTTCTTTGTCATGGATGAACAGTTGTATCATGTGAGTTGATCATCGTGTGATCCCCTTGGTTTCACATACAAGAACGACATCCGTGGCTTAGTTGTCAATACACTTGAATCCGGAGGTTTTGGGCTCGATACCCGCGATTTAAAAAAAATTTATTCCAGTCTGGTTTTTCCTTAGGGTCTCTTAAACATCGTTCTGGTTAGTTAAAAGAGATTACGTGGCGATAAGCCAGCCAGGTTGTACTGTAAAGGACAGTGTAATACAATACTTGTATGGGTTTTGTTAATTTCAGACAACTCAACACATTGTGAGCAAATTTCCTATAGTTGCCTTTACGGAAGGTCAACATAAGACTGAAACTGATTTGGCAAAAAATCATCTACTCAACTGGTGATAAATTCCGTTTAAGAAAGGATTACACTTAATATTTTCAAGGCTAGATTCTGAATGCCTTGATATGATTCCTTCGTCTCATCATCGTCTCCCATATTGATGCAGATCACTGAAATTGAGGACCGACCCCATTACACAGATTTGTGCACTAGACAGGAACTTTCAGACATCTAGGGATATTGCTTTCATTCATCCCATTTGTTATATAAAACGCATTGACCTGGTTCAAAAAAAGCATCTGTATTCAGTGAGTGTTTTTCCTGGTTTTTTATCATCCTTTTTATCTAAGTTCGTTAAATGTTTTGGTCCATCTATGATCTAGTTAAAATTATATTTTTTTAATATAGTTTTTTGTTGTTGCATAGTTTTTCTCTACATTAAATAATATTGTGGCGGTCACACACTCGGAACACTGTGGGCGTTCATACATACGGTCAATGACCGATGAAATGACCTTCGCATTCCTTGACAAATCTAAATAAACAAGTCCGAAGTTCACACGCCGGCCATTCAACCCATAGCCGAGCAGATCGCATTCCATACTAGAGAGAAAACGCACCACGTTTGTCTCGCCAGTTCCGTATTTGAATGATACCTACATACAACAATTAATCGTTTTTGCATTCGCAGAAGCGAGACGTAGGCATATCGCGAGCGCATTCCCGCGCACATTCTAAAAAGATATAAATACCTACGTTACTATTAAAATTTCCCTCTCTTTCCACGTTGCGATCTAACGTGTTTTATTATTTATCAATAAATCACCTTCATCATCTCTTCCCTTAAGGACTAGTTCCTAAAATATCAATCTCCCCACCTTTGTTTTAAAGTTTTATAAATGAAGTGTACTGTTTGCTGGTAATGATTGTCACTTAGCAATAAGCGTGTCATATTGTATATACGGTAAACAATATTTGAAAATTTTAAAATATATAATTTGTGGACGCTCTCGGAGCTTTATTCGGTTTGCATTTTTTCGGTTCTTTTCCAGAATATTTGTGGTCCAAACAATTATTTCGAGTGCTAAATGAAAAACAGGTAGAGAAAGGTCTGAAAAAAGATGAAGGGTCGTGTTGAGTTTGAAGACTGCTTATAAATACCAAACACGAGCCGGTGGCGTGGTAGCAGCACGCAGCCAAGGTCGGGGGCGCGTCACGCGATGGGGCGCGCCCCCGTCACTCGGGCCGGTAGCGCAAGCGGCTGGTACACGCCGACTTGCATGGAGCTACCGCCGCTAAAAGCCTGGAAATGGCTAATAAAAATTGTTTACTGCTAATAAAAACTAGTTGTTATAAATAAAAATAAGGGGGATCGGTTACAAAATTGCTAGAATTAAATATTACACTTATAAAAATAATGGTACATCTAAAATGTCAAAGGTAGAAAGTAAAGTTATTTTTCAAATTTATGAGAAGATATTTATGACATTATTTATTTTCAAATGAAATGTACGAAGGTAAAAAACCAATGGATCGTTTTTCATTTTTTATTAAAGGTTTCGGCTTACATTTCGTGGAACTCCAAATTAGAATATTGAACAATGCATTTTTATGCTTTGTTATTCTACTTATTATATTAGTTTCCGCTTCACATGTTTCTACCTTCCATTCCACGGCTCTGTTTAGGCGGAATAATCCCGATTTGATATAAGAGCAGCGCTTATATATGAAACTGGTAAAAGTTTTTCCTTACTTAGCTGAGAGGATATCTACTATATACGGAAGTAAATTCGTGATATAATACTGTCTTGTATTACGCTTTTACTGAGTATAGTACAACCAAGTGGATTAATTAACGTAAGGTAATCGCTTTCAACCGAACTGGATGTTTAAAAAGTGTTAAGAGGAAATCAAACTGGGACCCTTTTAAAATTAAATGGGATTCGAACGAGAATTGGAGGAGAGGCGTTTTACCAACTTAACCATAGAGTTTGAACCTAAATATTCACTTTCATTTTATAAAAATACAGTTACAATCTAACAAGTTTATTGTCATGTGGCATGCTCTTTAAGACAGCCAGAAAAATGTTAAAGAGTCCTGAAACTAGGATGATACCTATTTTTTTTTTAAATATTGCCAAAGGGAATCTTACCCACAACCTTCGGGTTGGAAGACAGGTGTTTTACCGACTAGGTTAAAACTAACGGATATCATCAGCAGCATTCATCGCGGGGGAATTTTTCAGCATTCATCAATACATTTTTCAAACATTTCGTTACAATTTCATAATATTTGAATCAAATAATGTGGATTTTAACAACAACGTAATAAAATGCTGAAACTTAATTCTTACAATTTTTATTCTTGTGTGCGGTATATTGTGGGATGAATATTTTTGGTCTTTCTGGAGTGATAATTGTGAGGAGTTGAGTTTCGCAAGATGTTTCCAGTTGTAGTTGAGTGTCACTGTTTGTCAGGTTGATGAGAACGTGCAACGGGGGTTTTTTGTGTTATCAAAAATTGGAAAGAAGTATCGATTTATTTTTTCATGCTAAATATCCTCAGTGAGATACAGGCAAAAGCCTAGTTTACTGGGGATACGACAAATGAAAGGCAACAAACCCAGATCCATTAAAATTATATGTCTAAATCAAATTACCTGTTGTTTTTTCTCAAATTGTGTATATTTCTTGTCATGTGTAATAATAAATAAATAAAAAACAATATAACGTATGTAAGAATGCGTGAATTTAAATGTAGAGTTTGAATACTTTAATGTTTTTGTATTTAGAACAAATATATAGAATTTTAGATTAAGGAATGATAATGGAACACTACCCCACGTGTCTTGCCTAGTTAAAATATTATACTCGTATTTATCCCCAAAATGGTACTTTTTTACATTATTATGTGCTTTTAGTCGACAGTTTGCCAATCAATTAAAACGGTTTAAGCTCTTAATACTTTACAACGGATGGTAAAAATCAGGAAAGCAAAAGATAATATTTGAATCAGAAACTAGGCTCACCAGATAAACTAGGCTCACCAGATAAACTAGGCTCACCAGATAAACTAGGCTCACCAGATAAACTAGGCTCACCAGATAAACTAGGCTCACCAGTTAAACTAGGCTCACCAGATAAACTAGGCTCACCAGATAAACTAGGCTCACCAGATAAACATGTTTTATCTTATCTTAGTCAAACAATAATTTGTTTTTAAAATACCAAACTTTCTTTGATTCTTGTTTGAGTATCGAGAATTCAAATATGACATTCAACGCGATCTTTGCTACACAGTGACTTGATATTGAAAGGTCAGACATGTTTTTTAAAGCTGATAAAAAAATACTTTCACGAAAAATGTTTTCTTCAAAACTTGCCTCGCAATTTATAATTTTTTTATATGTAAGTTTATGTGATTATTTTTCGTTACTTTAATGAATTTTTAGTATAGTTTTAATAAATCTTATAAATTTAAAAAAAAATTCTTTTGAAAATTGAAAAGCTTTATCTAAACAATAGATACGCATTATTTACTGAAAAATAAGTTATTTCAAATGTTCCTTTAATACTTTAAAAAATTGTAAATCAGCTGTAATGAATCACATAAAAGAAATATTTCGAATATTTATCAATAAATTACTTTGTTGTTCCACTAGTTACATTAATCCCCGTTGCACGTGTTTCTAGCTCCTATGCTAAGGATTTCTTCGAACGGAATTATCGATCTGCCTGAAAAGAGCCTTGTGATAGGAGGTAAAAACAGAAGTAGCGAAAATTAACGTTATTAAGGAACAATCAAGTAATTAGTTTTAAAACATTCTAATACGGAGTTCCACAAAGTTAAAGATAAAACCTTTGTTAAAGTAAACATCTTTCAATATTAAGAGTATTTTTATGTAAACTAAAAAAAACTCAATTTTAAATAAATATATCTAGTAAATTATTTTGTTTCCCTTTCAGTTATATTTTGTCAGTGAGTTATTTTTTAATTTTCGATCTGGATTTGTCAACATATTATTCTCTAATCTTTTTCGTATTTCGCTATCAAAACCCTTTTGTGGGAAGGGAAGTTTGGTTCTCTGGTGAATTGAAAATGTTATTAGTAGAAACAAGTAACAATCTAATCTATCCCAATCTTACCTTACGTCTCATTATAAAGATGCGCGACGACTAGCTACGAGCCATGTGCTCACTTGAAAGATTCATCGGACCGAAGTAAATATTATTTGACGACTACAATCTTAGAAATGACCGCGTGCCAAGTTTTTATTTGCCTTTGTGTAAAAGTTTTGCCTGGAAGGAATAAAATCTATCATGCAGCGACCTCTTTTGATGTCTCAAAAGTTTACCTTCCTTCGTTGAATTTCCTCGAATAGAAAAAAAAAACATTTCAAACCACAATTTAATTTAACGAGTATATTGGTAAAGTTGATTGGAAAGTAATATTCTCGAGTATTGGTGTTGATATCAAGATTGAAAAGTTATGTAATTTGTTAAATTATAGCATTGAATCAAATGTTGAAATTAGAATACTAAGAAATTCAGAACATCTGGTGAGGTACAGAAAAGTTTTAATTAACATTTTTGTATTTGAAGATCGGGAGATTCGATACACACATTTCATTGAAGAAACAGAAAATATTATCTACCTATTTATTTTATAAAGCTAACTTATATATTTAAACATAGTTACATACAATGTTCAAAGATAATTATATACGAGTACAGTAACAAAAAATAAAAAATAATCATTAGAAAAAAAATGTTAAACCAAAACTAACTCCCATTACTTATAAAGCTTAAAATATTTTGTTTAAAAACATTAACAGAAATGTTGAAGTTGTCCGAGGCTCTGTTTAAAAGAGATAAGCCGCGAAACGAAGGTAGATCACTTGGCAGGTTTGTTTAACTAATTGTTTTTTTCAAAATATCATCAACTTGATCCAACCAAATGTGTTATGTACTTTGTTTTCTTCTAGCCCGTCTTCTTCTTATATTTCTTTTGTATTATTTCCCTTCATTTATTCGTTCCACGTACCAACACTATATCAAGGTGTTCTTCTTCATTTTACACAATATATTAATCTTACGTTCACATTCACCCCTTATCACTTTATTCCGTATTCTGTTAAACATTATCACCCTACGTGTTATTCTTAGTGCACGCATTTAAAAATCATTTTAGATTTTTTCACGTCAACCTTTACCTTCCACACATCAAAGTTGGTACTAAAATACCGATATGGACTCTTTCCAGATTTTGATACTATTTGGTTCAAGTATATACGAGTATGTTTAAGCGTCCTAATGACTTGTTTCTTCTCACTATACTGCATTTGATATCCCTCGTAACTTTCCATAATTCGAGAAAATACTATTATAAATAAGTAGCAGAATTCTCCAACTTGCTCTGAACTTCCATTACTCACCCATATATGTATCGCATTTACTTCTCCTTCCACACTTTACTATCATCATGACTTTGGATTTCACAACATTCATTCTCAGATCTTTCTCTTTCCAACTCTCATACAGTTTACTCTGCAATTTATCCCCATTCTCCGCTGACACCACCATGTCACCAGTATACAGAAATCGCGTACATTTTCATCCGACATTTGAACGTCACCCATTAACTTCTGTAGTTCCTTCATATACTTATGTAGTTCCTTTACTCTCCATGCAGTGAGACTCTGGAACCAGTTACAAACCAATATAAGACTCGCTCCGTCCTTGGCATGCTTTAAGAAGCGATTGAAAAACCTCTCAATAAAACTCTCCCTAATTTACTGCAGCAGCATAAACCTACAGTTCATCGAGGGTTTGATCTTTCAAGACTGTTTGCTGAAGTGCAACACCTTGCTCTTTATAAACCAATAAACGCACAGACGTCTTTCATCCACAAGACGGCTGACAATCATATTCGAGGATAGCCTATTGATATTTTTTTATAATATTTGTGAAAGTAAGAACTGTGATACCATTGCTTTTATGAAATAATATTTTTTTCGATTGTAAGTCTCTCGTTTAACTATTTTTTTAGAACTACCGTGTATAACAATTACTATTTTCTTAGGTATTACGTTTTAGAACTACCGGGTATAAAAATTATTATTTTCTTAGGTATTACGTTTTAGAACTACCGGGTATAACAATTACTATTTTCTTAGGTATTACGTTTTAGAACTACCGGGTATAACAATTACTATTTTCTTAGGTATTACGTTTTAGAACTACCGGTATAACAATTACTATTTTCTTAGGTATTACGTTTTAGAACTACCGGGTATAACAATTACTATTTTCTTAGTTATTACGTTTTAGAACTACCGGGTATTACAATTACTATTTTCTTAGTTATTACGTTTTAGAACTACCGAGAATAATAATTACTATTTTCTTAGTTATAACGTTTTAGAACTACCGGGTATAACAATTACTATTTTCTTAGTTATTACGTTTTAGAACTACCGGGTATAACCATTACTATTTTTTTAGTTATAAAGTTTTAGAACTACCGGGTACAACAATTACTATTATATTTTGCCCTTCCAACTCTTAGTAATCCAGTTGGTGACGAAAATATTGACTATGATTTTTTTTAATTCCCGCTCACAATTAGTTTAGTAGACAGAATATTATGATAAAGAAACTCTTTAATGTTCAGGTTTGCCTCTAGGTATAATAAAAATGGGTTAAATTTCAGAAAGTATTTGAAGCTCACTCTTTTTAAGGGGTCTTTTTGCAATGAATGAGTATATTACGTATGTGTCTTATTTAACTTGTACTGTACAAATTTGTATTCTTGCCAACTTTAAACTTACTACAAAGGATATTAACACTTTAAGACCCGTTCAAAATCAAGATATCCTCTCCCAGTCCACGACTGGTTTTTGAGGAATTCTGATTTTTGAAGAGCTTATTAAATTTGCTATATCTAAGTACTATAAACATTAAGAAAATCGTAATGAAACTTTTTTTATTTATTAAATGTAGTTTTATGATTTAGTTAAATATGGTGACTTGATCAATATTTACCTCTGTGAAGAGCTACACACTCCTTACACATATATCGGGGCTCACTTCCCTTCTTGTGCTTAACACATCATTTGCAAGTTGTCCAGGGTTTTTGCCAGTGGATGGAATATATATAAATGCACGTTTAGAAACGTTCTTTGACAACCTGCTTGAAGGATCTTGCAAATAACTTATGGACCCGGAGACTGTAGTTGGTTTCCAGATTTATATGTCAAAATCTTTAAGAACTGACATTTCACTGCACACTGTTGGCGAAACAACGGAATCTCAATCATAAATCAATTCATGCATATTTTCACTATCTTGGGTATTGTCCAATTATTAGGATAAAATATATTATTAGGAGAAAATCGTTTAAAATATTAGCTGTAAAAGTTGACTTGTTTACAAAAATATTTGCTGGGTGCCAATATGTTGTTATTTGGAAGAGACATCTATCACGTGAAAACACGGTATAGGGACTCAACGCAAATGTAGTTAATCACGTTAAAGCACAGTACCGGGACTCAACGCAAATCTAGTTAATCACGTGAAAACACGGTACCGGGACACAATGCAAATCTAGTTAATCACGTTAAAACAGGGTACCGGGACTCAACGCAAATCTAGTTAATCACGTTAAAGCACAGTACCGGGACTCAACGCAAATCTAGTTAATCACGTGAAAACACGGTACCGGGACACAATGCAAATCTAGTTAATCACGTTAAAACAGGGTACCGGGACTCAACGCAAATCTAGTTAATCACGTGAAAACACGGTACCGGGACTCAACGCAAATCAAGTTATTCACGTTAAAACACGGTACCGGGACTCAACGCAAATCTAGTTAATCACGTTAAAACACGGTACCGGGATTCAACGCAAATCTAGTTAATCCCGTTAAAACACGGTACCGGGACTCAACGCAAATCTAGTTATTCACGTTAAAACACGGTACCGGGACTCAACGCAAACCTAATAAAACACGGGTTCGGGATACAAAGTGTTAATGGTAAACTTCGCGTTCAGTATTACATTACATACCGCATTATTTTCAGGTATAACCGCGAACCCTCACCATGTTCTCTGGAGGAAAATTTAATAGCTTCGCTGGATTGTTCCGACATCGTCTGTCGGGTGCCGTGCCGCGATGTTCTTGGCGACTGTCTACAAGAACTGGCCTCCTGAAGTCACCTGACAGAATGCTTATTATTATTTAGTCACTACCCATTTCCTACACTATTTTTAATATTCAACTATTTCGTATTATACGAGTATAGGTACTACTGAATGTTTTGAAACTATTTTTTAATTCACATTATAAATTAATGAATTGTATTGTATCACACTACCGTTGTATATAGTACAACCTGGTGGGTTTATTTCCATGTGGCAATGTATTCAAACCAACCAAAAAGACATAAAAGAGGTCTTGAGTATAAATCAGACTGGATTTATTTTTAAAAAAAACTGAGTTCCAAAGAGAATCGAACTTGCAACTCCCGGGTTGAGAAACAAGCGTCTTACTAACTAAGCCATGAAGATAAATGAAGCGCTAATAAATACTACGCTCAAAGAGAGATTGTTTATTGATCTTTCCAGTTCACTGCTCCTCTTTTTTACGTTTTCTTTTACTGTCCATGCAGTGAGATTCTGGAATCAGTTACAAATCAATATAAGACTCGCTCCGTCCTTGGCATATTTTAAGAAGCGACTGAAAAAAACTCTTCATTTCTAGTCAGTAAAATAACGTGTTTCATTCCTGATTTTTATTTTCCTTTCCTCTCCACCATCCCTTCCTTTTCTTTTGATTGATAATATCTCACTTTATATGAAAAGGAATCTTCGTCATTGTGGGGTACGTGGGCATATGCTCACGTATATGTTTAAAGATTTCGTGGGGATAAATAGTTATTTGAATGATTCATGCAACCATGTAACTTACTTCTTTTACTTTTGTCTGGTTGGTTGGAAAAAATTGCCGTCTGGCAATAAGCCCACCAGGTTGTATTAACAATAGTGTTAAAAAACAAACTTTAAATGAAAGAAAATAAACATAGATTTTTTTTAATTATTGCTAATGTTCAAATCGATAGTCATTCTGATTAACGCAACACTAATAATGTAAAATCTATAACTTCACGAATATTTTATTCGTATTTGGGCGCATTATCTTTCGATGGGTGCTCTCAATTTATAAACTGAGGTCAGGTTTGTAGCATTAATTTTGTTTTTGGTGAGTCACCATATATTTTTTACAGGAGTATTCAATGCTACTTCTACGCCTAATCCATCTGTCCAACAAATCACCGTCAAGTTAGGCCCTCACGTCCTACAGGAAATAAAAATTTTCTTCATCCTGAAACTCCTTACGAATTTGTGGAATACGAAATTTTTGCAGCAATTTCAAGTAAACGAAATGTCACGGTGTAAATATGGTGATGCACTTTTTTGGACATTCTATACTGATAATTGGGTTTTTAATGTTTACCTGATATTGTTTTTATTTGCTAAGTACGAGTACCTTGGAGATCGTTTTATTATTTATTCTTAAAGCATGGAATAAAGTTTTTTTTTTCATTAACATATTGTAAACGATCCAACCTGGTGGGCTTATTTTAACCTTTGCCTTCCTGTGCTAAAAAAATCTGCGCGTTCCGGTGCTGTGTATTCAATACACATGTAAAAATGAGCGATTTAAAATCGAAATAATAAGAATATTTATAGCCAATCGCTTAAATTAATGAAATTCGAAGTCAAAAGTCATAATAATTGAAATTTAATTGCTGTAAACATGAATGTTCACAAAACGAGCAAAGCGACCAATTCAAATGGATGCCCGAAAGCTGCTGAAGCGAGAGAAGCGAGCGAACTGAAATTCTATTTCTTGCGTTTCCATAAACCGAAGTTGAGTGAGAGTGAGACGTGAATAGCGCGTCGCTTCCTCAATCATAGCGGTTTTTTTAGAATGAATATACCTACGTCACACACTGGCACACGTTTGATTGTATTGGGGAATTTATTCCAGATTTTTACAAAATATCTCTGATGTGGCCGTAAAGTGCGTATTATTACTAATATAATTTTTTTCATTCAATGCGTAAATGTATTATGGAGGAATACCTAAAATCTGAACCCGATATTAATTATATTTATAGAGATATTAACGTTTTTAGAAGCAATGTGTACTAGTTACACATCACAGGGAAGGTAGGGTTAATATGGATATTTATTCCATTCAACCAGAGAGGTGATATAGAAGGCTTAAACGATAACCGAACTGAAATAACTTTTCTTTTTAAATCTGTGTTCTAACGAGAATCGAGCCTGCAGCCCCTATATTGAAAGATAAGCAAATTATCAATGCAACCATGACCAAGTAGCTTGTCATGTTTTACTATTATATCGTATGAGTTAATGTCATGTATTTGATGATCGTCAAAGACTCTGTAAGCCGTTGTCCTTTGATTAAGTTTTCTGCTGTTTTCTTGTCTAATATTATATGTTTTATACAAAGACATATGCAGGAAAGTGACTTATATAATGGCAGTGGTTGCTACTTTTTTGTGTTTATGCTTCATTAATTCAATTTAATTTTTTTCAGTTCTATGATATATTTAAGAATTTACTTAAGTAAAGTTAATTTTCTCAAGTTATAATTGATAAAAAAAATCATAATCAAATGTAACAATTTTTCAATTTTATTTCCTTATCTCAATGCAGTGGCGGGGAGTGGAAAACGGGGCAAGAGGCGAGTAGGAAGGGCGATAATGAACTGGAAACTTTTACTGTATTCGTTAAAATTCATTCCGGAATAAAGTTCCTGTCCGCTGTAGCTTCGGGAAGGGAAGCGGCTACAACAAACATTTCCAGGATTGCAGTGCCTATGGGCATCCCAAATGGGCAAGCCTCGGGCATTATTACGAGAGCTCGGCGAGGCCCAACAGGATTACGATTGCAAACTTTGTCCTTTTGTGAGACTTTTTTACAATGTATTTCGGATAGTTTGCAATTAAAATAAAAATGTACTCGTGTTGTGATTAACGCTAGGTTTACGGGCATTTTTTGTATATCTATCTATCTCTACGTGAACTCGTCAAATTAACGGATAAACACAATTACTTATTTTTTTAACTTTTAAATGGTTTATTTAACTTAAATAAGACTAAAATAGGCATAATATATAAATAGAAATATTATTACGAGTAAAATGTTAAAGAGAGTGACAATAAAAATAATATATTCAAATATTTAGAACATTTTTTACAAACATATTCAATTTTCTTAGTACATTTTCCACACACATTTTTTTTACATTTTGTACATGCGCTATTGCTTCTATTCTTTTACAACTGCCTATTTGGCAACTTTTGCGTATTTGAGAAGTGGTGTTCCGTGACTGACTGACGAGAAACAGTGTCTGGTGTCTGATGCGGTTCATTATCTCCCTTGGCTAGTTCCTCGGCCAATTGAAATAAGAAGCCCTTTCTTAATACATTCTTTATAAGTTCTTTATAAGAGTCCAGTGCATTCTTTATAAAGTATCTGTGCATTTATTGCTGCCAAATCCAAGATGTTGAAGAAAACTTGGAGGGACCATCTAACACTTCCTGATTCGACGGAGTATTTTTGAACAATTTGGTCAACAACATCTACACCACTGCTTCCCAAATTGGGGGCCGCGGGATTTCTTGTGGGGGTCGCGAAAATATTCAGTACAAAGTATAAATATTCATGTGAGTATTAAATTGTTTCATGTCAGTATAGTTTTTATTTAAAAAAAAAAGTTTTTAAGCAAGTTCCTATAATTTTGTGTTGAATATAAATATGTGTATTTTAATTGTAATAATTATTGCCAAATAAATCTTCAACTATAAAAAAATGTTTTGGGGGGGGGGGGGAATTAATCACTTAAGATTTAGGGGGCCGTTACATGAAAGTAATTGGGAAGCACTGATCTACACCACACTTGGTCTTGTTGTAATATCCAATTGTTTCTGGTAAACGTTTATCGTTATTTTTTAAATTTACGAATGTATGCTTTGTGCTCAGAAGAAGGACTTTTATTTTTGGTTTACTTTTATAAACGGTTAGTATACAGTTATCAGATTTTATAAACGGTTAGTATACAGTTATCAGATTTTATAAACGGTTAGTATACAGATATCAGTCAACGGTTAGTATACAGTTATCAAATTACCAAACCCGTCAATTTTATGGGTGTCTGTAAAGATAGGTATAAAGCGACCAAATTTTAAAAAATAAGAAGTTTCTAAAATAAGAAGAAGATAAAAATAGAGTAAATATATTTGCATTGTTCAATTATAAAAAGTCGTAAAAAAAAACCAGGAAAAATACCGTCTCTTTTGTAAAATTTGCAAAAGCAAATCGGAAACCAGTCAATTTGACGGGTGCCGTAAACCTAGTGTTAAATAAACAAATAGAATCTATCGCAAAACTTCAAACTGTCTAGGATATATTGAGTAAAAAAATCATTAAGTTTTTTCTTATATCAAAACAAATATTGCCAACAAACGCATTTTACGCAGTAAATTTTAAAAAAAGTATGTAAAAGGTTGTTTTTTGCTTTTAAGAAAATTAAAACTTTATACTAATAATTTATGAAATGTTCGCATGCATTAGTTTATTGTGTACACAGTGTCCCGCTTCTGCAAGTATAATGCCTTCATAAATCAAACCTTTTTTATTGGTCAAGATATGTTTTTGCAAGACTATCAGTATGTTTAGTGTACTGTCCTATTCGTAAGATATGTTCATGTTTAACAGCTCATATAATTTAAAGATACAGATACAGATCTATAACAACACCAACACCACACATTATGTTTAACAGCTAATGTAATATAAAGATACAGATTCTGATCTATGACAACACTTACACCACACATTATGTTTAACAGTCAATGTTATATAAAGATACATATCTACTTATATTGATTGCTTCTAATACCACATATCCATACCCCCAGGTTTTCTCAGCTGCAAATTACAACTTTGAAATAATTAATTCATTTACATACTTAGGCTCAACAGTTACCAGTGATAATAACACCCGAGAAGAAATTGAAAGAAGGATAATGGCAGCAAACCGATGTTACTACGCTCTCCAAAAACAGTTAAGATCCAAATTACTGCGAAGAACCACAAAAACACTATTGTACAGGACCCTGATCAAACCAGTCCTCACATATGCCTCTGAAACCTGGGTGATGACAAAACACACTGAAGGGTCCATCGCAGCATTTGAAAGAAGGGTTCTTAGGACAATATACGGCCCAGTGAGAGACCACAATGGTTGGCGTCGTCGATATAACCGAGAGCTATATGATATCTATAAAGAGCCCGATGTGATCAGGTCCGTCAGAGTAGGGCGCTTGAGATGGGCTGGTCACATAATCAGAATGGACGACGACAACCCTACAAAACGCCTCACGCTCTCAGTAACACAGGGACGTAGAAGACCAGGAAGGCCCAAAATGCGATGGATGGACAGTGTCAACACGGATGCATCGGTGTTGTCAGTGAGAAATTGGAGAATAAGGGCATCAAACAGACAAGAATGGAGGAAGCTCCTGGATTCAGCCAAGGCCCACCCAGGGCTGTCGAGCTTAGGATAATAATAATAATCTACTTATATAATAACACCAACACCAGGCATTGTGTTTATCAGCTAATGTAATATAAAGATACAGATACAGATCTATAACAACACCAACACCACACATTATATTCAAAATTTATTTATAAACACCGAAGTATAATGCGCCACATAATCTACTTATAACTAACCAACCTCCAAATAATACGAGAAAGTAAAATATAAAACCAATTCGTAAATCACCTAAATTGCTATACGGAATAAAAGCGTTATGATAAATTACCTAAAATTGCTATACGGAATAAAAGCGTTATGAGAAATTACCTAAAATTGCTATACTGAATAAAAGCGTTATGAGAAATTACCTAAAATTCACAATTAACTAATAACATATACAAAACTGAAGATAATCATATGACATCAATAAGTACTACAAACATTAATAATTAATACATAATTAATTAAATATTGTAACTTGAGGGCACACCACTAGCATTAACATCCTTTGAGCCTCGGATGAGTAAAAAAATTAACATTTTTAAATTAATCTGCTAATTAGTAAATTAATAAATATCTCAAAGCTGCTTCGGTAACCGACCATTTGAACTCTCATAAGAAAATTGAATGCCAGATGGTTAATTATGTGCACCACAACTTTACTAATAAATATTTTATTGCACTGAAAACAAAGTTGAGTTTTCTTTTATTGGCTTTTATCTGTTTCTATTCCATTTAGTTCAGGATCATTAAAAAAACTGTTAAAATGGTCAACTTTCATTTGAAGATCATAAAATACAAACTGCATTACTGTATACAAAAAATAAGTTCGAATAAATCCTTATAATTTAACATGTCTTAAAATTAGCATTTGTGACATAAAAAAAACTAATGAAAATATTGAATACAATACATGTAAATGTAATGACACTTGCAATGAAAGTTTCAATGAACAGAACAAGAACAAGTAAAAAGTTATTAATGGTTTAAGTCATTTATTATGTTGGCATTTTTTTAATTGATGCAGTACTGTATGTTACTTTTCTGTATTTTACGTGAAAATTCCAGCTTTAAAAACTTCTGTATTTTCCAGAAATAATATATACGAGTATTTATACTAATGCTAAATTTGGTTTAATAATTTTTTTTATGTTAAATTAAAAACACTTTTAAATTTTTAACTCAAATAAGTTTGCCCATTTCCGAAACAGCGAGTCTTATCAAAGCTCTTATAATAAATTGACATTACATGTAAATATAACGTTGTTTTACTTGTCACACTCATTTATGCGTATAGAGAGAAAAGAGAGACAAACAAGTATATATTATTATTGTTATGATGTTATTATTATACAATACATGACAAGTTTATTAGATTGAGTTTAGGTTGAATAATGGTGTGACTTATATAATAAATATATTCGAAATATACATTATGAGAGGATTATATAAAATATACATTTATAAAATACGCCTCCAGCTATGTTACATCGGGTCCGAGGGTGTGCGGGTCGTGAAGAAAAGGGAAATCGAGGAATGGTACTTAGAATAATTTTGAACCTTGAACTGACGAGATCGATGTTTGTATCTCAGTTGGAAAATGAAATAATCAGGATCAGGAGGCTCTGGTGTGTTGCATATACTCGTACATCGTAAATCTTAAAGGTCAGAGAGACCGCGTGCTTTCGGATGGTAGGGAGACATATGTTCATGTGAAGCCTATTATTTCGAATGAAGTATGGATAATTTAAAATGGTGCGCACCAACTTGTTATGTACATCTAGATATTGACTGAACACATTTGGGTCTTAACGTTGTTGCCCCAGACAACATTTGCGTACGTTATCTGAGAACGTATGCCAGGATAGCTGATTGGATTAAATTTGTCTAAGTCCAAGTGTTCAAGTGTCCGTGACGTTGTCAACGTCGATGGATACTTGGACACTGCGGAGGGCCATGAGGAGGAGCTCCTCACTACCAAGATGATAGGAGTGGAAGGACTCTTTCGGCTCATCCGAATCTTTCTCAAGAGAATATAGTAAGTGTTTGCAGATTCAATATGGTTGCCATTTTTACATTGGTAAAGAGAACATCAAGGGGGAGCTGGCTGGCCTTAAGCGCTTAGTGAGCCGGTTAGCGGTGGTGATGTACGTAAAGATAGGTGAGATGGTGGGAACGAGGCTCGCTTATTTTTGAGTAATACGGTGAGATTGGTCAACGTCGGTTGGTTCACTGAAGAACTGTCAGGTGATAGCGGCGTTCATTTGCGATAAACGAATACCATCTGCCACTCTATGTTGGAAATGAACAATTGCGACGAGATTGGTGAAGGTTGGTAAGTAGAGAATGTGACAGTGATCTTTGACAAATCGTTTATAGGGGCTGGGATACTGAAGAGGAAGGTCAACATGATTCCTCTGTTTTACCTCCGTCACTCGCCAAAGAATTACCAATCATTATTCGAGTTCCTTTCGGAAAGGTCACCTGCTTTGGTTAACTCCAGGACTTCTCGACGGGTATTGCAAAAGAAGGCAGAAGCTGCTTCATCATGGATCAGCGGTCAATGATGGCCTACGGTGGGAGAGGAAAGAATTTCAATGATCATTCTTCGCTTATTGTTGACACGCTCTGTCTAGTATTTCCCATTTATAAAAAAGTTTAGGGTATAAGTGGATTTTCCCCTATATTTTGTTTTTATGTTTTTTATTTATTTATTAGAGGTTTTAAATAAATAAGAATGTAAATTATACTAAGCTTCGTATTTTTTTTTTCTTTCATTGTTGTTATTTCGTCATTCACACATTTAGGCGTTATACAGACAAGTATCACGTATGAATATTTTTTTCATATAATTTATTAACTCTGAAGAGTATCTGGGTGAAATTTGCTGACACTTCTAAATAAAAAAGGTGGTAGCAAGCCAATACACATGTTCTTGATAATCTATAAAATCCTATTATTTCTTTTCAATTAAGTAAAAGGTCTGTTTTATTCATGAAAAATTAATAAATCACTTTTAAAACCTTTTGAAATAACGAATTACTGTGCTTCCTAATAACTTCTAATCGAAGAAAATTGCTTAAAATACCTTCATGGAACTAGCGTAATAAATAAACAAAATAATAAGGAACCTATTTTGAAGCTTTGTTAAGCCATCAACGTATGGTATACTCCATTGAGCATTTTAATACAGAGGTCTATTGAATATTTTTATAAAGAGCTAACCCAGGAATACATAAAGTCCATTGTGAGCGGATAATACTCGTACAATAAAATGTTATGAACTGTTAGCGAGAATGTAAATGAAATCCTTTAGATTTTTAGGATTCCAAATGAGAACGTTCAGGACTTTATCGCCATTGATAATGTTTAATCTGTCATTGGTAACAAGCAGCCTGGAGTGTGCCTCTGTGATATGATATCCTCTCTTATAGGTGTATTATTGTATATTATTTATAGTTAAGGCATTAACATTGTGGAGGTTTAAAGACATTGTAATTTGTTTTATCAAACACTGTTTATTCCAGTTTTTGTAACGGTATAATCCTACCGGTTTCAAGGCTTTCCCTTTCTTTATTTCCGTTACTACTAAATTGGACAGATTAGAGACCTTAGAAATTTCTAAGTCAGTGCAATGAGGTGAACATCTGGCAAACACATACATACCAAGATCTTTCCGCTGCTCGCCGAGGTCGTCCCATGTCTCTCCCAGCCTCCAGTTCCCAGCCCGAATGTTAACCGTTAAAAACGTGTATCTCGGTACCAGTTCGAACAAAATTCAGTTTTTTTGTGCTCCCCTGAAGATGATGTGAAAGCCTTGAAACCGGTAGGGTTATACCGTTACAAAAAGTGGAATAAACAGTGTTTGATAAAACAAATTACAATGGTTTTATATTGGCATAATAAAGACAGTTCAGTAACGGTTCTTGAGGTGTTTATATCATAGGAAGGGCGTGCTTAAAGTTTTAATGTTGTATAATGATGGAATCTTTTTCCATCTTCAATCGCTCGTGACATATTTTTGGTCTTGTGTTATTTTATAAAATTTAGAATGATCTGGTGGGCTCAGGTATTCTTTTGTATATCTGTGACTCTAGAACGATTTAATTTAAGGGTTTTCTCTCGCAACCTTAGATGAGCTGCTTTGTTCATCATTTAGAAATAATACTCGTACAGGGTTCTTATATAATCATTGTCACCGCCAAAACCATGCATATTGTATCTATGTTGCGAAATTCTTACATATCAGTAGTAACGGAAATAAATTGGACAGATTAGAGGCCTTAGAAATTTCTAAATCGAGTTGAACATCGAGGTGAACATCTGGAAAACACTTATATCCCAAGAATTTCTCCGCTGCTCGCCGAGGTTGTCCCATGCCTCCCTCAACCCGCAGTCCCCAACCCGAATGTTTACCGTTAGAAGCGTGTATCTCGATACCAGTTCGAACATAATTCAGTCTTGTTTGTGCTCCTCTGATGATGAAGCGAAAGCCTTGAACCCGGTAGGATTATACCGTTACAAAAAGTGGAATAAACAGTGTTTGATAAAAAATGACAATGTCTTTAAATCTCCACAATCTTAATGCCTTAACTATAAACAATATATGAAATAAACAGTTTTGATTCAACGCTAATATGGATTAGGATAGTGGGAGCTGAATTTACAGGAGAATAAATTTCTCCATTGTAATTTATTTTTATCAAACACTGTTTATTCAATTTTTTTGTAACGGTATAACCCTACCGGTTTCAAGGCTTTCACCTCGTAGTAACGGAAATAAATTGGACAGATTAGAAGCCCAGGAAATTTTTAAGTCAGTACGTCGATCCGAACATCTGGTGAACAGTTATATCCCAAAAATCTCTCCGCTCTTGGCCGAAATCGTCTTATGCGTTCCTCACCCCTCAGCCCCCAACCATTGAAGCGTGTATATCGGTACCAGTTCGAACATAATTTAGTCTTGTTTGTGCTCCCCTGAAGATGAGGTGAAAGCCTTGAAACCGATAGGGTTATACCTTTACAAAAAAGTGGAATAAACAGTGTTTGATAAAAATAAATTACAATGTCTTTAAACCTCCACAACGTTAATGCCTTAACTGTAAACAACACATAAATTTCTCCATTTATCTTATCTCTCGTTCTTCAATACAAGAGTATTTTCACTAATATGTTAAAATGATTGTACCTTGCATATATAAACACTAGTTTTTGTTATATTATTCGTTTGTATTCTTTAAAAAAAAAGGGTCTGTTTTGTTATGTATTTATCGATTAACTTCCCCTTGGTGTTTTATCAAGTAGGAGTTAAAATTAAAACATGAAGCAAATATATTTTGCCCTTTTAACAAATGAGCTGGACCTTGAATCAGAGCAATGAATTTGTGATACATGTCCAATGATATATGAAAAAAAAACCATTTACACCTCGAATGAAATAAAACCGTTGGCTATATCGGTACTCGTAGCATGCGTGGGAGGTCAAGATATTGAATAATACAGAGAATTGTATAATAGGCTTTCGTAACAATACTTTGGGCGGAAAGAATTGCTTTCAAGATATTTATTACGACATTAAAAAATTATAACTCATGAATATTTTAATTTAATCGTTTTTGATGGTTTTCCACGAAATTGTTAGGAAAACAAGTTTTAAGGAAATTCCACTAAATAAATGTATGTAATGATATCGAACTAAACAACTTAGTGCAGCGTTTCCCAGTTCACTTATATTCCCGATCCATTTATATTTTTTGTATTATAGAGTACAACCCAGAAGAAGTATCGCCATGTGGCAATCTCTTCCAACTATACTAGGAAATTGTTAAAGACATCTTAAATGAACGCGAGACTGGAACCCGTTTAAAAATCTAGCTTCCAACGGGAACATTATATAACCTGTAACACTGGAAGACAATCCTCATATCAACTAGGCGCCGGATACCAGCTTAATATATCAGAGTAAAATGTAGACATGGAAAAGTTCGGAAAAAATTCGAATAAATAGTTTAAAGCTGCGTAAACTGAAAATAATACATGTAATGACAATGTATAAGGGAATATGAAATAATTAAAATTACTGATGTCGATGCAATCCTAAAAAAAATATATAAATATGTTTTATTATGCATTTGAAGCTGTCAAAAATATAAAATCTATGGGATAGAGAATTATGTCTAGCAAGTATTTTCATCCCAACGATTTCTGAGATGGAATATTTGGTAGAAATTTAATTATATTTTGTTATATAACACTTGCGTTGTACGTATGATAACCTTGCTGGGTTATTGTTATGTGGCAATCTCTTCCATCTCCCCAGAAAATTAAAGATGTCTTAAATATAAACTAGCTGGAACCCTTTTATAAAAGGTACCGGTGAGAATCGAATCCGTATCTCCCTGGTCGAAAGAGACATGTTAAATCAACTAAGCCACTGACGATACCTCTATCGTCAGTGGCTTAGTTTTGTAACGATCACAATGTTTTTTAATTTTTTGGTAAATTATTTAAAAAAAAATTGTGTTTTATAAATAACCAAAGAATGCGAATGGTGTTTCATATCGTAATAAATTTCCTTCGTATTAACGTTGTCGAATTTTTAAAAACGATTTCATATAATATTTTTAAAAAATTATTAAATCAAAAATTTTTAATGTGTAACATAACACCCGTCTGATCTAAGCACTGCTCTCATAGCAAACCGTGATCATTCAGTCTGAAGAGAGCTTCGGTATGGGAGGTAGAAATACGCGTAGCGGGGATTAATTCAATTAATTGAATAACAGTGTTTTATTATTAAATATATTAATATGAAGTTTCTCAAAGTTTAATTCGAACTTTTTGATAAAATGGATAAATTTTGATTCAAACATCTGGGAAATACATGAAAATGCATTGAATATATTATTTTTCCCCATAATCAAAATTTCGCCTCATAGAACCCATATAGAGGGGGGCCACAAAATATCGTTTAAGAACCACTGAGCGAGCGTATCGAGGTGTACGGATAATATCACAAGTCAGGCACGAGCAGGGGGGAAGCATCAATAATTCATGTTTTTCTATGAATTACTTTAATGTATCGATTCACGGCGGCTCTAGGCTCGCGACTGCCCGATACGCTAAGCACTCCAATTAGTATTTATTCTGTACGCACCCTCGCCCACTGCCGCCCCAGCTCGGCCCCCGTCGCAGCCCATGATAGCTTTTATTAGCCCGTAATGAGCTTTGGAGAGCTCCGCGATAGCGGCGGGAGTTTACTCAAATATTTATTTTATTACACTTTTTAAGGCTATCCAATTCAGGTTAAGTACCTATTATTACGAACTTCGATATGATAAATTGATACGGTTATTTTTATTTATTCTAAAAGGCTGTTGCTATTAACAAATAGGATGTCGTTAATAATTATATTCAATAACAAAATACCTCGAAAATATTATGGTTCGAGTAATATACGATTATGGTTGTCAGCCATCCAGTAGATGGAAGCGAGTTGTAGTAATTTGGCAAGCACAGAATTTTAACAGATCAAGTCCTATGTTTCGATGGAAACGGTATACACATACACGTATGTGTATAAACTTACCGACGGTCAACAAATATATTCTGCTCTAGCATTTCCTTAGGCAGGGTTTGTCTATGATATCATGTTGATATGCGTGGTGTACTGAAAATAAATGAAAAATAAGATAACTATGGTTTATTTTTCGAATAATTCGAAATGTGCTGAGTATAAATACTTTTAAAAGTATGCATTTCGCTTTATGTCAGTCGGCACTTTCCTATAATGTATCGGTTTGGGCCGATGCACTTTAACACATATGGTATACACATACTGCAGGTTTCTCAAAAACTGATTATAAACATAATGAACAAACTTCCTGCCCAGTATCCCACCGTAGAGCTTTTAGAGAGTATCGGACCCTAAACGTAGCTAACTTACACTTCAAGTCTATACTCTGGCACTATCATCAAGAAAAAAAGAAAATTCAAACTCAGCAGGGACAAATGATACGCATGGCAGACAACTAATCAAATATTCACCATCCCTAGAGTAGGAACATTTTTTGCCCAAAGGTAATATGCCTATTTGGCTCCCATGACTTACAATAGGGTGCCGAATTCAATAAAAGCAAAATGAGGCAAAAACATTAGGCAGTCGATCGGAGCGTGGTTGTTATTGCGACATGAGCTAGAAAACTTGAGCTTACGGGATAAATGACATAAAGCAATGGTTTGCCTGAATTCTTGAGTGTGGTGTGTTTTTGAAGATTATCAGCGGCACATTATAGATGGAATTTTTGGTATGTCTGGAGTGATTAAGTGTGAAGGGTTTGATTCGCGTGATACATAAATATATAATAGAGAGTATGTAACGGGGTATTGTATAATAAAAGACCAGAAACAAATATAAATATATTTTTCCATAACTCATGTTCTCAGCAAGATACAGGCTTTTGCCTGTATCTTGCTGAGAACTGGGGACTAGTTAACTGGGGACACGACCAATGAAAGACAACAAACCCAGTTCCAATAAAATGGTATGTCGACATTAAATTATTTGTTGCTTTTTTTCGCAAATTATATATTTACAAGATTTCTTGTCATATACATATACTCATAAATAAATAACAAAATATGGTAAGCGTTCATTCTAAGCAAATAGATGTCCCAGATTCGATTTCTGGAAGATTTTCTTTCGGACCGGTTTTTCTCTTGAACCATTTTATATTAGAATTTATATTTTTCTACATCTTGTATGCTGTTTATTAATAAGAAATACTGATATGTGCTATGTTTTGAGATGTTATTTAATAACACAAAAACCACCAGTACAAAAACTATTCGAAAAAATTCGTTCGTTACAGTTTCTCATAACCGATACTACAATATATTATGTAAACGAAAGGGTTCCATGTTTAAAGTCCAGGAAATAAAACTCGATACGCCTGGTTGCTTAGTCAACCTGTTGAAAAATTTGTCACGGTACCGACATTTTCCTGTTGGGCTTGGAAGAGTGTAAAGAGCGTCAAACTTCTATTTATTTTCCCTCCATTAAAATTGCATAAATTTGGTTGGGTTGTGAGTTCAATTTCCGTTAGTATGCAGTATTTTTTACAGAATTCCTGTCCGGTTTTCACTAAATGGGTAACTAATATACCATATATCTGGTTTATTGCAAAATATTGCTATTCGACAAATAACCCACTTGGTTATATTATGTTATAATACATATTCGTAGAACAAACATGTATCGTATCGTACGTTTCTCTATCCTCCAATATCAAGACTTTTAGATATTTATTCAATCAATCTTTTATCACCCATTAATTTAATATACAATACATCAGAACTTCCTTAGCGCGCCTTTTTTAACCCTAATTGTTTGATATGCATTCATTATACAGTCAAAAGATTTTTAGCTTACAAACGTGAAAAGAAATCCAAACATTAAAAATATTTGTAACGTTTATAAAATATTTGTAACGTTTATAAAATATTTGATTTCTCTTGAGACTAGAACTATTGAAGGCTGTAAACAATTTAATATTTAAGTATCAATTTAAGGATTTAAAAAGAAATATTTGGCTCTCAAGATTCTTCCTAAAATATAGGGTTATTGTTTCATAGTTAGGGTTATGAGATAGAGGCATATCGCAATTATCACAATTATGTATTACGTAACGTACATAACATTTTCAGGGTGAAGGGCTGTCATTGAAAGGTTATAATTAAAATAAATAATTATTAATATACATAATACAGCTTTATTTAAAGAAATGCCTTGTTAAAATATTATTTAAAAAACAAAGGATTTTTTAAGTAATACTTACCTAATCCTTGAGAGAAAGATACATATTAAATTTAGTTTTAAAGAAATGAAATAAGAATGTGATTGTATCGATAATCTCCGATACAGAACACATTAATATTAAGAAATGAAATTAGAACGAGAATGTATTGACAACCTCTGATACAGAACACATCAATATAAAGAAATGAAATAAGAATGATAATGTATTGACAACCTCCGATACAGAACACATCAATATAAAGGAATGATATAAAAATGAGAATGTATTGACAACCTCCGATACAGATCACATCAATATAAAGAAATGAAATAAAAATGATAATGTATTGACAACCTCCGATACAGAACACATCAATATAAAGAAATGAAATAAGAATGATAATGTATTGACAACCTCCGATACAGAACACATCAATATAAAGGAATGATATAAAAATGAGAATGTATTGACAACCTCCGATACAGATCACATCAATATAAAGAAATGAAATAAAAATGATAATGTATTGACAACCTCCGATACAGAACACATCAATATAAAGAAATGAAATAAGAATGATAATGTATTAACAACCTCCGATACAGAACGCATCAATATAAAGAAATGAAATAAAAATGAGAATGTATTGACAACCTCCGATACAGAACACATCAATATAAAGAAATGAAATAAGAATGATAATGTATTGACAACCTCCGATACAGAACACATCAATATAAAGAAATGAAATAAAAATGATAATGTATTGACAACCTCCGATACAGAACATATCAATATAAAGAAATGAAATAAGAATGATAATGTATTGACAACCTCCGATACAGAACACATCAATATAAAGAAATGAAATAAGAATGATAATGTATTGACAACCTCCGATACAGAACACATCAATATATAGAAATGAAATAAGAATGAGAATGTATTGACAACCTCCGAACAACTACAGAACACATCAACACAAAGAAATGAAATTAGAATGATAATGACAATGTATGAACAACCGAAACAGGACACATACATGTGAAATTGGATGAAACAATTTTAAAAAGTGTTATTTAAAAAAAACAAAGATTTTTTTAATGTAAAAACATCTTTATTTAGTTTTAAAGAAATGAAGTAATGAAGAAAATTTACCTACCGCCTCCGTACATTAATTCAACGGTGAATACAAACTCAAAATTAAGTATTTTTTATTTTATTAAAAATTCATAAAATGATTTTTATGAGCATATACGTCTTGCTAATATCTAAGATTCAAAACATTTTTTCTTATATTGGTTTATTTTATACTGTATTATTAACTGGAATATTATACAGTTAGATTTGTAATGTCGAGACACTATTTATTTCAGTCGATATACCAGCTCTTCATACTTTGAAAACCAGTTTGAGATGTTGATGTGAAATATTTTACCTTAAAAAACTGCTACCAACTATCTGAGCATGGTATAAAAATCACACAAAAGTAACTGATCACCTTTTAAAACCTGTCTCCGTCCGCACAGTGTTCTTGACAACTTTTTTAATTCTCGTTGGATACTTGAAAGGCGGGACAAAGAGAAGGGAGGGGCTCATTATTTCATATAATATCAAACAGCAGCTTCCACGTTGATATTTACTTAATTATTTATAAGTAAAAGTAAATAATATGCTTTATGAACTAGACACGTGTAGAGTAAAATAATGTAATATTAATAATATCTCATTCTATACGTGTATGTTATAAGTTATAAATAATAATAATGTCTCATTCTATACGTGTATGTAATAAGTTATAAATAATAATAATGTCTCTATCTATACGTGTATGTTATTAGTTATAAATATTAATAATGTCTCATTCTATACGTGTATGTTATAAGTTATTAATAATGTCTCATTCTATACGTGTATGTTATAAGTTATTAATAATGTCTCATTCTATACGTGTATGTCATAAGTTATTAATAATGTCTCATTTTATACGTGCATGTTATAAGTTATAAATATTAATATTGTCTCATTCTATACGTGTATGTTATAAGTTATAAATATTAATTATGTCTCATTCTATACTTGTATGTTATAAGTTATTAATGCTGTCTCATTATATACATGTATGTTATAAGTTATAAATATTACTAATGTCTCTATCTATACGTGTATGTTATAAGTCATAAATATTAATAATGTCTCATTCTTTACGTGTATTAGTTATAAAATAATTCGTTGCGAAGTGAACCCAAATATATGCGATTTCCCAGGATAATCCATTATTACGAGTATTACACGAGAATTCGGGATGACTTCCGTTTTTGAAAAACCTAAATGATTAATTTAAAATAACTTCTTTAACAGAGGTTCGAATTGTATGAACGATATATACCAAAAAATATAAATCAAACTAAACAGACCCCAAATTGTAGTTGTCAATGTTAACGATAGGTTTAAGTGCTGTTGAAAAAAAAAAGTTCTCGGATATAAATGATAGATGTTATTCAATACAGGTATAATGATATTTTAAATTAAATAAATAAAAAAACTAAATTACATTATTACTTGTACATATGTGAAGTACTAAAATATTAGGTGTTAACATAAGTTTGGTCCGTTTTTTTCCACATTGAAAATGAGCACCAAAATTAAACAAAATGGTAAAGGTTATACGTCAGTCGAAAGAAAATTTTCTGCTCTACAAGATACTTGTATTTGCTTTTATGTTACATATATTATTTTATTTGATTACAAGCCTTCAAAATGGAATGTCAAGTAGACGAAAGGGAGCATTTTCGACACCTCCTTCTGTTCGCGTTCAATCGAGGGAATAAAGCTGCCAAAGCTGCTCGCGATATTTGCGAAGTGTACGATGAAGATATTATGAATGAAAGGACAAAGGACATTCAAAGACGGTAATTTCGACCTGAAAGACATGGAGCGTTCCGGATGACCAGTGGACTTCGATGAGGACCGCTTAAACCATATTATTCATGAAGATCCCCTTCAAACCACCGTAGAATTGGCTGAGCAAATGAATCGTAGTCACATAAACGTATACCGCCATCTTAAATCAATAGGAAAAGTCCAGAAGTTCGGCGCTTGGGTTCCACATGTTTTGAGTGAAAACAACAAAAATCAATATGTTTTTATAAATATTTTATCAGTTTTATTTCTATCCAACGGATCTCTTTCATTCTTTAAACTCACAAATAATTATTGATAAAAATGCCCAAATATGAAATAATAACAATTCGCTACTTTTTGTAACTATCCAATCAAGTTTGAATACAATATCTTACACGCAGTATTGTGTT
Source organism: Odontocerum albicorne (assembly GCA_949825065.1). Classification (NCBI taxonomy): domain Eukaryota; kingdom Metazoa; phylum Arthropoda; class Insecta; order Trichoptera; family Odontoceridae; genus Odontocerum; species Odontocerum albicorne. The sequence continues at coordinate 53,399,225 of OX463842.1, read as the reverse complement.
TTTACGCAAGTTGGTTCGACATACTCGAATATAAATAATAGTTTAGAAGTGTGCACGTATATGCGACTATTGAATTTCGATCAACGCAATTAATTGTTGTGATGTTGTTTTGGACACGACACAGATGCGAGGATCAGTATTGAACGTGCACTGGTACTGACCCGCGGGAGCAGTATGGAAATAATTCACAGGATTTAAACAAAAAGCGCACTGTATTTTATCGGAGTGCAATCTATTGAAAAGCAAAAAAACAGCTTTAAATAGAGATTGATAAATGACATATATCAATCTGTTAAATGCACTCGAGATTACAAGTGCAATCTATGGACGTTATAAATCATTATTCATTCTTTTAAATTTTATTTAGTTTATTCATGCTATATGTCCTCAGTGAGATACAGACAAAAGCCTATTTTACTTAGGGACACGACAAATGAAAGGCAACAAACCCTGATCCATTAAAATGGTGTGTCAAAATTAAATTACCTGTTCTTTTTTCGCAAATTGTGCATGTTTATTGTCATGTGTAAAATAAAATATTCCTTTCATCATCATCACAATAACTATAACGCCCTGCCCCTATAAGAGTTGGCAGAGATATCAGGTATTTATGAAGGTTTTAGACTTATTTAGAATTTCATTCATTTGTCGCGTAAAATTTGGTAACGTCTTTCCAATCTAATAGTAACTTCTTTACTACTCTAAAGCTTTTTTTCTTTTAAATATTTAACCATACATTTTTTTCCAAGTTGCCGAAATGTTAATGTTTTGTTAATACATATAAAACAGCATCCTATCCTATTTCAATCAGCATTCTCTCCCAATGCCCTTATATATAATATTATAATGTCATAATAATCAGTGCATCGTTTTTCAGTTCACTTATTCCCTAATGCCCTAAGATATAATGTTATATTAAGCAGTGCATCCCCTTTAATCCACTAATTTCCTAATGCCCTAATATATTACATAATGTCATATTAAGTAAAAATATAAAATTTTCAGTCAATTTTCCCATTCTTATATAGTATATAAAATATTTAAGCTTATTTTTCTCCAGCTTTTCGATCAGTCCTCATTGTCTAGAGGGGAGAGAGGGGGGGACACATTCATGTTGAAAGTCCGCAATAAGTTAAGTGTTACTAAATAAGGCTGCATACAAGAAACTTCTATAATATGCACATCAAAATGTACATTATTTAAACAAAAATTAGCTACTATGTTTTTACTAAATTTCAAAAATGGAAAAAAGTTAAAGTGATGAAATTTGACTCTTTCTTCTTCAGTTTCAATCCTGGGGATTGGTTAGCAGCAAAGCTCTACATCTCCTCCTCTATTCTGCTCGGTCTTTAGCGATCCTCTTGAACTCTGTATAGGAGGTGCAGTCCATATCATGACATATTTGCTTCAGATACTCTCGGCGAGGACACCCTGTGCCAATCGATCCCTCAATCATTCCCTCCAGTATTGTGCAGGAGATTTTCATGTCACAGCATATGACTAAGGACTAATAAATATACAAATTAGGATTATTTCATTGAATCTTCTTTTTAACATTTTTAATATGTTAATTTTAAGATATAAATAAAAATTATAAAAGACAAACAAAAACATATAAATACATATGAAAGGATTTATTCTACAAAATTTGTGTTCTACACTTAATGGCCTACTACACAGCATATTCCCCGCCACTGGTCTAGATAATAATAAAAAATAATTTTCTTCGAGGATTTTCTTGATTATCCATGATACTTACCTAAAAAATACAAAAGGACCACCATCTGGTTAGCAGTTCACCTACAAGGTTATTGTTACGTTGCCACGTACGATCATATTGCCAACGGATACATAGCAACTACAAACAGCGAGCGACGTTGTCTTCTTTGAAGAGCTAAACATTGTATTGAAGAGCTTAACATTGTATTCGGCGCCATTAATCGGTGTTTAGGCTTTAGAAAAATACCATAGACACGGAATTCGTGTTTTGCCATCGCACTTGTTAGCAATTCTACCCCGCAAGTAAAAAGGCAAAAACACTTGCAACACAGTGAGCAACAAGTCTAGCGTGTACAAGTATTGTTACCAGACGAGCTCTTTTACTAGACTGCAGCTACTCTTTTTGGATACCATCGGTGGCTGTATGTTTGTCGACTTCATGCAACCAAAAACAAATCGTATCTTTTTAATGGATCGAGTTTACTAGCTGTAACTATTTTGAAGTAACAACTTATAAGTCTTATCATTCATCAAACTTTTATATTCGTATATTTTATCCTCAGTGAGATACAGGCAAAAGCCTAGTTTACTGGGGACATGACAAATGAAAGACAATAAACCCAGATCCATTAAAATTTTGTGTCCAAATTAAATTACCTATGGTTTTTTGCTAATTATGTATATTTCTTGTCATGTGTACAATAAAATAAAATTAAAAAAAAAGTGTATGACACTTTTTCTATTTTTATACCATTATTTTCGTATTTTTTTTCATATCAAAATAATTCAGATACTTTTATTTTTCCTTTATTTAAATTTATTTATTTTCAGTATAAATAATAATCTCTAATCCAGTTTCAATATTACAAGTATAAAAGCGTTCGACGTTAGCTGTCAACTTTTATGACACGATTTTTCGCAACATGCAATATTTACCGCCTGAAATGTCACTCGGGAAATGCATCAACAGTAAACCTGATCCGCGAGAGCACTTTCAGTCGCATAAAGCGTCGCAAACACGACCAGGCCGGGTGGGGCGGGGGTGGTGGATGGTGGATATGTTACTTTGTAGCGGGCCCTCTCGCCATATAGCGCAGTGCGGCGCACAGTGGATCAACAACAATTTTATATATTCCATCATATTGAACGTTTATTCATTTTTACACACATACATGGATACCATCACACCATTACAGTAGGTAGAGAGAACAGATTGCCAGACTTTTCTATCTCGACCTAAATATTTTACTTTTTCTCAACTTGACTTTCTACATTTCTTTAGTTCAAAATTTGATTCACTCGATCCAACATTTTTTTCGCCTAGTATTCGGGGGTATTAGGATAATTATGATTTTGGGCATATCGATTCTTTCTGAAAAGAGAGAAAAAAAATATGCCGGTGTGTGGCTTACTAATTTGAAAAGAAACAAAAAAACTACGGCACAGCATCACTTTCTGGGAGAATCAACGTTGGAATGGCGAGGGGATCACCGACTACGAGGTCCAGCAACGACGATGATTTTACAACAGTCTTAATGCCTTTAAAGTGTCTCTTAGGGAGCGTTCTAGTTTTGGTTGAACCATAAATCCGATGCCAAGGCGTTACTCTCTTTGACTATTTTCTCTCTTTTCGTTGACTTTTTCTTTTGGCACAAAGTTTCCGATTTTCGGGAATATATGTTGTAGTTTCTAAGTGCGCTTTTTTTATTTGTATTGAATATAATGTGGGATATCATGTCATCAAGGAGTGGATAAATTATAAGTGTGCATAAATTATTTAAAATTTTTATAAGAGATTGTTATTTTTTTGTATGTTGGGACCTTGAACTACCTGAGTCTTGGCCTGTCTTGAGTTTGTATAATATGTACGTTAGATGGTATGTATGTATGTACTGAGTTCTGATATTGTTTGTGTATGGTTCAAATAAATGTTCATACTTTTTATGACAAATTGGTTTTGTATTCATGCGCTCTCGGAATTATAATTTGAGTATAACTATTGTAGCTATATTAACGGTAGGCTAAAGACAGTAGTTTGAAATGAAACAAAAAAATCAAAATTTAATTTCAATATGTTTTTAAGTCTACAAGAGCGTATTTCCTGACCAGTGTGTGCGGTGCGTGCTGTGCGCCTCTATGTATGGAGAATTCCATCCTCTAATACAGATCGGGCGCGACACAAAGCGAAGTAGACGGGAACATTTTGTCAAATTGAAAAGAGATCACTTTTGTCGATTTTCATTCGGCTGTCTGTTTGTCAGCGACACTAGAATAATCAATCACCGCGCTGTCAAGCGCCCACCCTACTGTGCCCCATCCGCCCTTCCTGTGCCCCACGCATCCCGGTCTCGCAGGGGATACACTTTTGGGAAATAATACCGTTTCAGCCAGTTCCATCTAAATCCAACTAACAACGGTCCCACTAATAACATAACCGTCTACGAATTTAAATGAAAGTCGCCGTCTGTTTGTTATAAGGTTGGATCTCTCATATATTTTAAGAGTATGTTTTTTAATGTTCCTTTCAGAAAAGGGAATATTTAATGGACAATTGTGATAATCTGATTGACTTAAAATAGGAATTCTTAGTAAATAAGCCAGCAGGTCTACGGTATAAGAACTTTAGTAATTTAGCATAACGGAGGAAGGGAATACTTAATTTTTATATGATTGTTGAGATTTATATATTTAAACATATAATCATATGTTGCCCTGTCATGTCAAACAATTAAAACAGTTTAATGATTTGCTAGAAGAAATTATAAGCACATTGAAATAAGCTTGCCAGATATACCATGTTTAACCATATATACAAATTCATAAAAATATATTTCGATTGTGTTACTGTCCACAGGTTTTACTTAAAACTGTACAAGCATAACCATGTGTTACTGCCCACAGGTTTTACTTAAAACTGTACAAGCATAACCATGTGTTACTGTCCACAGGTTTTACTTAAAACTGTACAAGCATAACCATGTGTTACTGTCCCCAGGTTTTACTTAAAACTGTACAAGCATAACCATGTGTTACTGCCCACAGGTTTTACTTAAAACTGTACAAGCATAACCATGTGTTACTGTCCACAGGTTTTACTTAAAACTGTACAAGCATAACCATGTGTTACTGTCCACAGGTTTTACTTAAAACTGTACAAGCATAACCATGTGTTACTGTCCCCAGGTTTTACTTAAAACTGTACAAGCATAACCATGTGTTACTGTCCACAGGTTTAACTTAAAACTGTACAAGCATAACCATGTGTTACTGTCCCCAGGTTTTACTTAAAACTGTACAAGCATAACCATGTGTTACTGTCCCCAGGTTTTACTTAAAACTGTACAAGCATAACCATGTGTTACTGCCCACAGGTTTTACTTAAAACTGTACAAGCATAACCATGTGTTACTGTCCACAGGTTTTACTTAAAACTGTACAAGCATAACCATGTGTTACTGTCCACAGGTTTTACTTAAAACTGTACAAGCATAACTATGTGTTACTGTCCACAGGTTTTACTTAAAACTGTACAAGCATAACCATGTGTTACTGTCCACAGGTTTTACTTAAAACTGTACAAGCATAACCATGTGTTACTGTCCCCAGGTTTTACTTAAAACTGTACAAGCATAACCATGTCTGACAGAGAAAAAAGTTTTGAAGTGATTTCGTTACTTTTCTGTTTAACATGAAGCATGAAACATGAAGACAATACTCTCCAAAACCATGAATATGATACTTTCTCTAAATATGAAGACAATACTCTCCAAAACCATGAATACGATACTTTCTCTAAACATGAAGACAATTCTCTCCAAAACCATGAATACGATACTTTCTGTATATATGAAGACAATACTCTTCAAAACCATGAATACGATACTCTCTAAAAACATGAAGACAATACTCCAAAATCATGAATACGATACTTTCTCAAAACATGAAGACAATCCTCTCCAAAACCATGAATACGATACATTCTCAAAACATGAAGACATTACTCTCCAAAACCATGATCACGATACTTTCTCTAAACATGAAGACACTGCTCTCCAAAACCATGATCACGATACTTTCTCAAAACATGAAGACAATCCTCTCCAAAACCATGAATACGATACATTCTCAAAACATGAAGACATTACTCTCCAAAACCATGATCACGATACTTTCTCTAAACATGAAGACACTGCTCTCCAAAACCATGATCACGATACTTTCTCTAAACATGAAGACATTACTCTCCAACACCATGAATACGATACATTCTCAAAACATGAAGACATTACTCTCCAAAACCATGATCACGATACTTTCTCTAAACATGAAGACAATACTCTCCAAAACCATGAATACAATACTTTATATATGAAGACAATACTCTCCAAAACCATGAATACGATACTTTCTCAAAACATGAAGACAATTCTCTCCAAAACCATGAATACGATACTTTCTCAAAACATGAAGACAATACTCTCAAAACTCATGAATACGATACTTTCTCTAAACATGAAGACAATACTCGCCAAAACCATGAATACGACCTTCTCAAAACACGAAGACACTGCTCTCCAAAACCATGACTACGATACTTTCTCTAAATATAAAGATAATGCTCTTCGAAATACGAAGCCAATACTTTCGAAAAGAAAGGGAAGAGTAAAAATCCTGTGAATTTTCATTAAAATATAAAATAACCTTGATAAATTGTACGTGACGGTGACGGTGTCGTGAAACCAAATAATAATAGAATAAAGCTATGTTGTATGGAAAAGTGCACGCGCACAATGGGAAACGGTGCACCTGAAAAAAGGGGTTAAAGTTTAACGAGAATGAATGGAACAGGCAGCCGTTCATTACGATTTACACACACTCCACTCAGTGGTGTCGGGTGGGGAAGAAAAAGCGGTGATATAACCTTAAAGTTGTGCAGAGGGAATCCAGGGGCTGGGGCTGGGGCAGCATCCAATAATGTTCCGGCTGCTGAGAGATAACAGCCGCGCGGTCCATCCTCCTCTCTAAGTGCACTTCCTCCACTCTCCGCTCTCCCTGGCCACTCCAATCTTCACCACTTAACCTAACCTCTCCTCTCATCTCCTCTCCTCACTCCGGTGTTCTCACTTGTACTCGAGCTCTACCCACTTTTTATTCGTGCTCCTCCAAGGAAAAACCGACTAATTACATGACCCAAAATTTAGAATAATAATGAAGTAAGCTCGATTTATCGCTACAAGAAAAATACATCGGAAAATGCATATTTAATATTTTTTTTACAAAAAGTATGAAAATCATTTAAAAACGTTTGTTGTCGATGAATAAATCAAATTTATAATTACAAGAAAACAGCTTGCCAAAATGTTTTTGGATAAAAAATATTTTATAGTAAAACATATGGTTGATATTTTTCTTCTTTAAAATGAAAAAAAAATACGTTAAAAAATTAAATATACTTGTTCATTAAAAAATATAAATAGTTGGGCGATACATAAAAATTACACAAAATTTACAAAAAAATATTGTTAAAAAACATGTTTGTGGAGTATTTTGATGTATGATGCGAGACATGGTGCATAGGCGAAAGGGATTGAAAAATATTGGAGGCCTTTGAGATGTGGACCTATAGACGAATCCTAAAGATTCCCTGGAGAGACCACATCACAAATTATAAGGTTCTTTGCAGGATCGAAGAAACCTGGCACCTGTCAAACACCATATTGGAAAGGCATACAGAATGGATGGGTCATATGCTGCGACATGAAAATCTCCGGCACAATATACTGGAGGGAATGATTGAGGGATCTATTGGTAGAGGGCGTCCTCGCCGAGAGTATATGGAGCATTTATGCTACGATATGGACTCCTATACAGAGCTCAAGAGGATCGTTGAAGACCAAGCGGAGTGGAGGAGGAGATGCAGAGCTTTGCTGCTAACCAATCCCCAAGATTGAAACTGAAGAAGAAGATTATTCAAAATCCTTATTTAAGATTTACAAAAAAATATTGCTTAAAATACTCAAATGTTCATAAGTGTCTAAAAAATTTTTTTAAGGATAGGTTGTTCAATATATCGATATCGGTTGTTCAATAGATCGTTTTAGACGGAAGGAGATCTCCGAATCTCGTCTCAACTAATCTCCGAATCTCTTCACGTATCGGCAAAGGTCAAGCACTGCGAATACTTGAAGTCCAGTAGAATTGGCAAATCTAAATATTTCGACAGAACATTTCAGGTAGTCGATTTTCTTCTATTTTTAACATCCCGATGCAGATTTTCAAATTGACAATGTTCTCGGCAGACTTGAAAAGTCACTTGTCCTCTGAATATCTTCTATAAGATAATAGATGGAGCAAGTTGGGAAGAACTTTTAAGGTTACCTTAATGATTGGAAAACTGCGCTAATCTAATTATCGTTAGAAGATTTTTTTATTGTTATTTCACGACATTTTACCCCTTTTAATCCCATGGGGCCGATTATCGGCCTCAAAGTTTTCCTACAAGTTTTAATGTTTAACAAAAAAATTTTTTTTTTAATGAAACATGAAAAATACTTATTATTTTATACTCTACATGAAGGTCTACACAAAAAATGTTTTAAAACTAAATATTAACTGAGATAAAAAATTTAATATAAACTACTGTTTTTTTTGCCAAAAAAATGCTTGGGATTTTTCGCACATTTTATGCAAAATAGGCTGGGATTAAAAGGGTTAAGATGAAGTTTATGTACTTGAGTATATCAATATTTTTTTAAGTATTGAAATATACATGTCTTGTGTGGTAGTATTATTTCATGTTATGTAAACAACACTTGTGTTATGGATCAAATAAATAATCATTTTGAAAACTGTATGTAAAAGGTTTCCGTTTTATCAAAACCTCTTTTGACTCGGTTTTGAACCAAAATGCATTTACACAGTTTTTCTTGATGCAGCCCAACTAGCCCATACCCTTTGGACGCCTCCCGGCGATATTTTACGTTAAATGCACCCCGAATACATTAACGGGGAGGAGAATTAACTCCGCGAAAAGAAAACTTTCCTCAGTAGCTGGATAGGTGGGTACAATTTGAATTTGTTGAAAATCGGGAATGGAAACTGCGGCTAAGTATTTTAATCGGAATTCGGATCCCTCTTTCGGTAAAACGCTTTAAGCTTCCGACTTTGAGGGTGTAATCCAAAACACTTAAAATTTGAATTTCAAAGATATACAAATTATCCAGGGAGTTCATCTGGAAAATATTGCGAGAAATTAAAAATGATAACCAAATTAATGTTTTTTAAAAAGCGATTTTGATTAAAGCGTTCGCTTTTGCTTGCGTTAATTTTTTTCTTCTTTTTACTGTCATTACTTTTTTCAAAAAATCAACTTATCAATGCCTTCACCCCCGCACCATATCAAAGGAAAGAAGGCAATGACAACTTTATTTATTGTTGGCGAAATAACTTTTTAAATTTCTTTTAAGTGTACGCAATTCCCCAAACCATGTTACTTTAATTCTTCTTCGTAATCGGTTAAGCATGATACATCTAGAGGGTTTATTGCTTAACAGCATTTTTTCCCAACCAACCAACTCATTTTGGATACATGAATTTGTTTATATGTATGACAGATTTGACAAAAAAGTGTATGAATTCGTTTAAACGTAAATAAAATATAAAACAAACAAATAACTAATCTCTGTCAATAATTGTAGAACAAGAGAAAAAGAATCGAAGTAAATTAGAATGAAAATATACTCTAAGTAATGTTATTTATTTTCGATTCTCTCCTAAACCTAAATGACGACCTCCGTGGCCTAGTTGGCAAGACGCTTGTCTCCCAGCCCGGAGGTTATGGGTTCGATTCCTATTGTAACCCAGATTTTTTTTAAATGAACACAGTCTGATTTTCCCTTAAGGCCTCTTTAACATCTTTCTGGTTGGTTGGAAGATATTGTCACATGGCAATTAGCCAACCAGGTTGTACTATATAGAACGAAAGTGTAATACAACACAATTTATTTTGTTTTTCATTTATTTTACACTTGACAAGAAGTATACATAATTTGCGAAAAAAACAACAGGTAATTTGATTTGGATACACAATTTTAATGAATCTGCGTTTGTTGCCTTTCACTTGTCGTATCCCCAGTAAACGAGGCTTTTGGCTGTATCTCGATGAGGGCAATATAGCACGAAAAAATAAATCGATACTTCTTTCCGATCTTTTATTATGTAAAACCCCGTTGCACATTCTCATCAACCTGACAAACAGTGACATTCAATTACATATGCATCCATCAAGTGAAATCAAACTCCTCACACTTCATCACTCCAGACAGACCAAAATATTCATCCCACAATATACTCCACATAAACATAAAAAAATATATATGTATATAAAAATATTGATATAAAACAACAAAAAACACCACAATCAAGAACTCACACAAACCTTTTCCACAAGTCATTCCTCTTGCAAGGCCAAGTATTCAAACTCCTGTCGCAATAACAATCACGCTCCGGTCGACTGCCTTAACTGTTTTCCTCCCTTTGCCTTAATAAATTAATTAATTACCCATCAATAAGGATAATGCACATAAGTAAAATCTTGGACATTCGTTCCACAGTCTCAGTTGGATACGGCAGAAACAACGGAGTTTTTTTGGCTATTTTGCTATTGACGTTTTTTTTAAATATCCCTACTCTCACCATAGTGGTATGTTCTTATGTCCTTATGTACTCTTTTTTTCTTGTTTCTGGGTTACGATCCTAGGATTGGTCTGCACCAAGCACTCGATCCCTCCACTCATCTCTGTCATCCGCCAGTCTCTTCATCTCCTGGTAGCTGCCACAGCGCACATCCCGGATCACCCGGTCCATGTAGCTATATCTAGGTTACAATACTAGGATTGGTCTGCACCAAGCACTCGATCCCTCCACTCATCTCTGTCATCCGCTAGTCTCTTCATCTCCTGGTAGCTGCCACAGCGCACATCCCGGATCACCCGGTCCATGTAGCTATATCTAGGTTACAATCCTAGGATTGGTCTGCACCAAGCACTCGATCCCTCCACTCATCTCTGTCATCCGCCAGTCTCTTCATCTCCTGGTAGCTGCCACAGCGCACATCCCGGATCACCCGATCCATGTAGCTATATCTAGGTTACAATCCTAGGATTGGTCTGCACCAAGCACTCGATCCATCCACTCACCTCTGTCATCCGCCAGTCTCTTCATCTCCTGGTAGCTGCTACAGCGCACATCCCGGATCCCCCGGTCCATGTAGCTATATCTAGGTTACAATCCTAGGATTGGTCTGCACCAAGCACTCGATCCCTCCACTCATCTCTGCCATCCGCCAGTCTTTTTATCTCCTGGTAGCTGCCACAGCGCACACCCTGGATCACCCGGTCCATGTAGCTATATCTAGGGCGGCCTCTATGGTTATTGCCCTCAATCATTCCCTCGATGATGGTAAGTAGCAGGCCTGGGTACCTGATGTTATGACCTATCCAACTGGATCGTTGTTGGGCAACTCTATTTAGGAGTTGCCTTGTTTCTCCAGCCCCGCTCAATACCTCGTCGTTTCGGATGTGATCTGATTCCAATAGACCCTGGCCATGCGCCTGTAGCACCACATCCCAAAGGCAGCCAGACGCCCGGACTCGCTCTGGCTGATGGTCCACGTTTCGCATTCATACAGCAGGACACTCCAGACACAAATTTTCACTAAATTCTTCCTTACATTGACATCAATGTATTTTTATGTAAGACAAAGACATCAGTGTTGTTTTATAATTTTCTTTCAATACTTTTCTCATCATCAGTCTCATCATCTTGCCATGTATAAGACGGATGCCTCTACGTTATTTTTTGCACTGAAAACTTTTTTATAACAAAATTTGATTATTTTACAACTATTTTTCTACGTGACTGAACTATAAGAGTATTTCTTCCTTATACGAAACTTTCTTTAAATACGGATTATTTGCTTTACTCCAATTTATTCATAACTTTTACCACACATTTCACAAAGCTTGCATTTGTACCGCACGTGTCTGGCTTCCATCGCTCCGAGTTCACGTTCAAACTTTGCCTGCATATTACAAAACTGGAAGCAATATGCCAGTCTATATCGCCAGCTTTGATTCTTTGAAAATTATCCGGTTGATAAATTCATGACACAAATCATTATTTACTTTAATATCCGCAGTTATATTGTATTGTACCTTACTTTGGTTGAATTTGTTACAACCGGACAGGCATATTTTCATGTGACAATCACTTTCAATTAACCAGTAATGTGCTAAAGAGATCATAAGTAAATGTCAGAAAATGGCTTATTGGGGACTAGTAGAAATTGAACCCGTAACTCCCGGGTTAAATTAATATATTGGGTCACCGAAGTCGTGACCTTGTTGACTTACTTCCTGTTACTTTTTTTCAATATAACTGGCCATATGACTATCCGATAGAGACTTCTAATGTAGACAAAGTTTTTAGCTTGCTCTAATTTTCAAGTTTTTTTTTTCAAACATACTTTTACATAATTTTCGTTTGTTTTGACTGAAATCTTTAATTTATTACATTAAAAATATATTTACAAATTTTTCAAATTGTAAACGTTTAAAATGAAGGAAAACAAAACCAGTTTAATGACTGCATTTTTCATATTTTTAAGCTGTCAAAGGCACTTTATTTTTCCACCCAGAATTCTATTAATGTGACAGTACTGGACTAGACGTTCCACGAATCAAAAATCTGAGCCAACAAAACTGCCAAATTTGATTGTGATGTGTTAGATAAAAAAAACCTTTTGTGATGATCAAAAGGACAGCCCATGCTCAGACAGGATAGTCCATGATCAAAAGGACAGCCCATGCTCAGAAAGGATAGTCCATGATCAAAAGGAAAGTCCACGCTCAGAAAGGATAGTCCACGATCAAAAGGATAGGTGTTACGACTGTTTCTGCTATTCTTGAACTTTTAGGTTAATTTTATTTTACTTATTTAATTTATTAAAATTATCAGAATCAAGTCTCATAATGAACACAGATCATATAATGAACACAGATCTTTTTGGTCACAAAGTTCGAGAGGTAACACTCAAATTATCACAGTACATACATCAAAGGAAAGGTAACAATAATGAAACACAGTAACAATTTAGATTTCAATTATTTATTTTCACTACCGGATCTAATGATCCAGGTAGGACTAGTTTGAATTTGAATAAGAATTTGACTATATTAATTCCACTTGACGAGTTTAACTTTATAGGATAAATCCTTTGCAAGAGAATTATCTCTAACGATTGCTTTGGAAGCGTCATAAAACAAAAGAAACAAGGTAATGCAAAATTAGAAATCACCAAAAGAATAATAAATAAGATATAATCACAATAACTTTAATTATTGACGTAATTGTTCGTTGTAATGATGCAACCGGTATCGTCAATGTCTGCACACCACTTGAAGCGTGATCTTGGAGTTTCGATTTAGGATCGGGTTCCGTAGCATCCCAGAAGCTACTCTTTCTTCTAAGCCTTCTGACAAATGCGTCAGAAAGCTCGTTGATGGATTTGAGAAGCGTGAAATAATCTCGAAATATGACGAAATTTGCACGTGGCGTCTTTCGTAGAGAAGAAGTATCGGTGATAAAATGGATTCTCGTTGTCTAAATTAAACAATGAAGTAATTATGTTCTCTCTCATTGGATTTCCATTTACAAAGAATATTATCCAATAATCTTACTTTGTTCTATTACACTTGAGGTAAGAACTGATCTCGAGCCGTAATTATTAATTAAAATAATTACTATAAACTTTAGCAGAGGGCTAACACCTGTCTGCTTGCTAGCGGTCCGCGCGGGAATGGCACGCTGAGCTCTGGCCCCGTAGCAATTGGAGAGCTAGGAAGGTGGAGATGAGTGCGTCACGTTTGCACCTGCATCCTCGGTCGGCACCTTTGAAAAGATCAAATTGACTGCCGAGAATTTGCCGACACCCAAAATATTTCCGACAAACGTATGACACAAATAATATTTTGATCACGTGAAATTATTTCGAGAACATAGAAGAATATCATGATATCAATCGATAATTTAACACGTCCTAACTAAACGTACAGAAAATTAACGGCTTCTCCAAATTTGAGATTTTGTAAGACTTTTTGATTTTGCATTATCCATTTCACTATTCAAAATAATATACTCCTCACATAGTCCAAACTCAGAAAGAACAATAAACTTTCGACGCAGATACCGAGGACAGCTTGCATTATAAATCTTTCTCATAACAGTTGATAGAATGTGAAGATTTCGTCATTGTCTTATTTTAAATCATTTTAGTGCGGTACTTAATTCAGAATGTATGATCATATTTCTTAATGATAAAATAAAACGAACACAAATATCTCGTAGTTCCTATATTCCACTATATCCAACAAATCCTCACTAACATCGAAATAATAAACATCCCCGTTGTCAATTAAGGGAAAATTGAAGTTTAGGGTTAGCCGGCGGCTTAGCGAGAATAAGAGGAAGGAGAAACAGTTGTAAAGACTATAAGTTATATTTTTTCAAAGCTGTTCCTTATTTATCCCAAGCTTTGTTGACATAATACTTGTGTTTTATCTACAATTTCAAACAATATACGAGTATGTTGTTTATCTTTTGTTTACAAATCGTATATGAAAAACTTTTGTACAATTTTTTTTAAATGTTAACCCTACAATGCGCGATTTTTAAAATTTCAAAAATAAAAATATATTAACGCATTAAATATGTACTGGAAGATGGAAAAAATAAAAAAACATATTTTTTTTGTTTTTATATATTTATATTTAAAAAAAAGTATGGTTCATATATGAATCACTGCGCATTTGTAAGTTAATTATATGATATAATGATATAAATGAAATTATATATTTTATTTAACTTATTTTACACATATGTACTAAAGAATAAAAGAAAAAAAATTAAACTTTCCTTGATCACCAATAATAAAGTAATTTGATTTCAAACTGGAACAAATCACAAAAGTCATCTACGCGCAACAAGTCAAACTTCAACTGCCAAATTGACCGGTAAAACAGTTTTCTATTAAACCTATGTGGTTTTAAAGCATGGAGATTATTATATCATATTAGTAACAGCGCGTGAGTCGTTGTTTAGACCACTCAACACATAAATATTTAGAAAAACTTTTGTTGATTCACATGTGCATCATTGCGCACTGTAGGATTAAACAATGAATCTTGTTGATACTGATTAAATTATTTATAAAATATAACAGATTTTGAAATCCATAATCTCTGTTTATAATATATTTACATATATTATTTATGAAATATATTATTAACATAATATATTTCATAAATAAGCGCATTCATATTACATTTTTTTTATACAACATATGTAACAAATTTAAAGAAAAAAACTGCTGCAGCATAGAACATTTTGATATTGCGTGCTGGCTTTCGTTGGTCTGGACATAAAGCTCGTCGCATACGTGAATATAGACTTTCAAAATAAATACTTTTGTGACGAGCTGATAGAAGGTGCTAGAAAGCACGGTGTGCAGCGCAAGAGATACAAAGACGTGCTGTATGAGACGCTTAAATACATTAATGCTCAACAGAGCCAAGTGACGAAGAACTGTTGCTAAGTATCAGGGACCCAATGGTGAAAGAAGACGAGGACAAGCTACCGGTACTGAAGCTCTTCGCTTTTCATGCAACAGCATACGCCTATAACTCATTGGCTTACATAGTCATCTCCTTGGCACCAGCGTCAAGTACCATAATCAACCACTTTTTGTCGCGCTTTCTATTATCCCCGTAAAACTTACTAAGCAATCAATAATAATTAATTCACATGTAACATATCATACAAATGTGAAAAGTGTAACACTCGTAAATGGATTATTATGATTTATGGTGGATACAAGAACATAATAAGAGCATAAAATAGATGACGCAAGAACATAATATATTATACGCTGAAATGCACTTACTGGGTTTACATTTGACAGTAGGGTGTCTAACTTATTCCAACATGATACAAAACTTATAATTTTTGCAAGGGGTGCAGCTCTTGTTTCCGGGCGCTGAATATTTGACAATTATTACTCTTGTTAAAACTTTAATTACAAGAAAAATTACCTCAAACGTATGTAACAAAATATCTAGTTTATTTTTCTATTTTACTAAATTTTATATAAATGAGATGAGTTGGTTTAGTGATAAGATGAAATGAAATAAATTGTGTTGGCAATCCTGCATAAGGCCCATCTGCTTTATCGCATTAATTCAATTCAGAATGTTCTTTGCAATAAGGATTTTAATCTGAACTTACGTGTATAAATTTTGCGTTGCTATATATTCTACATATTTTTCTTAAGTGTTAACGCAAGGGCACTTACTCAGACCACCGAAACGAAACTAGAAACTCTTGAAATATGATGCTTTCGAAGAATGCTGAGAGTATCATGGGTTGATTAAGTACGTAATGATAACATCTTGAAACGAATGAATAAATATTGAGAAGTATTATCCACCATCGATACGAATTATTCTTTAAGAGCTTAATATTTCACTTTAAGTTTTCAAAATATTGAACTCCTTATTTTTAAATAAAGATTAAATAGTTAAAAATAGTAAAATAAACCTTTTCAAGACAAGTCCCATTAAAAAGGGAAAAAATAATGAACAGAATTTTGGCTTATAAAAAGCTTGGTTTTACAAAAATTTAAATAATAAATTATGATAGATTAAACACATAAATAGAGGGAAAAGTAATATAGTTATTAAAGTCACTCTGGAAGATTTTCTAAAAAAAAAATACCGCTCATATATTATAAACTTATTCTTGGCCGATTCTTCAGGACAGGATCACAATCTCTCCGGTCCATCTGCCTAACTCTGCATATGATGGTTATCCACCTCTCCTTACTTTGTTGTCATCACAGAGCATTATGTTCTTATTTTTTTTTTTTTTGATCTCAGGCTTCTTCTTCATGTAAGAAAATGGAGAAGAATAGGTTAATTAAAAAAAGGAAACATTCAAAATAAAAGAAGTTGTATTAGAAGATATATGAACGTAGAAGAAGCTGAGGATGTGTGTCTTTTCTATTAACCTTTCCCCTTCTGTGCTAAAAAAATCCGCGCGTTCCGGTGCTGTGTATTCAATACACATGTAAAAATGATCGATTTCAAATCGGAAAAAATAAGAATATTTATAGCCAATCGCTTAAATTAATTAAATATGAAGTCAAAAGTGATAATAATTGAAATTAAATTGCTGAAAACATGTAAAAACCATCAGACGACGTTCACAAAACGGGCAAAGCGACCACCTCAAATGGATGCCCAAAATCTACTGAAGCGAGAGAAGCAAGCGGACTGAGATTCTATTTCTTGCGTTCCCATATACCGAAGCAGAGTGAGAGTGAGACGTGAATAGCGTCGCTTCCTCACCCATAGCGGTTTTTTAGAATTAATATACCTATGTCACACACTGGCACACGTTTGATTGTATTGGGGAATTTATTCCCGATTTTCACAAAATATCTCGGATGTGGCCGATAAGTGCTAATTATTATTAATAATATTTTTTTCATTCAATGCGTAAATGTTTTATATTACGGAGGAATACCTTAAATCTGAATCCAGTATTTATTATATTTTTAGATATATTAAAGTGTTTAGGAGCAATGTGTACTAGTTACACATCACAGGGAAGGAAGGGTTAACCTCGACAGGGAAATATTGCTATTGAAATGTTTCGAGCCTTTTTTGTCATCAAGTATAGTATGTTGTATAAAACAGGTAGAGAGTAAATGCTGCACAATTGCTTTGTATGGCTTGTAACGCTACAGAGGTAAAGGAAGTAAAATCAGTATGAACGAATTCTAAAAACGAATCATTATTGTGAGTTGAACATATTGAATTAAATATCTCACTAGAATGTGACTCGCTAGATGTTTTCTTATCTTCGTTTCATTCTGAAGCCTTTGTATTTCCGCGCCGTGTGCCGCGGCGCGCGCCCCGTTGTTGTCTCGCGATTCCGGTGAAATCGACAAAGGCTCTTCAATGAATATTGAAATACGCGTTTATATTTCATTTCAATTCCTATTCCGTCAATCTCTAACAATCGGCGACAAAGATGCCCTTGGAATGAATTGAGAGAATTGAAGTGACAATTTCTTATTTTAAAACTAACAATTTAATATTGTTTAATAACGGGACCTTTTTAGTATGTTGAGTGATGAAACAAATAATATATTTACTAATAATAATAATTCAGAGACAATTTACATAACACCGTTTAGAGAACAGACTCTCCTGAAGGGCGTGATCTATCGGATGTTTGTTACAAATTGCCGTACGTTAGTGTGAAGTTAATTGATAGCAATCGATAAACTAATTTTTAAATATGTACAGCCTAGTTTGAACACTCAATTTTACAATAAGATATCAAATAACAAACCGTTAATAATTTTAAATATATTCAGCCTAGTTTGAACACTTAATTTTATAATAAGATGTCAAATAACAAAACGTTAATAATTTTAAATATAATATATACAGCCTAGTTTGAACACTCAATTTTATAATAAGATATCAAATAACAAAACGTTAATAATTTTAAATATATACAGCCTAGTTTGAACACTCAATTTTATAATAAGATGTCAAATAACAAAACGCAAATAATTTTAAATATATACAGCCTAGTTTGAACACTCAATTTTATAATAAGATATCAAATAACAAAACGTAATGAAATTTTAAATATATATACAGCCTAGTTTGAACACTCAATTTTATAATAAGATATCAAATAACAAAACGTAAATAATTTCAAGTAGTACAGCCATGTTTGGACACTCAATTTTATAAAAAGATATTAAATAACAAAACGTAAAAAAAAAATAGACATATTAAACAATATTAAAAAAGTGAGCAAAAAACAAACCTAATTGAATCAGAATCATTATAGTTTAAATAATTTTAGTTTGATTGCATTTAAAAACCAATTTTTTTTATTTCTTATGAAATATTTTCCATGAATTGAGTTCATGGTTTAATACATTTTTGTTTAATATTAAATTTGAATTTAAATTCCCGTTTATCTTTTACATTTTTTGATTCCCATATAAAAGTTCGTACACCTTTTCATGACCTTTTTATTCGACACTTTAATAAACAAGAATATGAAAACAAAAATATTTAAAGCACGCTCAGTGTTTTTATAACAGTATACTTTTTGCTATTTTAATTTATTTTCATGATAGAATAAGCGACATTTAGCTAAATAAGCAATATTTATTAAAACATATTTGTGTCGAAAGTACGTTGAAAAAATAGGGGGAAAATACCAAACGCACATTCTAAAAACTGAACTCTTGGCCTTCATCGGACTAGGGAGCTGCTCTCAAAATTGAGCCCAGAAGGTGGTGAATAACAGTAAACTATTTATCCATTATTGACATTTCTCAATTAATCTTAATTTCAGAACAATTTATTCCGAATTTATTAAGATACTTATTATCTTTTGAAAAAGACAATCCATCTTCAGAAAATCGATTGAGAGTGACAACTCACGCGTGTGAAAGATTCGTTGGTAAGGTCGATACATTGTTTAGAGAAGTTAAAAGGAATGGAGTAAGTAATATGTTGAGATAGCTTACTTGTATTGATGTTTGTATGGAAATCGAGGTATTTTATTCGTTTATTTTTCTTCGGTATTGTTGATTTTTTTTCTGTAGGTAATGTTTTTTTAATGTACAGTTAAGAAAAGAACAATAGAAATCGTAAGAGCCGCACGATGAGCCTCTTCTACATCCATATGAAGTAAATGGATGTAGAAGAGGCGAAACATTTGTGACACGGTAAGAAATTTTAATCCATTCTCCTTTTTCGGCTACCCCGAGAAATAGACGGCGTGATTGTATGTTTTTTTTAATGTACAGTTAAGAAAATAAATCAAAAGATGTAATTTTTGTTTTTCTCGTTTTAAATTTATTGTTTTATATCATTGTAGGGAATACCGTCGTCCCTAAATATTGTCAACACGTACGGTCAACGACGAACCAACCTTCGGACATGTACAAAGGTCGCATACCAGAACACTAATATTGTTTACACGCAAATAATATTTACGTTACATTCCACGGTGGAAAGAGAACGCATCGCGTTGTCTCACCGTTTTCGCCAATAAATATTCTACCCACTATATTATCCGCAACGTCTGCAAACACCTCTGCACGCGCAGGAGTGAGATAAAGTATATATTGCGGGCGCATTCACGCACATCTATAAATACCTACTTATCGACAAATAAAGATTATTATTCACTTGACCATTCATTGCTGTTTACTATTCATTGATTGTTCACTCTCACTTTCCGCATTCCTGAATCGACGTATTTTATTTTAAATACAAAACAATCATAATCATCACGACGTATCAATAAAGCATTCCGCTAAATCATAATTAATGATACGAGAATGGTCATTACAAATTGTTCCCTTCCACAGAATGTTAACAAAGTTTAATTTTTTTATGAAATACAAACAAGGAATTGTTATTATAATTTGACAATCGTACCGAAAGCTTACTGTGCTTGTGGGTACACACACATATTCTGTATTCTCAATGAACGTAGCGGGAGCTTACTATGCTTGTGGGTACATACACATATTCTGTTTTCTCAATGAACGTAGCGGGAGCTTACTGTGCTTGTGGGCACACACACATATTCTGTATTCTTAATAAACGTAGCGGTAGACACACACCTATTATATATTCTCAATGAACGCAATCAACTCCCTGTTAGAAACACCAAAATGTGGATTAATAACAAAGTCAATAAAAAAAGAACCTCAGAGAAATCATCATCTCTTTTTTTCTGAAATAAATTTGGTAATTATTATTATTTATTATATGTACTCGTACTCAACAACCCTCCTAATGACGTCAAGCTGCAAATGAAAAAAAAAATACAGTGACCATGAGTAAAAATAACACAAAACGTATGCAGAAACTACTGCATAACGTGAGTATTCCAAATTTGAAACACATGCTATCAAATTTAATAAAATTGGCAATAGCAAGGTAGCTAATTGTATCATTGAATTAAATCATTTCAAAGTATACATTTCTTTTGAACTTTTTTACCAAACAAATGAAAATAAATTAGCTGGTATTAAAGTTGACATATGCCGTGATTATAAACAAGTCTCAAAGAGTAGCGGGTTGCTTTTAGATGGGATGAGTTGACGTCTTCACTGCTTCGAAGATCCTTTTTTTCGTGTAGGCTGGTTAATTTTCGTTTTTATGGATACGTCACCTGTGTATCCTTGCTAAATAATGTCAGTGTTAAAATGGAAAGAAAGCTATCTGGTATGATGGTCAAGTATTTTTGAAGTTGTCGTGGGGAGATTGTTTTTTCCGCTCTAAGGGCTCGCCTCTATTCCAAAGAAAGAAGTAAATTCCCTCCGTAATGGGAGAAAAACTACGAACCTGGCTATAAGGAATATATTCACAAACCGTAAATTTTAATCAAAATAATTAAAGGAAACCGTTGGAAAAAAATTGATAAATATATATCTACCTACACCATTTTTTAACCATAGGCAAGTACGAGTATATGTTACTTTACCCATAGGCAAGTATATGTTACTTTTTAACCGTAGGCAAGTATATGTTACTTTTAACCATCGGCAAGTATATGTTACTTTGAACCATAGGCAAATATATGTTACTTTTAACCATCGGCAAGTATATGTTACTTTTAACCATAGGCAAGTATATGGTACTTTTAACCACAGGTATGATTATGTAACTTTAAACCATAGGCAGTTATATGATACTTTTAACCATAGGCAAGTACTCGTATATATTACTTTTAACCAAAGTTAAGTATATGTTACTTTTAACCATATGCAAGTTTATGTTACTTTTAACCATATACAAGTATATGTTACTTTTAACCATAAGCAAGTTTATGTTACTTTTAACCATATGTCAGTATCATATATGTTACTTTTAACCATATGTTACTCTTAACCATAGGCAAGTATATGTTACTTTTAACCATATATGTTACTTTTGAAAGCTTAAAAACGAGCTGACGTAATTTTTTTAAATCTTGAGCCCTATCATGAAAAATTACTGGAAGCATTTTCACCGAAAATATTGTATACAACGGAATATTTAACCTTTAAATATTCTTGATTGTTAACTATGGAGGTATAATAATTAACAAGTATTTATAATACTTGCTGTTTTTGCCTATCCAAAAATTGGAAACCATTGGATGGGCTTTCCAGATAGTATAATTATTATGTGTGAAAGCACACATTTTCACTGTTTTTGTCATATTCTCAAACAAAGATATTTTTTTAGATGGAATATCATTAGAGACCTTTGTTTCGCACTGGACTGGGATAAACTAACAACGATAATTAATTTTGAAACAATATTAACAATCTCTGTCGCCTAGTGATGAGACGTTTAATTTCCGCACTGGAGTACTGAGTTCGATTACGTATAGTACCCAAAAAAGTTTTCTAGTCTATCATAAGAGTTCTTCTGGTAACAATATTCGCACATAACAAATGGTATTATTGCTAAAATGTTTAATGAAAAGTCGCGAATTCCACGTATATTCCAATAGTTCTAAACCCGAAGTCTTATTGGACGGAGAATATTGTCACATGACAATAAACCCTGCAAGAATTTACTGTATACAACGAAAGTGTTTTACAAAACAATAACATCTTAAACAAATTAATAGTTAGACAATTTCAATCCAATTAAAAGATATAAACAAAGGAACAGTTTGTTAGGAATAAGATCCGCAAGGCTTGATTCAGAACTTCAATATTGATACAATTTATGATATTGTATTTTAATCCAATTTTCAAAATGACAGCAATAATTCAAATTGAAATATTGTTGACAATAACACGCAAATTTGTCGTTGAGTTAAATTATCTAGGAAAGAGGAGGGAGGGCGGAGATACCCGGGATCCCGTGGAAATTCACGCAATAATGTCGGCACGTCTGTGGATACATTCGAAAGGAATCTCAGGAAAGGAAAAGAAGTTTTATATTAAGAGTTTCATGTCACATGTTCTGGTCAAAGTGTGTTTTATTAATCCATTGGGGCAACTTATCGGTTTTTCGTTATAAAATATTGGATTGTTCTTCTTCAATATACCCAATTAAAATACACTTAAGAACGTGGCCGGGATATAATTGTGTATTCTGCTCAGTAATCAATCCTTTAGACTTGGAAGTACTGAAGTGAGCATGGAGTTTGCGGTTCGTCATTTCACATGTTGGTAACATATCCGTACACAAATAGGCAACAACACTCATTCTTTTCTTTGTTTTTCTCGCTCTTGCTGACAGTTAACCTGAGGTGGTATATGTGGGTTTACTTTTTATTTTGTTTTCTGCCATACGTTTTTGTTTTTTTAATTTATTTATTCTTTAATCTAGATATGTGGGGGTGTGGGATGGAAGCCCCCTGATGCCCTTGCGGTTGGGCTCGCCCTACATTGGTGGGGTGTATCTCGGCCGGGGGAATGTTTGTGGGATAAGCCCGGACCTTTTAGTGTCTTCTCTCTTGAATGTATTTTTTTTTGTCATCTATTTATTTTCTGTGTTTATTTTTTTATATATTCTTGTTCTACGTGTTCAAGGGTGTGGGCTGAAAAACATCTGGTGTCCCCATGGCTGGGTTCGCCCTATATTGGTGGGGTGTATCTTGGCCGAGGGGATGCTATTAGATGAGCCCAGATTTTTTAATAGCTTCTGTATTTAATGTATTATCTGCAATGTATGTGTTTTAGAAGTGTTATTTAAATATAATCTGTACATACTATGTTGCTATCAATAAACCTATTATTTATTTATTTATTTTATTTATACACGTACTCGACGCGTGAAAGTATTGTGACTTAAACTCTTTTCTTGCCTAGTTAGTAACTTATCTGTTTACCGATTCGAGGGCTGCTTGTTCGATTTCCATTGACACCCACTTTTTTTCAAGCGTAATCGTCAGCTTTCTGGTTCGTTGTACGATATTGCCACATGGCACCATACTCGCTTGATTTTACTGTAAATTGTTTCCAACAAATGCGTAATACTAATATAAATGTTGACTTCCGTGGCCTAGTGGGAAAGACGCATGTCTTCCAATCCGGGAGTTGTGGGTTCAATCCCCGTTATTTTTAAATAAACCCATCAGGTTATACTGTATACAACATAAGTGTAATAAAATACAATAAATAATGCATTGGAAATTGAACTCCCTGGTCAAAGTCAAGTAATTTAGCAACTGGAATACTGAGTTCATCAAAAATCCAATTGAAAACACATGAATATAGTCCTAATTTTTTCCGTGACAGTCTCAAGTTTTTCCTTCGGAGATGTAAGAAATTATAAATTGAATCGTATAGAAATAGTGAAGAGTTCTGAAAGAAGAATGTGATAGAGTCGTGCCCCTGGGACCGCGAGGGCCCGAGACTGCGCGGCCAGCGGGGGGCAGAGGCGCGGTGACGTGACGCGGGCCGAGGCTGAGGGGAGAAGTTACAAACTAAATTTACGACCAGTTGTGCTCGTGCGGTGAGCTCGGTTTACTAAATCCACGTTTAAGCTCGCAATCCTTTTTATATTCCGCCGCACAGACTGGCGAATTTCATAAACATTCTGCAAACTATGTTTGCTCAAGTTTCGAGGGCCGCTTTCGTGTGAGCGTCTCTTCCCTCTTTCATGTCATTTCGCAACACCCTTGACTCTTTGAACTTTTTGATAAAAAAATATAAATGAAATATTCTTATATAACTAATAGTGATAACTTTCGTGTCCCATTTTTTAAAAAGAAATATCACCTTATTTAGAACATTGTGTGAACTAATGGAATCACTCTAAATTCAGTTGTAAAACTCTTTTTTTTTAATAAGATTAGTAATATGATACAATATAATGTGTTTTAATATTATTCAATAGTAAATCTGGTACATTTTTAGGTCAGTGTAGAACAGTTATTACCCTTTCTTGGAAATGTTTTACCATAATATTTTTTATGTGCGACATAGGGCTGAATCTTGTCGAAAAATTGCACTTCGTTTTGAACGACGGTTTTTCAGCTTTGCGTTGAATTTTTTTTTCCAGTAACGCTTTGTATTTCTGACTGTTCATTATTTCTTTTATTGGCACCAGAGATCCGGACTCTGCATTTTATTTGACATTTGATGAATCAATGAAAGAATGCCCATCACTCGTGACGAGTATAATAAAAGGCACAATACAATATGGGGGATCATGGTACTTGACGTTGGGGCCACTGGATTAGGGAGCCGATTTGTGATATGCATATCCTGTTGCACAAAGGGAAAGGAGCTTTAGTACTTGCAATTTATGTACGACTTCTTTCTCAATTGGATCTTTCATAACAAATAAAAGATCTAAACTGTTTGGCTCTGTCTGCAACTGTTTGCTGTGCATTTATGTTTTTAAACGTCTCATGCAATTCGTCCTTATAACTCTTGCACTACCCATCGAGATGGGCAGGGCAAGATATATAAGTTCAATATATTCTTCTGCCTTTAGACAGCTTGCCAACGAGGGCATTCATTCAAAGTCTGCACTGAAGTACGCGAGTGATGTATGCAGTGCAGACCAATGCAGACAATTACCAGAATTTCGATGCTACATCATTTGCCCTTCTCAACATTTTTTACATTTGTTAATATCAAATCTTCATTATTTGTCTTAGGTGCCATGGTTGACCTTTTTCGAGTGCCATAATATGTCACCTGCAGGGAACCCTTGATTCGCATGCATACATCAAATATGGTATGATTATAGCTTCTTTACTGCCTTAGATTAGAATTTCAGTGTTGGACATCGTTATTATGAAATACTCGTCCACGACAGGCACAAACAACCGAGAAGCTGCGCTGAATCTATTCTAAACCTCATCATTTATCTTTGCTTTGTCGTTCACAATGCTACCAAAGTTATTCAAATATTGCACATATTCTATGATCTCATCATTAACATTGATATTAAGACAGAGGTTTTCGTCAGATAGAATCTTAGTCTTGGAGAAAAATAATTTGAGACCGAGTACTTGTTATGTTCACGTATAGATTTCTTATAATTTGAGACCGAGTGTTTGTTACGTTCACATATAGATTTCTTATAATTTGAGACCGAGTGTTTGTTATGTTCACATATAGATTTCTTATAATCTGAGACCAAGTGCTTGTTATGGACACATATAGATTTCTTATAATTTGAGACCGAATGTTTGTTAGGTTCACATATAGATTTCTTATAATTTGAGACCGAGTGCTTGTTATGTTCACATATAGATTTCTTATAATTTGAGACCGAGTGTTTGTTATGTTCACATATAGATTTCTTATAATTTGAGACCGAGTGTTCGTTATGTTCACATAGAGATTTCTTATAATTTGAGACCGAGGGCTTGTTATGTTCCCGTATATATTTCTTATAGAACACAAATTTTGTATCCCTGTTGTATCAGGAATTTTACAGATTTAAAAAAAAAATTGTGTATTTGATGCAGGTTTAACCGAATTAAAAAATAACTAAATGCGTAGTATAGGATGGGCCGCAAGTCAATGTCCACATTCAAAGGTTTGTTGTGTGGATGTTATTGTTTCAATTCTTGCACCAATTGATTTGTCCACGAAAACATAAGCAAATTGATTCATTACAATGTCGTTCGGGACATTCTGAGTTGAGTTGAATATCGTCTGATTGGATTCCCTTGATCAACAGCAACACTCTCTTTGTGACTTTTGATTTTTCTCATTAGTGCACGTAGTATCTACGTGGTTTTCTAGCACGAAGCAATTCGACCAGTTATTCTTGTGTATTAATGCAATTTATCACCTAAACGTCAACCTGATTGGAAAATCTTCATCAATAAACATACGTAAATATGCGTACATATTGTATTTGAATAATTCATTTCGCAAAATAAAATTTAATTACTTCCATTCGTTTCTTTGTTGTTAAATTCTCCATAAAAAACTTAATCCTTTTTCAGAGGTCTAATCAAAATGTATGATAGTATGGTATATAGTATGGTATATAACACTACAGAGGTAAATTGTTTTCTTTGGTACGTTTTCTGCGTTTTTTTTTTTACCAAATATGTTTTTCTGAACATATTCAGATATGAAAAAGTTACTCGTCTAACGGCAGCAGCCATAACTATCCTATCTTGACACTCAAATTATATTTATTTATTTTGCAATATTTTTAATCTATTAATAATAGTGAGATTGAATCTCGAGTAAGAGCGCCCTTAAGGAGAGTCTATCTATAAACGGCGTTATATAAATTGTCCATCTATCATGATATATGCTTTTTCATTTATTTGAATGAAAAAAAAACAGTTTAAAATTTTTTGGGAAAGTTTGACGGGCTTTAAAACCCATGCAACGAGTGGGTAGCTTGGGGATTTCTGATCTAGATAAAGTTTCACGGGCTGTAAAACCCATACCACGAGTGGGTAGCTTGGGGATTCCTGATCTAGATAAAGTTTGACGGGCTGTAAAACCCATGCCACGAGTGGGTAGCTTTGGGATTCCTGATCTAGATAAAGTTTCACGGGCTGTAAAACCCATACCACGAGTGGGTAGCTTGGGGATTCCTGATCTAGATAAAGTTTGACGGGCTGTAGATCTAGATATAGGATAAAATCACGCTGCTCTTTCCATCTATTCCAAGATGATAATAATTTTTTAGTGTTTACTTCACTATTTCTGTAAATTTGTAAGAACAAAAAATGAATAAATTTGGATCCAACATTACTAAACCTTAGTTAAAACTGTAAAAAAAAACAATTGTTAAATATTTAAAACGGTTTAAGATAACCGTTAAACTTCAGGGGTAGCTGTGTCCTGCCGTCTAAAAGATCGATATAGTGTACAGTATGTACAAGTATAATCTATAGGTGCACTGCGGGTGGTGGGCTGCGAGCTGCGAGCTGTGGAGTGCCGACCAGTGGAGGTATCTTTGCTAACGATTGGCTGCGGAATGACTTTCAAGTACTCTGCGGTCGCACTAAACTATAGTTTAAGTTATTAGTAGAATAATGGAAGTGCGCAATTAGACTGGTCTCTTAAACATTTTATCTGTGAATCGTTTTAATGTTTATTATTGGAATTAAATACTTAAGAAAATATTGTTTTCCTTACGTATAATCCAATCAACCTGAATAATTAGTAATTTGCATAAAAAATTTAAAAAAATTGATTGTATAAAAACTTTTGTGTGACAAAAGGCTCTTTTACAAAGATTAAGGAGTTCCACTAATACGGAAGTATTATTTAGATGATGGAATAGTTATGAGGGGATTTAAAAAGATTTGTACGAATGGAAAATAAAACGAATTGTTTTATTAAACGTTTGAGTACATATTTAAACTGAATAGTATTCAAGGTTAATATGATGATAATCCACTTTATTATTTTTAGTACCAACATTGACATATATTGAAAGTAAGGGCAACGTGGACGTGGAAACTACTGAGGAGAAAATAAAAAGTCCTGAAAAAATACGTGCAAATATCATATACTCGTATAATTCACATTCAATTATACAATTCACAATTTAAAATACGCATTAGCGTATAAACTATATAAGGCACAATGCAAAATACTAACAAATGCATGTGTATTATTATACAAGACACAATGTCAATTACACATTAGAATATATTTTTTATGTCATATTCATTGTCGTTGCTGGGCCTTGATGTCCAGGTATTATAATACAAGACACAATGTCAATTACACATTAGAATATAATTTCTATGTTATCTTCATTGTCGTTGCTGGGCCTTGATGTCCAGGTATTATAATACAAGACACAATGTCAATTACACATTAGAATATAATTTCTATGTTATCTTCATTGTCGTTGCTGGGCCTTGATGTCCAGGTATTATAATACAAGACACAATGTCAATTACACATTAGAATATAATTTCTATGTTATCTTCATTGTCGTTGCTGGGCCTTGATGTCCAGGTATTATAATACAAGACACAATGTCAATTACACATTAGAATATAATTTCTATGTTATCTTCATTGTCGTTGCTGGGCCTTGATGTCCAGGTATTATAATACAAGACACAATGTCAATTACACATTAGAATATAATTTCTATGTTGTCTTCATTGTCGTTGCTGTGCCTTGATGTCCAGGATCTCCTCGCTATTCCAAAGTCAATCTTGAGCTGATCCTCCACGTTAATCATGAGAGAAAACAAGGACTGATCTTAGATGAATACTCCATCTCGCAGACGTCACAGACATGTGGATCCTGCTGATCCGCCTGGTAACGCTGATGCATATTTGCTGCACGCTGACTATTTTTCATACTCATACGTCTGTTGAAACGTTCTCGATCCGAGAACAGACAGTCCTCCGTTTTCCATCAGTCAGGTGGCTTAGAATCGTAGTATTTATAGTGCTTCCTGCCCACAAATCCAATACTTGCTCAATACTACATGTATAAGACGCGTTTAGGGAGCCTATGATCGTCCATGTGTATTACAGTTAGAGCGTTGCAGTATGGAGACATTTTTGATATGATCACTCCAGTAGATCCGAAAGAAACGCTGGTCAGGCTCATATAGAAAATCTAAATCTCAGACCCACAGACAATTGCGAAAAGGACAATGACCTTGTAGATAGATATCTAAGTAGGCTGGAAGATATCCTTGCTGTAAATGGAAGATATCCCTGTCAATAAGTTTAGCAACATTTGCCAGCGTGCTCTTGAGACGACTCTGTAGTTCATCACCAAGAGAGGAATTTGATGCGAGGATGCTGCCTAGGTATATGAAGTTAGGCACATTTTCTAATCAAACACCATTCATTCGGTTGTCGGATAGCTGTAATTGCTTGTTCTGTAGAGAACAAAGTATATTATAAAGGCACAGTGGAAACTATTGTACATATTATAGTACATATGTATACTAAACAAAGCATAATTTAAATTATACATTAACATGTATACTGTTCAAACCGCAATGTTAACACTGTGCCTTGAAAACGAGAGGTAAACCTCTTTAAATAAGTCGGCGTATATTAAGTAGTAAAAAAACAAAGTTGAAAAATGATTTTCAATTTAAATTTATTTCTATTATGCACATATAGTACGTATTATGTTTTGCTATTCCTTATATTTAATGATTATTTTCACAAACTTTGGATAAATTTCATCTTTCTAAAACGAATTTAAATAAGGGGACCGATGCTTATTTATTCATAAATAAACTTTTAAATATGAAAGTCAACGATGAAAAAAGTAAGTATTTTTTGTTGTAAAAATCTCCGCCCAATCGGGATTGTTAAACTCTGGTCAAACTTTGTCGAGTTTGATAGAAAGTTGTCGATTCCTCGGGACTCGGGACACTTGGAGTGTCGACTGAGGGGTGGATGGAGGCTGGGGGGGTGGTGGGAGAGGGACGAGAGCATGTGGTGAAGTGGGACTCGCCAAAGATTTTTTTTTTATAATCGAGTGTACTCCAAAGCTGTATTGATCCCGGCCAGACCCCAATCATTATACCGAGAATAATTCAAATAGACTTTCTATGTTGTCAAACTTCAAGTTTATGCTGAAAAAAATGTGAATTATGTTTTTTGCTTTATATTTATAAATTTTATTAAAAAGTTCTTTTTGAATAATAAATATAATTTAATATTTAAAGGGCTAATCGCTTATAATTTTATTGTTATTTCGAATCGATATATTGAAAAGGAGACATTAAACACTTTAATATTTAGATATATCTAGGTTAGTCAAAAAGTTTTGAAAGCGGAAATGAAAATACATTTTTTTTGGGGGGAAATCACTTTTATTGCTCAGTATAGTCTCCCATAAGATCAATACACTTGGTCCAACGATCTTCCAACTTTGTTGTCCCATCACGGAAGTGACTTTCTGGAAGGCCTGCAAAATACTCCTCTACGACGGCTATAACCTCTTCGTTTGATGAAAAATGCTTTCCACGAAGGAATTTTTTGAGGTGTGAGAACAGCCATAAGTCAGAGGGAGCTAAATCTGGCGAATAGGGTGGATGCTGCAACACTTCGTACCCCAATTCACTGATTTTCGCGATGGTTTATGAGCTGTGTGAGCAGGTGCATTATCTTGATGAAAAATGTTTTTTTTCTTCTGCAAACCGGGTCTTTTTTCACAATTTTTTTCATCCAACTGGTCCAAAAGGTCACAATAATAATCAAAGTTGATTGTCTTACCAGTTTGGAGATAAGCTATCAATAAAATTCCTTTTGCATCCCAAAAAACTGACGCTAACACCTTCTTGGCCGATTTCTGGACACGAACTCGCTTCGGAGCCAAAGTGCCTGGTTCACACCACTCCTTAGCCTCTTGTTTTGATTCAGGATCATGGTGGTAGACCCAAGTCTCATTCATAGTGATGAATCGACGCAGAAAATCCTTTTTATTCTTTCGAAATTGCTCCAAACGTTGCTCAGAAAGTCGCATTCGAACGTGTTTTTGTTGCATTGTTAGCAAATGCGGCACCCATTGTGCACATAGTTTTTTGAAACCCAAAAATTCAGCCAAAATATGCCATGTTGTTCCATGTGAAATGCCTATGGTGTCAGCTATCACATCCACAGTCGATCGATGATCTTCCAAAACCATATCCTGTATTTTCGCTATGATTTCTGGTGTTGATGCACTTTTTGGACGTCGTGAGCGTGGATCGTCTTCAACGCTTGTACGGCCACGCTTAAACTCCAAAACCCATCGGTGAACGGTTGGAAATGAAGGAGAAGACTCCTTTAATACTTTCATCATCTTTGCATGGATCTCAGTAGCCGATAAACCTTCCAAAACAAAGAATTTAATCACTGCACGATATTCGGATTTTTCCATTGTTAAAAAATACACTGACACGTCAACTTCAAATGGCTTGTAAACAAAGAATGAATTGACAGATCGAAATGAAATTTTGAGTACGTTCTTATGAAAGATGAAATATTAAAATGGCGTAGAAATTTCGGTTTTTCTACTACTCCATAGATGTCACTTTCAAAACTTTTTGACTAACCTATTAGCTATCATTACTACAAATATGCAAGTACAGACATACGAGTACCTTTCACGTCGTTTCCTTGTCGGGGCAGGTAGAGTGGACTGATCATTAGACTTTTCTATCGCGACATACTCGTATGTCTTTCCTTGTCGGGGCAGGTAGAGTGGACTGATCATTACACTTTTCTATCGCCACATACTCGTATGTCTTTCCTTGTCGGGGCAGGTAGAGTGGACTGATCATTAGACTTTTCTATCGCGACATACTCGTATGTCTTTCCTTGTCAGGGCAGGTAGAGTGGACTGATCATTACACTTTTCTATCGCAATATACTCGTATGTCTTTCCTTGTCGGGGCAGGTAGAGTGGACTGATCATTAGACTTTTCTATCGCAACATACTCGTATGTCTTTCCTTGTCGGGGCAGGTAGAGTGGACTGATCATTAGACTTTTCTATCGCGACATACTCGTATGTCTTTCCTTGTCGGGGCAGGTAGAGTGGACTGATCATTAGACTTTTCTATCGCGACATACTCGTATGTCTTTCCTTGTCGGGGCAGGTAGAGTGGACTGATCATTAGACTTTTCTATCGCGACATACTCGTATGTCTTTCCTTGTCGGGGCAGGTAGAAAGGACTAATCGTTAGACTTTTCTATCGCGACATACTCGTATGTCTTTCCTTGTCGGGGCAGGTAGAGTGGACTGATCATTAGACTTTTCTATCGCGACATACTCGTATGTCTTTCCTTGTCGGGGCAGGTAGAGTGGACTGATCATTAGACTTTTCTATCGCAACATACTCGTATGTCTTTCCTTGTCGGGGCAGGTAGAGTGGACTGATCATTAGACTTTTCTATCGCGACATACTCGTATGTCTTTCCTTGTCGGGGCAGGTAGAGTGGACTGATCATTAGACTTTTCTATCGCGACATACTCGTATGTCTTTCCTTGTCGGGGCAGGTAGAGTGGAATGATCATTACACTTTTCTATCGCAACATACTCGTATGTCTTTCCTTGTCGGGGCAGGTAGAGTGGACTGATCATTAGACTTTTCTATCGCGACATACTCGTATGTCTTTCCTTGTCGGGGCAGGTAGAGTGGACTGATCATTAGACTTTTCTATCGCGACATACTCGTATGTCTTTCCTTGTCGGGGCAGGTAGAGTGGACTGATCATTAGACTTTTCTATCGCAACATACTCGTATGTCTTTCCTTGTCGGGGCAGGTAGAGTGGACTGATCATTAGACTTTTCTATCGCGACATACTCGTATGTCTTTCCTTGTCGGGGCAGGTAGAGTGGACTGATCATTAGACTTTTCTATCGCGACATACTCGAATGTCTTTCCTTGTCGGGGCAGGTAGAGTGGACTGATCATTAGACTTTTCTATCGCGACATACTCGTATGTCTTTCCTTGTCGGGGCAGGTAGAGTGGACTGATCATTAGACTTTTCTATCGCGACATACTCGTATGTCTTTTGCATTCGTATCTTTCACCTTCTTAGTAGCCCGCTAAGGTTTTGTGGAGCATTCGTTTTTTTATGAGAACGTTATTTTTAAAATGTATTTTTGTGCAGTGTACATGTAGCATTCTTATTTTTTACAATGTAGGATGGCCGTTCACTTTTAGCACACACAAATAAAATATTACACTTAAATAAATATAGTTTTAAAATGAATTGCTCGTACGTATAATTCCAATGCATTGAACTTGAAAAATATTTTGAACAGTTGTAGATTTTTTCTTTCATTTCTTTAATCAAGAGTAATATAAATACCCCTAGCTCTCAATTTGTGAAAACTTCAATTAAATATTAAAAAAAAATGAGAAGGTGTTGTTTTTGATTTTAAAGCTTCTGATTGAAGATTTATTCCATCCCTATTTTCAAGACATCAACTTCTAGTTACAAAATATCGAAGGTTTTCCATACATAAACAAGTACCGGTATGAAATTAAATCGTCTATCATCCTGACACACGCCCTCGATCGATCTTCATCATTCAACACTTTGTAAGGCCATTCATCTCTTTCACGTGGTCGTATTAATTCTTCAGAAGCCAACACTTAGCCACGGCACCATGTACTATACAGAGAGAGAGACGAGATGAGGCTGGCTCCGTGGAGTGGAGAGCGAGTTGTCGGGGAACGGTTATGCATTATTTATTCCACTTAACTGAGATGAATATTTTCAGAAGCGGTGTCGGCTGCGAGTTCAGTTCATTCGTTTAATGGCATTAGTCAATTTCCATAGTAAAGCCGCCTCGCCCCAGTAACTGGCACCACCGAAGAAAAACTATATTTTGCGTGAAAACAAATGTCCATAATCTAGTGGGGAAAAATATACGTCATTAAAAATATATATTATGGAGAAAAAACACCTCACTGTGTCTTAGAAGATTTAAATAAGTTTTGATTTGTAGTTTTTTAATTTGATTTAACCGAAATTGATTGAAAATCCACTTAATTGAACGAATATTGAACCACTTTTTTAAAGGGCTATGTTTGCAGCGTTTCTAGTAAACGTTTGAATTTCGTTACGTGTGTAGTACATTTTCCGAATCATTTATATTTTCAATAAATTTCACTTATAAAATAAATTATTTTCGAAGCAGTTGACTTCAATCCTATCATAACCCACACTGTAACAGGACAACATTGGTCCCATCCAGCGCCATCTACACTAAAATATTAAAATTTTCTTTTTTATTATGAACGCGACGTAACTAAATAAAAAACAAGGAATTCCTTATCTGGTGGTGAAACAACTCAGTTTGAAAATAATAATTGTGATGACAGACAAAATATTTGGCGTCATGAGAAGGGAAAAACGAAAATCTTATCGTTTAATAAAAATTACAGTGGTCGTCTCGTTTTGTTCAAATCCATCATAACGACTTTTTTCGAAAATAAATGCATTTCCTAGGTTTTCCGCCGCTGCAGCCGAGTCGTGGCGCCGCCGATCCACCTCGACCGCCTGACAGCTCGGCTCACAGAATAATAGCAATTTGACGGAAACGCCTAAATTAATGGAATCCCTAATGCCTACCCCAATACCCGCCACAAAACTTTATCTTTCTTTTAAAATAAATAAACGCATTATGTCTCATGTACGCACCCAATAATTTCGATGAAATGTTGAAAATTTTCACGGTTTTATTAATTTTTGATAAATTTATTACAAAGTTCGATTGAAATTATTTACATTGGATCGGTATTGATTGATATTCTGGAAGAAAGAGTTCGCAAATGGCTATAAACTACATGGTGTAAGATTTGCCATTAAAAACAAACGTGCTGTAAAACTTGATCAGATCTCAGTGGGTATTTCAGAGAGATTAATGGTTCTTCGCTACTAAATCTCAGATAATGTTTACTTTAATGTCGTTTCCTATACCCCCACACTGGACGCAGTTGTCGAAGTTAAGGAGTCTTTTATGACAGCTTGAAAATGTTCTCAAGAAAATTCCAGCTATGAGCGTATTATACTGTTTGGTGACTTCATTGATAGTGGACAAAGACTCCGATATCTAGCAGGGTGCTACAGAAGGAAATGGCATGTATATAATGAACGCAAACGATGAACTGCTGCTTTCGAAATGTACTTGACACAATCTCATCATTACCAACGCATGTTTTTCATTGAACGGTAAATTTAAAGAAACATGGTGCTATCCAAGATCTGGTCACTGGCATACTCAGAATTTTATTGTAAGAAATACGGATTACCCCAGTAGTAATATTTAGTTAGATCTGTAAAGGTGCAATACATTTGATTTAGTTATATATTTTTTTAAATCGGTTAGTTTTTTAATCCCATAAGACAAAATTTTAAAACTTTGAATATGTTCCTTACAAATTGTAGGAAATCTTAAAAAAAATGCTTTATGGAATTTTCGCACTTTTAAAATTTGGACCATTAACATGTAAAATTATAAAAACTTTTTTTAACTGAATCCACGAAAAGAATATTTTTTACGGTGCTAAATTATCTATCCCTAGAAATCACTTAACAGCTCCGATTTTTTTAATTTTTTATTTAGGTAATAACAAAAATGTTCTATTGTTTAACCGTTTCTTTGAATACCCGTATAGATAAATTTGTTTTTAAGGACTGCAAAAAAAATATTTAAATATGTACTAAGTGAATAAAAATGTAAACGTAAAATACCATATTTTTATGGTAGGCGTTCCGTCTATAGTAAAGTCATATGTCAATTTAAAAAAAAATGTATATTTATTTATTTAATACGACTAATGTAACGTTTTCAAGTTTTAGCTTATCAAATTAAGAATCATTATAAGAAATCATCTTTGTAAGAGGTGACAAATATAGAATCATTATAAGAAATCATCTTTGTAAGAGGTGACAAATATAGAATCATTATAAGAAATCCTCTTTGTAAGAGGTGACAAATATATAATCATTATAAGAAATCATCTTTGTAAGATGTGACAAATATAGAATCATTATAAGAAATCATCTTTGTAAGAGGTGACAAATATAGAATCATTATAAGAAATCATCTTTGTAAGAGGTGACAAATATAGAATCATTATAAGAAATCATCTTTGTAAGAGGTGACAAATATAGAATCATTATAAGAAATCATCTTTGTAAGAGGTGACAAATATAGAATCATTATAAGAAATCATATTTGTAAGAAGTGACAAATATAGAATCATTATAAGAAATCAGCTTTGTAAGATGTGACAAATATAGAATCATTATAAGAAATCATCTTTGTAAGAGGTGACAAATATAAAATCATTATAAGAAATCATCTTTGTAAGATGTGACAAATATAGAATCATACAAATATAGAATAATTATAAGAAATCATCTTTGTAAGAGGTGACACATATAAAATCATTATAAGAAATCATCTTTGTAAGAGGTGACAAATATAGAATCATTATAAGAAATCATCTTTGTAAGAGGTGACAAATATAGAATCATTATAAGAAATCATCTTTGTAAGAGGTGACAAATATAGAATCATTATAAGAAATCATCTTTGTAAGAGGTGACAAATATAGAATCATTATAAGAAATCATCTTTGTAAGAGGTGACAAATATAGAATCATTATAAGAAATCATCTTTGTAAGAGGTGACAAATATAGAATCATTATAAGAAATCATCTTTGTAAGAGGTGACAAATATAGAATCATTATAAGAAATCATCTTTGTAAGAGGTGACAAATATAGAATCATTATAAGAAATCATCTTTGTAAGAGGTGACAAATATAGAATCATTATAAGAAATCATCTTTGTAAGAGGTGACAAATATAGAATCATTATAAGAAATCATATTTGTAAGAAGTGACAAATATAGAATCATTATAAGAAATCATCTTTGTAAGATGTGACAAATATAGAATCATTATAAGAAATCATCTTTGTAAGAGGTGACAAATATAAAATCATTATAAGAAATCATCTTTGTAAGATGTGACAAATATAGAATCATACAAATATAGAATAATTATAAGAAATCATCTTTGTAAGAGGTGACACATATAAAATCATTATAAGAAATCATCTTTGTAAGAGGTGACAAATATAGAATCATTATAAGAAATCATCTTTGTAAGAGGTGACAAATATAGAATCATTATAAGAAATCATCTTTGTAAGAGGTGACAAATATAGAATCATTATAAGAAATCATCTTTGTAAGAGGTGACAAATATAGAATCATTATAAAAAATCATCTTTGTAAGAGGTGACAAATATAGAATCATTATAAGAAATCATCTTTGTAAGAGGTGACAAATATATAATCATTATAAGAAATCATCTTTGTAAGAGGTGACAAATATAGAATCATTATAAGAAATCATCTTTGTAAGAGGTGACCAAAGTTTATTCGAGGTCTAGTTTTAATATTGTAAATAAAGTTTATTCATTATTTAAAAAGTTAAGGGGAATATTTTAAGACTAATGTTTTTTTCTGATTTAGCGTTCATCTTTTAAAGTAAATAGTCCATTTTTTTTTTCAAAAGAGTCTTCTATAGAATTGATTTGAAAGGAATATATGTGTTTAACAACATTTCGACTCTTTTCCGATTCCTCTCGCTCTCTATCGCGGTACTGTGAAATAAGATGTTCACTTCGCTAAGGTCGTTTCTGTGTAAGCATTGAAGTAAGTGAAAGAAGAAGGAAGGATTCCATTGGAGTTCGGAAAGTATAGGGAAACTATAAAGAGCGGCGAAAGATAACATGGAATCCGCCATTCAATTTTGTGGAACTGCTGAGATTGTCCCGGGAAGGGTGGGAGGCGAGGGTGAGAACACGGGGAGGATCGAGAGACAGGGCTAAGGACATCGTATTCTAGGTACACCCCAGTGGAGCAAAACGAGTCCAGGCGAGAAAGACACACAAAGAATTTAGCAAAAAATACTGTTTATCAAG
Source organism: Odontocerum albicorne (assembly GCA_949825065.1). Taxonomy (NCBI): domain Eukaryota; kingdom Metazoa; phylum Arthropoda; class Insecta; order Trichoptera; family Odontoceridae; genus Odontocerum; species Odontocerum albicorne. The sequence goes on along the minus strand of OX463842.1, from coordinate 53,360,965 downwards.
GCTGTGTCTTTGGTTCAATTTAAAGTTAAACTTTCAAAAGTATTATATATTTATTCATTCAATAAATATTTAAAAAAGTCAATTAATCTCAAATGTGATTTGTGTTTTAGATACTTAATAGATAAAAATCAAATTTTAATCAAAATTAAGAGTCAATGCCAATTTTATATTGAAAATAACATTAACAAATTGTCACATATTGGAAAATAACATTAACAAATTGTCACATATTGGAAAATAACATTAACAAATTGTCACATATTGGAAAATAACATTAACAAATTGTCAAATATTGGAAAATAACATTAACAAATTGTCACATAATGCAAAACGAAAACTAAATTTATTTCATTATTTTTTAAATGAAACTTCCATAGGCGCGGTAGGGCAAATTATCCTGAATGCCACGAAAAGTGTATAATATTATTATTATACTAAATTATTATTATTAAATATTTTTTTAATTTAATTAAGAGAGGTTTTCTTTAATTAAATTCCACATAATCATTTCCTAATCCCAAAAAAATCGTTAACAAACGGAAGAAAGCTATGCATACAATCAAATTTTCCTAGGACTTAAGAAGTTTCACTTCTACCGCGCGAGAGTCTCACGCATCTGTTTTTTTTTTCATTTTAACACAACATTATCGACAAATGATAATATAAAAATCTTGAAAAATAATAAAGACAAACTGTATACTCATGTATGTTTGAAAAAGAAGGATGAAAAAAGAACTTTAAAGTAAGCTTTTAAGCTTATATGTTAAGTTGAATGGTACTGGTACACTAAGTACCAAAAAAAAAAACAAAAAAAAAACTAAGTAGCAGTTTCGTTCTATATGTCATATAGAATGAAACTGCATACCTAGTTTTTTTTTGGTACTTAGTGCCTATTTTACTTCAACCATTCAGTTATAAAATGTTTTTAAAAAAACATGCATGTATGCAGGGGGCTATATCTCTTCCTATAAATTGCAATTCCTTTCAACCAACCAAAATTACCTTTAAAAGGTTTGAAGCGAAAACCAAAGTGGAAAACTTTTTTAAATAAATAGGGTTACGATAGGTATCGAATTTGTATACCTAGATTTGAAAACATGTGTCTTACCAGCTAAGCCACAGCGTCGTCTAACATTATTAGATTTCAACAAAAACTGGCTGAATAGAAATAACCTTTATGTTTTTTTTTACATTTGAATAAAACAAAATCTATGTAAAAATCAGTGAAAGTAAAATATGAAACTATAAAATTAACATTCAAGTGTAATCGGGTGTACTCGTGCAGATGTCGGTGACACCATTTTGGACTCTGCAGTCAACAGGAATGAGTTGCATCGTGCATATATGCACAAATTTCAACCTTATTTAATATTAAAACCGCACCCGTTGAATCCGCTCGCCGGTTTCACGCTCATAGCGATAGTACATTATGTGAATTATCTCCGTATATGGGTTAGTTATACAATATAATGACAGCTGTTAAGCGGAGATATTGCGATCATACATGGTGTGCATTATCTCCAATGCGGGTTTCTTACACAGTATTATGTTAGCTGCTTATCGGATATATTGCTATCATGCATGATGTGCATTATCTGCAATGTGGGTTATTTACATAATATAATGTTAGCTGTTTACCGGAGATATTGCTGTTATACATGATGTGCATTATCTCCAATGGGAATTACTTATATAATATTATGTTAGCTGCTCACCGTAGATATTGCTATCATACATAATGTGCATTATCTGCAATGTGGGTCACTTACACAATATTATGTTAGCTGCTTACCGGAAATATTGCTATCATACCTAATATAAATTATCTGCAATGTGTGTTACTTACACAATATTATATTAGCTGCTTACCGGAGATATTGCTATCATCCATAATGTGAATTATCTGCAAAATGGGTTACTTACACAATATTATGTTAGCTGCTTACCGGAGATATTGCTATCATACATAATGTGCATTATCTGCAATATGGGTTACTTACATAATATTATATTAGTTGCTTACCGGAGATATTGCTATCATCCATAATTTGAATTATCTGCAAAGTGGGTTACTTACACAATATTATGTTAGCTGCTTACCGGAGATATTGCTATCATACATAATGTACATTAACTGCAAAGTGGGTTACCTACACAATATTATGTAAGCTGCTTACCGGAGATATTGCTATCATACATAATGCGCATTATCTGCAAAGTGGGTTACTTAGACAATATTATGTTAGCTGCTTACCGGAGATATTGCTACCATGAATAATGTGCGTTATCTGCAGTGTGGGTTACTTACTCAATATTATGCTAGCTGCTTACCAGATATATTGCTATCATACATAATGTGCATTATCTGCAATATGGGTTACTTACACACTATGTTAGCTGGTTACCGGAGATATTGCTACCATACATAATGTGCTTTATCTGCAATGTGGGTTACGTACACAATATTATGTTAGCTGCTAACCGGAGATATTGCTGTCATACATAATGCGCATTATCTGCAATGTGGATTACTTACACAATATTATGTTAGCTGCTTACTGGATATATTGCAATTGTGTATTATGTGCATTATCTCTTTATGTGAGTTAATTACAGAATATAATGTAAATTATTAATCGGTGATTTATGGATTAGTTATGCAATATAATGTTGGTGCTTAATAATGATATTGCAATCATACAAAATGTAAATTAGCTATATCGGCAAATTAATGAGACAAAAATTACGATAACTGCTTAGCGGTGATATTGCTATCACATGTTTACCTAATGTGTATTAATACTTTAGGTGGGCTAGTAAAACAAAATAAAAACGTTTAGCTGCTTACCGGAGATAATGCGATATATTATATTATTGTTAGCAATGATGCATAATGTAAATTATTTGCATAGGCTGGTAAGGTAGACAAAAATAACGATAGTTGCTTACCGAAAATATTACAAATATACGTGATGTATTCTGTGCCTACACGTGGATTAGTTACAACATTAAATATACCTGTCTTTGTGATCAAATATGTTATGTAATATCTCTAAATGTGAGTTAGTTTCTATTGGATCCGCTTCTAAAAAGTCTACACTAGCTTAATTATTACGAATGGATTGATTTACTCGTAAAACATTGTCTCTTTGTATTGTAAGTCCCTTAATGGGATGTTTTTATTCTACTTTTTCAAATCTACGTCTGAGGGGAGTTTCTTTGGAGAGAAAGACAACTTTAATGTTGATATATTTTTCATTTAATAAATAAGTTGTTCCAAATCAATCCACTTGGGTGGGTATTATGATAAAGCTTTTGCCAATACTAGTCCTGTGACTATAGTAAGAATGATCTGCCTCGTCGTGTCAGGTGGCATGTGAAGCTTTAGAAAGCACTTAAATGATATTTTTATACAGTAAGAGCGTCCTTAACTTTTTCCTTCCTGTGCTAAAAAAATCTGCGCGTACCGATGCTGTGCATTCAATACACATGTCAAAATGAGGGATTTAAAATAAGAATGTTCTTGACCAATCAATTAAATTAATTAAATTTGAAGTCAAAAGTGATATTAATTGAAATTTTATTGCTGAAAACATGAAAAAAAAACATCGGCCGACGTTCACGAAACGGGCGATACAACCACCTCAAATGGCTGCCCGAAAGCTATTGAAGCGAGAGAAGCGAGCGAACCGAGATTATATTTCTTGCGAGATTATATTCCTATATAAGAAGAGTGAGAGTGAGACGTGAATAGTGTCACTTCCTCACTCTTAGCGTTTTTTTTTTAATGAATATACCTATCACACACTGGCACACGTTTAATTGTATTCCAGAATACAATTAAACGTGCGCCAGTGTGTGTGTATGTGTGTTAATTGAACCCAGTATTTATTATATTTATAGAGATATTAAAATTTTTCGAAGCAATGTGTACTAGTTACACATCACAGGATAGGAAGGGTTAATGAGAGTTTACTGTCTAAACGGTGCTATATAAACTGTTCTTTTGTTTTTATTTTCCGTTGCAGAATATAATGCAAGCTGCTTATTGGAGGTATTGCGCTCATACATAAGTGATGTGCATTATCAGATAAAGGTAAAAGGTACTTTAAATCATGTTGGCTATTTAAATTTAAAAATTTCAATTATTTATTACTTTTATATCTTATTTCAAAATTCTGCCCCTTGTTAAGGTATTGATGACGAAAATAAAAAATTAATAGATTAACAGGAACCCGTTTTAAAAAAATATTTTTAAAGAAATATGCTAATTCTTAATATAATTTGCAAATTTTTGCATTGTCCGTTTATGATAAGTATTTAGAAAATTGCTAATTGATAATGATGATAATGTCATAAAGTTTGATCTCTCGGAAACACAGTAAAACGGAGTTAATTTTTAAGGGGGATCCGATGAATCTACTCATATATATTGTACCGAGTATACAAACTCGGGAGAAAACAAAACTTGGATTGACACTCCTGTCAAAACTGAGAAGAGCAAACCGCCGAGTTGGGGCTGCGGAGGCTGCACAAGGGTGGTGGCCACCCATCGCCCCCCTTCCGACCTCGCTCCGCCCAGCCCGCCCTGTGGAACGTCAAGTTTTATTACGTCCCTCCATCCGAATTCATTTAACACATGACTGAGGAATTCCTGCCAACGGGTTATAACCGTATGACCGGCCACTGCTCTCCCAATATACGACTATCCACCTTTTTTTATATATTTTTTTATATAAACTGGAGTTACGACATTATCTTGTGTTAACGCTAGTAGAAGTTTAAATTCATTTTGTCTAAGCATTGACTGTTTTATTAATATCAGTTTTTTTTTCATATTTGTCATCTCGATTCCTTTCTCACCTCAAATAGCAGTTTTAAAAAGATGTTTGCGGTTAGTGATATGCTAGTGTTAACTTTATCTATAGAAACAAACCCTGGGTGTTCAACAAGAGTAATAAATGCGTTATTTGTATAAAATATCATATATTACAATGTATAACGAAAAAAAAATCAGATAAAGGACTTTGATTGTTTGTTAGAGATTGACGTTATAAAAATAATTTAGAAAAATATCTTGAAATGATTCGGCCACAACCATCTCAAAAATGAGTTGTGAAAGACTTTAGAAACAAAAATATACGTCTGAAAGGAAGGGAGAGTGGGGAAGAGATAGACCAATGAAAGAGTGGGACACCAAACGGCGGAACTGTTTAATGCAGGGAAAGGTAAATAGTGTGAACAATAAAAAGATCATGTTTGACAAGATGTATGGATGTGGACGAAGTGAGAGCCATATGTAATTGACATAATACATACAATCTGATCGAAAGTTACCTTAAACTCGCCTCACAAAATAAGGTGCACATCATCGATAGGATAACTTCACCAATGATCAGTAAATGTACGAGTATATGAGAAGCAATGTTGAGAAATCCAGCCTCCTGGATTACCCTAAACAACCTCCGCATAACCACTACCTCCGCGACCTTCAATCCAGACACAGTTTCATGAAGACAGCCAAGCTTTCCGAACAATTACATACTCGTACCTATTGTTACTAGAGAATAAGTTACGAAGAACATCACGCACTGGGGGCGTGGATTTCTCCTGTGAAGTTAGTATCATCGGGCCCTAAACTGTCATAAAGGACTTGAAAATCTCTCAACTGACTCCGTATAAGATAACTAAGTATCGCCTCTTTGCATCTGCGGAAAGGAATAGTATATGAGCAATACTTACTGCAGTGCTTTAAGAACACGGTGTCTTGCACCGAAAAGGACTTCGTGGAGTGTTATCCAGGTGGCAAAATTCCAGAAAGAAGTAGTATAATTACTTTGACACGGAAAAATAAGTTAAATACACAGGACTTTTCATAAAGCTAAATGGAAAAAATATATCAAAACGTTATAAGATCAGTACTCTTGTATAGATGATAAGTGGTAAACAATAATTTTGATCTCAAAAAGAGAGATATCATGCTACCAAAATACACATACTACTAGAGATTTAAAAAATTACTCAAAAAGAAAAGAACAGAAAACAATTATACAAAAGGTAACCTAAAAATTACTTTAATTTTGCTGGAATTGAAAATATTTCAGCTTTGGTGGTATGAATATGTTCAAAGCAAACCAGCTGAATATGTGAGACACTGATAATGTTAGTTTCTTAAAATAAAGTAAGCGGTTATCCAAAAAAGCTATTGCAAGTTAACATCAATCAGAATATACGTAATTTGAACTTAACTTCGGAGATGACCATGAATAGGTCACAATGAAGTGAGGCGACTCATCACGAAGACCTCAAGGAAATGGGAAAACGCAAGGACGGTGATATTAATGAATCTTTATTGTTGTTGAGCAAAACGCAATGTCACAACGAAATAAATCATATCTGAATATTGGTGTAAAGGTTTATAAAATAAAACCGTTTTATTCTTAATATTATTATTTAAACCATTTTTAAGTGTTGCATTAATTATACTATAAAAAGGCTATTAAGTGTCTTACAAAGTTATTTTTTATGTTTTAAATGTTGATAAAGTTCAGGAGCCATTGTATAATAGACGACATTCAAAATTCCACGTACAGTGTTTACGCACTTTCAGGAGACTTGAATGATTTCAGGGATTGTAAAGACCTTTACGATTTCATGCACCGTCTGGAATTGAAGTGTCCCTTCTGGAAGAGTAAATTTCCGGTTCCGTTGGGTCGCTTCCGCTCTGCGTCCACCCCACGTTCTCCCTACCCGCACCGTCGGCCCCCGCGACATCATCCCTCACCCCCACAGGTGACCATTTCGCGCCATTTACACCTGCCTTAAAAATGAAACAACTTGAGACTTTTTGCGGTGTGATAGAAATTTTCTGGTGATAAAACAAAAAAAAATTCTAGAAAAACATTTTGCAGACATAAAAGTATTGTTAAATATGAAACCAATTGAGTATTGTTTTATGAATTAAAGAAACACGTTAAAATTAGAGAATACTATTGTCGTTACAAACCAAATGGAACAGAAAAATTAAAGAAACATTTCGTACTTAATATCCAAAAAAAAAATTAGTTCAGAGGCTTAGCACAATAATCCATTTTGTCTACGGCCTCAGTAATCAAGTCTTTGGAATTAGAACTACAAGAGTAGTCACAGAACTTGCAGTTCATCATTGCAGGTGTTCGTAATAATACCGCACGTGAAGAAACAACACTTGTTAATGTTTACGAAATTTTCCAACGTCAAATCGATGCTTCTCTTTGCCTACCCCAAAAAGAGCAAACTAACTTTATTTTAATGTCCTCAATATCATTTAATTTTTAATTTCTTAGAAAAAACTAACATTTACATACTATTTATAATAAAGATTTTTACTCCCTATAGTATAATGTAAACACTTGCTAACACACAATGTGAATGAAACGGTGTATTTTTTTTTACTTATTATAACGCAAACACTTGTTATAACGCAAACGAAATGAACGTAACAACATAATTTTTACTTATTATATCGCAAACAATATGAATAAAATCATACCACTTTTATTTAATTTAACGCAAACAATATGAATAAAATCGTATCATTTTTACTTATTATAACGCAAACAATATGAATAAAATCATATCATATTTACTTATTATAACGCAAACAATATGAATGAAATCATATCAATATTACTTATTATAATGCAAACAATACGAATAAAATCATATCATTTTTATTTATTATCACGCAAACAATATGAACAAAACCATATCATTTTTACTTATTATAACGCAAACAATATGAATAAAATCATATCATTTTTGCTTATTATAACGCAAACAATATGAGTAAAATCATATCATATTTACTTATTATAACGCAAACAATATGAATAAAATCATATCATTTTTACTTATTATAACGCAAACAATATGAATAAAATCATATCATATTTACTTATTATAACGCAAACAATATGAATGAAATCATATCAATATTACTTATTATAATGCAAACAATACGAATAAAATCACATCATTTTTATTTATTATCACGCAAACAATATGAACAAAACCATATCATTTTTACTTATTATAACGCAAACAATATGAATAAAATCATATCATATTTACTTATCATAACGCAAACAATATGAATAAAATCATATCATTTTTGCTTATTATAACGCAAACAATATGAGTAAAATCATATCATATTTACTTATTATAACGCAAACAATATGAATTAAATCATATCATTTTTACTTATTATAACGCAAACAATATGAATAAAATCATATCATATTTACTTATTATAACGCAAACAATATGAATGAAATCATATCAATATTACTTATTATAATGCAAACAATACGAATAAAATCATATCATTTTTATTTATTATCACGCAAACAATATGAACAAAACCATATCATTTTTTCTTATTATAACGCAAACAATATGAATAAAATCATATCATATTTACTTATTATAATGCAAACAATATGAATAAAATCATATCATTTTTACTTATTATAACGCAAACAATATGAATAAAATCATATCATATTTACTTTTTATAACGCAAACAATATGAATGAAATCATATCAATATAACTTATTATAATGCAAACAATACGAATAAAATCATATCATTTTTATTTATTATCACGCAAACAATATGAACAAAACCATATCATTTTTACTGATTATAACGCAAACAATATGAATAAAATCATATCATATTTACTTATTATAACGCAAACAATATGAATAAAATCATATCATTTTTGCTTATTATAACTCAAACAATATGAGTAAAATCATATCATATTTTCTTATTATAACGGAAACAATATGAATAAAATCATATCATTTTTACTTATTATAACGCAAACGAAATGAATGAAAGCATATCATTTTTACTTATTATAACGCAAACGAAATGAATGAAAGCATATCAAAATGATTTATTATAACGCAAACAATACGAATAAAATAATATCATTTTAACTTATTATCACGCAAACAACATGAATGAAATCATATCATATTTACTTATTATAACGCAAACAATATGAGTTAAATCATATCAATATTACTTATTATAATGCAAACAATACGAATAAAATCATATCATTTTTATTTATTATCACGCAAACAATATGAACAAAACCATATCATTTTTACTTATTATAATGCAAACAATATGAATAAAATCATATCATATTTACTTATTATAACGCAAACAATATGAATAAAATCATATCATTTTTGCTTATTATAACGCAAACAATATGAGTAAAATCATATCATTTTTACTTATTATAACGCAAACGAATTGAATGAAAGCATATCAAAATGACTTATTATAACGCAAACAATACGAATAAAATAATATCATTTTAACTTATTATCACGCAAACAACATGAATAAAATCATATCATTTTTACTTATTATAACGCAAACAACATGAATGAAATCATATCATATTTACTTATTATAACGCAAACAATATGAGTTAAATCATATCAATATTACTTATTATAATGCAAACAATACGAATAAAATCATATCATTTTTATTTATTATCACGCACACAATATGAACAAAACCATATCATTTTTACTTATTATAACGCAAACAATATGAATAAAATCATATCATATTTACTTATTATAACGCAAACAAAATGAATAAAATCATATCATTTTTGCTTATTATAACGCAAACAATATGAGTAAAATCATATCATATTTACTTATTATAACGCAAACAATATGAATAAAATCATATCATTTTTACTTATTATAACGCAAACAATATGAATAAAATCATATCATTTTTACTTATTATAACGCAAACGAATTGAATGAAAGCATATCAAAATGACTTATTATAACGCAAACAATACGAATAAAATAATATCATTTTAACTTATTATCACGCAAACAATATGAATAAAATCATATCATTTTTACTTATTATAACGCAAACAACATGAATGAAATCATATCAATATTACTTATTATAACGCAAACAATACGAATAAAATCATATCATTTTTACATATTATAATGCAAAACAATATGGATAAAACAAAATAAGGTTTTTGTATTTATATTATACCGCATCCACTAATATCAAGATGATATTAATAAGAACAATAGAACAATGGAGGTTCCTATAATCCGAACTTACGTAATATATGATAAGGTCACTATTTTAATGTTACTGTGAAGACAGCATTGTTTTCCGGTCATTCTCTCCAATGTACCTGAATTACTAATTCGTATATACCGAAGGGTATGAATTTTTTTATATGTATTCATATGATTAATATAATAAAATATTAAAAAAAATTTATCAGCTTTTGTTTTATGAGAAGCAAACCCTTAAAAATGAGAAAAAAAACCTTACGGCTGAAAAAATCACCGATTACGAAAGGCTGTTGAGTCACGGACCAAAAATTTCTATTCGCCTTTAAACATTTAACAATATGATATAAGAACTTTTGAAGCACTTGAAAAGTTTTCCTCGGGAAATGTCGAAAATTTGAAAAGAGCTCTTCTTTTTGAGACATGTGACTTGTAAAGTTTCACAATTGCCGTGAAAGTAGGGGCTTATGTCAATTGCCATCAAATACTTTTCCGAGTTGTTACGAAACGACACGACAGTAATCTCGTGAGCTTCAATTGTCTTGCAAATGTGCTCTGGGGCGGGAAGGGCACGAGGCATCACCCGTCACCCATCACCCATCACCGTTCACCCGTCACCCTTCACCCGTCAGATGTGAATATAGATAAACATACAAACTTAATACCGTATTGAATAAGAATAATTAATTATACTGAAAATGTCATAATTCAAATTACACATACTCGTGTATATTTTATATTTTTCCTTTGTGTTATTTTTTTTTTTAAGACCTTATTACCAATTTTCGAATATACGATGCGGTTTGTGACTTTGTAAGTATTAACATGATGTGATCTTGACATGAATTGTAACGCGTAATAATAAAAATTTCCATGTTCTAGTTAGTGTGACGTGCTGTTTTCTAGCCCAGGGATGCGGACGCGGGTTTGATTCCCGTTGACACCCTTTTAAATCTTTTAAATAAGCGATTCAATCTGGTTTGCGCTTAAGTGATCCTTAAAAATTAATAGAAATTACCATGTTGTATAAAACCCGCCAGATTAAAATATTACTATGAAAACATAATACTTCTTCTTATTTTAGACCTGTTGGCCTGTTATGGTCCTGCATCATTGTTTCTCTCTTGTGGCGTCGACTGCCAGCTGTCTTTCCATATTTTGGAGGTTCGTCCTAGAGGTCTGCTTGCTTGGGGGATACTGTCCCTGGCCATTCTTACGGCTCTTGTTCCGCCATTCTGGATACGTGTTTGTTCCAGAATCTTCTTCTATGTCGTCCCCATCTGACAATATCTTCAGCTTCTCACATCCTTTGGATTTCTGTGTTTCGTACTCTGTCACGAAGGGTTTTGCCAGCGATACTCCTGAGTACCTTCATTTCGCTGGTTCAAAGGAAATTTTTGGTTCTGACAGTGTCGGCTCTGGACTTTATGCTGTATTTCATTATGGGGCGGACACAGGTCTTGTATATCCTCACCATGCTTTGGATGTTCATCCCCAAAACATAATACAGTTACTGAAAATAATATTATATTGTGGTTCATCGTCTTTTCTGTGACTGAAAATCCAAACCAGTCATCGTACGGTTGTAAATATTTTATATTCTATCTTCTCATCCTTGACCCAGTAATTATACGTACTATCTTAGACAAAAACACTTGTTCCGCTATTTGAGTGACTTTTTTCTTTCCAATCGGGTCCAGTTTCGGATAAATCAATAATTTCATGTTTTTATTTTACCTGTTTATTAAACTTGGGTTAATTTAAATATGGTAATTTATTTCAAATTACCAAAAATGTCCAAAATTCCTTAATTGATTACAAGACCTTTTTTAAAAAAAATAGTTATGAAAAGAAATCCACCCCGACACCCACGAGTCAGAAAACAGGACTCTCACGTCACGTGGCCACAAATCTATCATTATTATTTTCAAAACATTACATTAATCACAGTGTAATGTTTTGATTATTTCAGTTTTCGTTGAGTTTACTTTTGTTATATTTTTTTAATGTTAACAAATCAAATAAATTTTGGCAATTTCCTATTTATTTAATAAGTATTTTTCCTTCAAAACTGAACGTTTTAACATATTAACTAAATCTACTGAATGTTTCTCGACTTAACTTAGTTTGGCTTTAGATTACTTTGTATAAGCTTAAGATCGTAATAACATGGACTAAATATTTTTAAATACAACAAGTTAATTGAATTATTATTCTAGATTTTTTTTCTACGTAACTTCGTTAGCAGAGCTTTTTGATAGTCAAATGACAAGTACACACCTTTCAGTAGGGTTCCCACTTTCTTTACACCGGAAATACAGCATATTCTGGCAACATACACACCAGTAAATTATTGAATTTTTCACACGAAATTAAATATTTCTATATGTAAACTGCACATCATTCAGATATACGATTTGAATACAAAAGTTAGCGTTAAGACTTTTAATACTTTCTATAACACTTAAGCTGACACTTTAAATACAGTTACCAGTATAGATATAAGAAATGAATGATATATAGCAAAATATGTACCAGTATAAATATAACAAATGTATGATATATATGTAGCAAAATATGTACCAGTATAGATATAACAAATTTATGATATATAGCAAAATATGTACCAGTATAGATATAACAAATGTATGATATATAGCAAAATATGTACCAGTATAGATATAACGAATGTATGATATATAGCAAAATATGTACCAGTATAGATATAACAAATGTATGATATATAGCAAAATATGTACCTAAAAGTCATAAAGAGGCTCAAGAAAAGACCGATGGTACACAGGATGAAAGAAATAAGGAATCATGACAGCATCATACGGTATCAACGAGCACAAAACCGAATTGTTCGGAGTCGACTTGGGGAGACCTACATCATCCAGCAGTGGATTGAGCCAAGTTGACAATGATGATGATAGCAAAATGTTAATACATTATATAACGAATCCGTAATACAATACAGTAAAGAAGGAAAAAAGTCATCATGGATATCTAAATCAGAACATTCCGAGGAGGTTACGATCTTATTAAATCATGAGGTTTATGAAGAGAAAACGAAAGCGGGTACCATGCCTAATAACATACCATGCAAATGTCCATCTCGGTGTTAAATACGAGTATATACATACACATAAAAGTTTCAATTTGATTTTTCTAATTTTTTTTATTCCTTCCTTTGTTAGCGTAGTGGAAAAAAACAATAATTTCTATGCTACGAGTATATATTTTATACATTTCAGTTATACTTTGGACATATTAACCTGAGGTGGTATATGTGGGTTTACTTTTTATTTTGTTTTCTACCATACGTTTTTGTTTTTTTCTTTTTTTTTCTATTTATTCTTTAATCTAGATATGCGGGGGTTGTGGGATGGAAGCCCCCTGATGCCCTTGCAGTCGGGCTCGCTCTACATTGGTGGGGTGTATCTCGGCCGGAGGAATGTTTGTGGGATGAGCCCGGACCTTTTAGTGTCTTCTCTCTTGAATGTATTTTTTTTTGTCATCTATTTATTTTCTGTGTTTATTTTTTTTATATATTCGTGTTCTACGTTTTCAAGGGTGTGGGCTGAAAAACATCTGGTGTCCCCGTGGCTGGGTTCGCCCTATATTGGTGGGGTGTATCTTGGCCGAGGGGATGCTATTAGATGAGCCCAGACCTTTTGATAGCTTCTGTATTTAATGTATTATCTGCAATTTATGTGTTTTAGAAGTGTTATTTAAATATAATCTGTACATACTATGTTGCTATCAATAAACCTATTATTTATTTATATGTAGCGCGGGACGATTACGATAGTCGTTAGAGAATTATTCTGGTGGAAAGTGTTAATGATAAAATAAGCTTAAGTCAATAACTCATCTGATGACATAGCAAGGTTAAAAAGCAGGGGATGCACATTTAATAAGGTTCAACATTGGTCAAGAGATCGTTTGTGCTATATAATAATGTTCGATAATCTGATGATCATGACATTCAGAATTGAGAAAACGACCAGGGAGGTTAGCTATTCTAATTTTAATTAATGTTATTAGTCATGACAACCTCCGTGGTCTAGTTGGTAAGATGCTTGTCTACTAGCCTGGGGGTTGCGGGTTCGATTGTCACCCTTCGGAACTCAGATTTCTACGAGTATATAAAGGATTTCAGTCTGATTTTTACCGCAAGCCTCTTTAGCATTGTCCAATTATTTGAAAGTGATTTTCATGTCAATAAGCCCGACAGATTAAACTGTACTATATATAACAAAAGTGTTATACGATACCAGTTCTCATTTCATTTTTTCAATTGTTCGGAAGTGATTTTCATGTCAATAAGCCCGGCAGATTAAACTGTATATAACCAAAGTGTAATACGATACCCGTTCTAATTTCGATTTTCCAATTGTTTGGAAGTGATTTTCATGTCAGTAAGCCCGGCAGATTAAACTGTATATAACAAAAGTGTTATACGATACCAGTTCTAATTTCAATTCCATTTCAATTAATTTTACTGTTTTTGTTTGAGACCGTGGTCTAAAGATTAGCATTCACGCTAAGCAAGCGTGCGCTCTAAAACTGTATCCGGGCGGCTTCGTTTTAGGACAAGTTTTCCATACTTTAAGATCATTTTGTATATGAATTTATGGCTCTGTGCAGCTCGTATCTATTTATCATTAATGCTTTAAACACTTTTTACAAAACAAATCTATTGTTTATAACTTTTCGAATCAAAGCACTGCAGCAGATTGAAACTTTCCAAATGACTTGAAAGTTTAATTTCCTTACCTTTGGACACTTGGGTTTGATCTGTTAAGAGTATTTGTTCGCTGAAGTGCAACAGCTTACACATAATAAATCAAAACATGTACAGGTGTCTTCAATTCATAGGATGGCTGACAATCTTACTTGAGGATAGTCTATAGGAAATTCCTAATCCAAATGATTTTTTTCAAAACCTGAAAGCATAACAGTTTAACATATTGTAGGATTTTGTTTAAAAAAAACAGTTAACATTAATCAATTTTTGCATAAGTTATCGACGATATGAATATGTAAACAGATAAAAGTATCAAAATGTATTCTCACTTTGGGGCCCCACACGACTATGGTATTTATGAATTGATGATATTCTGATCCAAGGTTTCCTTTTTACCCAGTTCGGTGAAGATCCTTTTCTGATCTGTAAAAGCAAAACTTTTTGAGCCTCCATTTCTGAAGTTTACGATCAAAACTTATTTTTGCTAACTGGGTCAACACAAAGAATAGAACTTGGTATAAAATAGCTTTTCCACTTCGGCTACTGATGAAGATAATGGTAATGTCTTTCAGCTATCGATTATATAATTTTAATAGTTTTATCTTATACATTATTTATAGTTAAGGTATTAACATTGTGGAAGTTTAAAGACATTCTAATTTGTCCACTTTATGTAACCGTATAACCCTACCGGTTTCAAGATTTTCACCTCATCATCAGGACGGACAAACAGTGTTTGATAAAACAAATTAAAACGTATTTTTTAAATTTCATTTTCTTGTTTTTTAGATTAACCTTTGTAACTTTTATATTTAAAACAAATTCGAAAATTGAAAAAAAAATCGACTTGTTTTTTTTTACCTTTTTTCATCTTTACTGTTTTTAATTATTAGAAAATTTACCGTTTTGGTCATGAACTTTTCCCAACGCTCTACTTATAAACCGACAAACCGTTTTGTCATTATCCTGTTGGGATAGGCAGAGATAACACATCGCTACACTTTCCTATCTCGACACACACCCTTCGTCTCTTTCACACACTTTTCTATAAAATGGTTTTTCTGACTTTTTATATTTCGTTGATTCAAACTATAATTCACTTGATCATACCATACTTTCCTTGATCTTCTTTTACCACATTTTTCATTCATATTTACACTAAATATTTGTTTTATCATATATCTTTCTTTATTCATTTGTTCTACATACCTAAACTATCTCAACATGCCATTTTCATCTTACTCAACGTGAAGTATTGAAAATCTGCCGATATCTCCTCTCTGCTTACCCCAGCATGGAGGTCGCGTGATGGTATGTATGTATGTAGCATTGCCGCGTGTGGTTTTATGTTGCCAAGCTGTACCTATTAACAAGTGCTGGACTTTTTATAAAAAATGCTTGTTTCAAATTCTCCAGCTATTGGCAGTAACTATTCACATCGATAGTTTTGCTAGATCTCAAAATAGTTCCATCATCAATAGTCTACAAGTAACTTCCTTCAAGTGTTATTCTGCTTTTGAAATTATTTAAGACATCTTTTTATATTAATACTGTCATAAGAAACTTATTTGTCGTTTCTTGTTATATTTGGGCAACAATACAATATATAACAGAATACGAGTTCCAGGAATAGAGATGAACAAGAAGATAACCCAGGTTAAGAAAGTTTAAGAATTC
The DNA here is from genome assembly GCA_949825065.1 of Odontocerum albicorne. Classification (NCBI taxonomy): domain Eukaryota; kingdom Metazoa; phylum Arthropoda; class Insecta; order Trichoptera; family Odontoceridae; genus Odontocerum; species Odontocerum albicorne. The sequence goes on along the minus strand of OX463842.1, from coordinate 53,344,398 downwards.
CAGGAATAGAGATGAACAAGAAGATAACCCAGGTTAAGAAAGTTTAAGAAAAGCGCTCTGATTTTTTTGAAAAAACTTATTTTTTTAATTTTTATCATTACCCTATAAGTCTCCACCAGGAAAACTAGTATGACATACGCATCCATACTAGTTATTAAACAGTCTGGCACTTCACATTCTTCCAAGTCATGCCGAACCGGTTTATGGCTATTGTTATCGTTTATTTGAATGACGTTGGGCGATTTACCCAACGTGGAGTAATAAACTTATCCTTACTCGTAAGTATTTTTGTGAATATTAGACTCTTACAGACTACCGAAAAAGACTTCTTGAAAAAGATAATGGTCGTATTCTTCTTGACTTCAAAGCCCATGACACCTTTTAATCTTACACATAATTTTTCGTTCTAAATCCAATAGCTCACAGTTTATCTAATGTTTTGTTATGAAATTAAAATACAGTTGTATTAAAAAACAAAAGGATAAATAATTGTAAGACAAAAGTGTTGATTCGTATTTATTCGTGATTTGATGAAGCGAACTCAATTGTATGGAATTGAGGTGATACCTTTTCACAGGGCGTTTTATTTATTTATTCACGAGTCTCAGAAATGCAAGATAATTTTCTTTGACATTTTTGGTTAGCATTATTTATGTTACAATACACAATCTAATGTTAATATTATTCCTCAACTCAGCTCTTGACTCTTTCTTTCTAGACTGTTGAGTTCTACTTTGTAATAAATTTCACCCCAAAAGCTACTATTTGTGTTAGTTTGTTACTTAGGAGACAGTTAAACAACAAATAAATGATACGCTCGAAAATATAACTAGTTCGTTACTCACTAATAACCTTACTAAGGGCATATGTCCCTGAAAAGGCTCACTTACTATGATTTGAAGTTTTCTACTTATTTATGAGGTGTCCTTAACATCTGGATATCACATTGAGAATTTATTGGTCGTGTAGTATTAGTTAGTTAGATACAAATACTGTTGGATGTTTTAAAAATATTTTCAAGTTCAAATTAAAATATTAAACATATACCAAACTTTTCCGTGTCAGCCGCAAATCGCCATGAGTCAATATGCATCGTGTGGCCAGCAATTTGACAGCTCCGATTGATTCTGACAAATAATATGATAAACAATATCGGTGAGGAAGTATTTATGTCGTAATCCCTATTCACATTGTATTGTATTGTACATATTACACTCTCATTGTATACAGTGCAGCCTAGTGGGGTTAATGTTATATTGCGATATCTACCAGTCAACAGAAAAGTTGTTCAACCTGCCTTAACCTTTCCTTCCCTGTGTTGGGTATCTTCTACACGTTGCTTCTAATAACCATCAATATCTCTATAAATATTATAAATAAAAGGTTAAGATTTTAGGTAATTCCTCCATAATATATTTGCGCATTGATTTAAAAAATAATATTAATAATAATCAGAATTTATCGACTACATCGAGGTGTTTTGTAAAGATCGAAAACAAATTCGCATTTAAACGCTGCGAGTGCCTCATCTTGACGATAGGTGAATAGTATGCGGCAAGCGCGACACTATATTCGCATCTCACTCTTGCATACTAGACTGAATTGCGAGGAGCTGAATTGTCTCAACGCCGCAAGCATAAACGTAAGCGCCGGGGTATGCGACTGACATTCCGCGCCGCTAGTAGCTTCTAAGCTTGCAAATAGGTTAGACGTACGCCCGTTCCGTGAGCGGTGCCAGATGGTTTTTTAATGTTTTCAGCAAATAAATCTCAATTATTATAATTTTTAACTTCAATTATAATTAATTAAGGGGTTTATCTATGAATGTTCTTATTTTTCCGATTTAAAATCGCTAATTTTTTATTGCGTACTCACTACCCAACACCGGAGCACGCGTATTATTTTTAATACCGTAAGGGAAGGGTTAAGCAAACAGCAGACTGGAATCCTTTTAATAAAATCTAAGTTCCAACTAGAATCGAGCACGCCACCCTCAGGCTGGAAGTAAAGTTTCTTACCAGCTAGGCTAAGGAAATTGTCGAACTTGAACTTTGAAAAAAAAAAAACTTTTTTTTTGTACACAACTTTTTCATTCTGTATGAATGATTAAACAGCAGAAAATAAACTTCCTGTGACCCTATATTCATATTGACAAAAGTTTATTCTGTAAGTAATAATATAAAATTGATATTTGCTTCGAGATTCAAAGCTTAAAAAAAATTCCCCTGTTATTTTGTTTAAATTTATCTTCCATCGTAATATTCACATAAACAGCAGAAAATTCGACTTCGCGCAGAAACGGGAGCTGGAGTAGAATGTGCAAGGGGACACCGAGATATGATCGATGAGCTGTCACCTCTCTGTCCACCGCTCACCACTCAGCAACTCAATTATTATACCCTGCTTCCTTCAGTCAACATGTTTCTGGGAAAAATATATTTATATAATGGATTACAAACAAAGATCTCAATTTATCAGGAAGTGTATAGTGTATATAACACCGTTCAAAGTGAAAAAGAGATCGTCTTATTATAGATAAAGCGACTTACGAGAAGAACATTTACAAGTTATTTTAGAACTTCAATTATAATAGAATAAAATACATGTACGCAATATTAAAGTAAATATGAGATATTTAGTTTAAAGTTAAAAACCTAGGAGTGCTATGGATAACACTCTCAATGGGAAATCGACTAAGTGAGGTAAACCAAAATATCTATTTCAGTATTTATTCCCTTAAAGTTTTGCACAGATTCCTGCTTGCTAATTCGGATATTACGGAGGAACACCTGAACAAATTATAATATAACGTCTACGAAATGTTTGTCTAAGATTTATTTTTGACCTGAGAAAGTACGATCATACCAGATGGCGCTGAACTGGTAAAACGTGAGAAATAGATACCAAATTCACATACTATTGTATTGTATAATATTGTTCAGTATCCTTAAAAATCCAGCCACCCCTTCTTATCTCGCCGAAAATTTTCCGCATATTTCCGATCATGGATTTGTCCTAAGCTATACCAAATATTGTTTATTGGCCTTCCCACTTCACCGCTCTTTTTTGCTTATGTCGTCATTTTCCATCCATGCATTGAGACTCTGAAACCAGTTACAAACCAATGTAAGACTTGCTTCATCCTTGGCATGCTTTAAAAAGCGACTGAAAAAGCTCTTAATTTCTAGTCAATAATATAACGTGTTTTATCCTTGATTTTTCTTTCCTCTCCCCCTTCCTTTCATTTTCCTTTGATTGCTGATCTTACTTTTACTTTAATATGTATATGTTTATTAAATTCATAAATATTAATAATCTTTTGAATATTTTTTGCCCCCCTCTAACTTGTTTTATTTAATTTAGTCTGATTGGCTGGAAAATATTGCCAATAAGCCCACTAGATTGTTTTAGTAATGAAGTGTTCAATAAAATAATATTTACATCTATTCACTGATTTTTTAATCGTACTTAATATTGAGATAGATATTGTTGTAACAATTTAAGCTTTCATTCCTTAAATAAGTTTGTCGTATCAAAGCTTTTATCTTTCAAAATTAACAAAGATTATTTTTCATGGCTTCTAATCCAAATTAAAAAGATCTCAGAAAGTCATGAATATCAAATTTATTACGCTTATTGATAAAACAGGATATGTAATAGAAACAGAAACACTAGTTTCTATTTCTATTATGTTACACAGAAGTTCTTACTATAAAAAAAATAATAATATCATGCTTAACAATTTTATATCTTTATTTCATTAGTGGCTATAAAAATTCTCAACACTCCAAAAAAAGAGGGAGGCACGTTTATATGTTAATGTGTATTTTCATATTGGTTAGAACAGGGTTATCGACAAAAAGAAATCATCAAAAATAGGGAATAAGCACTATTTGGTGAGCATTCAAAGAATATTAAACGTTGAGGCCACACGCACATATATTTTGGCCTATTTTTCATTTGCATACATACATACAAACATATAACCATTCATACCTCTTGCAGGGTAGGTAGAGGGGACATACTATACCTTCAAACTTTTCTATGTTTAAGAAAATAAAATCGACTCTCCACATTAATAGACCTCGCTATGCACAATCTTCTAACATTCGTACATTTTACTTTAGTGTCGATTTTTATAGTTAAACTTCACATAAATTGAATGAAAAACGTATTTTCTAATTCTATTATCAATAAAATACTTAGAAGTAAATATGTTCTGAATAGTGAAGCGAGGCTTATCTGCTTATTTCTGTCGGGCGAAAGCCTCGCTAAGCGCGGAGAGAGCTTTCCCGGAAGTTGTATTTGAAATCCAAGCCCAAATGAACCTCACTTCCAGGATAAACTCCTGCTTTGGGTTTCTTCGAACTGCTTCTAGAGCTTCCAGGAGAATATCCTTTTACAAGCAATCCTTGGACTTACAACTTTGGTTATGTATGTTGTTACTCAAATATTACTGTTAATCGAAACCTCACCTTTTTGTATCAATGTATGTATTACATTGAAATCGTCATAAAATCGTGTCTAACATATAAATAAAACACATTATAGACCCCTTTTTGCAAGAGTAACCTAAAAAAGTATAACACAATTTGTCGATGCGTATTTAGTGTTGTTTCTTGAAAATGTTTTTATTTTAAGACGAATATGTATAAATATAGTGCAAAGAAAAGTTGATGCGATATATGGGGGACTGTTATTGGATCAAGAATTCTGCTATTTGGGTAGTATTTTTCTTATAGTGAAAGAGCTAAGGAGAACAATTAACAGTGTGCAGCTATAGGAAACAAAGTTAAAAGGTTCAAAAACATGTAAACTCGAACTACACAGTATCAAAATCTACTAAGATGCTAAGATGATAGACCACAACAGTATTTTGGTACCAACTTTGATGTATGTGAGTGGACATGAAAAACGTTTATAAGCTGCAAATAAAAACTAAATAAATGCGTGCATTGAGAAAAATATATGGGGTGATAATGTATGACAGAAAACGAAAAAAGTGAGAAGTAATAAAAAGAAACTTTTTCCGATGTGTTGAGTAATATATGGAACCTGAGATGGTTTAGGCATGTCAAACCAATCAATGAAAAAATACTAGCAAAACAAATATATGGAGAAAATATGAGTGGTAGATGTGTGAAAATAAGACCAAGGAAAGCATGGTTGGATCAAGTAAAAAATACTTTGAAGTAAGGAAACGTCAGAGAAATCATAGAAGTTGTATAAGAAGTTATGCGAGTCAAGGATATTTGTTGAGATAGAAAAGTCTGGCACTCTATTGTCTTTACCTACCCCAGCAGAAAAATAACGTGTTGATATATGTATGCATGTATGTGAAATAAATAAATAAATAATTTCTATAGGAAGAATTAAAACATTTCAATTGTTACCATAAAAAATCTTCTCGCTTTTATTATATAAATCGGATACCTGGACACTGAGGGCTTAAATGAGAAAATGTACTTGAAGGGTGGTGCAAGAATATGTGCTTGAGGAGTAGTACAGGAAGATGTGCTTGAGAGGTGGTGCTAGAAACGCACGCTAAGGACGTTTGATGGCGTGACGCGCCTATGTACGAGTATCTCATATCCTACGAGAGAATTTGAAGAAATTTACATACTCGTAGGATATGAGATAATGTTAACTGGAAATTTGAAGAAAATTGCGATAGGAACGAAAGTATCAAAATATTTCGATAGCAACCAAAAAAGATTAATAATCTTATTAATGTTCTCATATGAAGTGAATATCTGGAGATTGAGAGCAAAAATGAGAAAAAACAGTAAGCGTATTCGAATGTTGGTGCTAAAAATGCACGATGAATATATAGTTTAGATGGTGGGGCACACTTGTGTTTAATTTTATTAATTATTTAAAAGAACACTTTCAGAAAATTTATCAAGATTTTCACACAAAATTAAATCAGTATTTGATTAAAATCCTAATTAAATAGTGTTCATCTCATGAACAGTTTGTTATATCAGCAGGTCAGTGAAAATGTTACAAATTATAAACAAAACATGAAAAAAAAACAACTCAGTCAACTTAATCACCAACCTCATAAACTCTAGCAGTATTGAACTAAATATGTTCATATCTGAGTCAGTTAACGTACTGTACTCTCCTCGACACATTTTTACAACTAGTCAATATAAGTCGATGTTACTTCTTAATGTAACTACGCTTAACAAATCATGTTACGCTAAACAAATCATATTGCGCTAAACAAACCGAAAGGGAACATTATAGTCAATACGTTCCAGATTCATAAGCGATGAACTACAGAGATCGTGACGCTCACTCAATAGGAATCGATTAATAAGAAGAAATATTCGTCTGTGTTGCATATTTTACAGTTATTTGATTTATCTGTACGAATATTGTTTGCTTCTTCCAAGTTAATGATTTTCTCGGAGTGTCGGTCCGATTGTCGGACACCTTACTCCTTCATCGGTTGTGTAAGAACGGACTTTGGGAAATTAATTTTGGATTGGTTGGTGGTGGTGTTAGAATTTTTTTTTGTATAGAGAGGAGGGATAGAGTTTGGTACATACATTAAGGTTATAGATACATATAGGTTACATAATAATATACTTATATTTTTATATGTCACGAGCGTTGATAAATATGAATACAGAGAAAAAAAGGATAGTGATGTATACATAGACATAGATATTTCAATAATTATAAATATATTACGAAGACGGGGGTGGGGGAGAACGCTGTGACTTTAAAATAGTTGTACATATATAAATAAGGAGGTATGATAGATGCCTTATGAAGTGCGGGTATGTGCACTGGACACTATTCGGCGCCTACCGTTCCGAATAGGGGGTCGGGGGTTCGTTCGAAGCATTTGTTTGGGCCTGGGGTGAATGAGATTAGCGTTCACGTCGTAGTCCGTAAGTGAGCTGATTAGGGGGTTCGGGTGAGTCGAGAGAGAGCTGTAGAACCTCTCGGCCAGAGAGATCGCGTATTCTCGGATGGATATTGTTTGCAACTGAGACCCATAATATGAAAAAAGAGCTGTGGGCGATAGCTAAGATGTGTAAAGTAAAAAAAAAGTATACTTTTTTGGTAAAACATTTGACTTTCACCCCGTGGGGGGTTTACATATTAAATGAATTTATTTACCAGAATCGATGTCTAGTCTAGTGAAAACACTTGCGTGGTAAATGTGTACGAATATTGTTGCCTCTTTAGGTGCATTATTATTTCTAACACGTTCAATGATGAATTCCAAACTTCAGACTTGCTCCAGTGGTTTTAAACTCGAATGCGCGATGAATGGGTTTCTTCCGGACAAGTTCTTCAATATATCTGTATCGACAATTTCGATTTGTTGAGAGGCGTTGTATGAATGAATGAATGCAAAAAAAACTGTCATATACGTGAAATGTCGTACCTCGAGGATTTCCTGCAGTTTCCCCGGCTCCACCGCTCCCGACGCCGTGTGGGCAGGCACCTCCCGCAGTAATGAACTGCTCGAGGGACTGGAGCAGAACGGAAGGATAAAGGAGATATTAGTACAGAAACCTGAAGTTAATAATCAATGGGCTTCTTCTTGCCGCCAACACGCTGACTCATTTCAAGAAATCGTTCATTTTATGGAAAAAATACATATTTACCTAATCATTTACACGTAATATGATACATTAATTTTACATACTACGTAACTTTGCATCTAGCGTAACTTCGCATCGAGCGTAATTTTGCATCGAGCGTAACTTTGCATCTAGCGTAACATTGCGTTGAGCGTAACTTTGCATCGAGCGTAACTTTGCATCTAGTGAATTTATTGCTTTTATAGCAACCTCGAATAATCAGTTCTAGTTTCGCTATCAATTGATCTTTATTTCCTAAATTATGTCAAAAGTAAAGATAAAAAAATATTCAAGAAGTACAAATCATATTATTTTTGTGTAATATTTAATTGGTAATCTTTATTTTTGGTTACGTTATGTTAGGTTAGGTTAATGTTGGTTTTCTCGAGTAATATTTAAATAAAATCAATGATTTACTATCGTAAACATAACCTTAATATTATATAGAGCGTAAATCAGATGAAACACTGAATTTCATGATATCATTTCAGTTCACATTTAGGAAGCATTTTAAGACCCCTTATTGGGAAGTCTTGTCAAAATTTATGATTGAATATATTAACATTACACAAATACATACATTACAGTTTACCTAAAGCCTATCGTTACTATCGCATATCGAAAGATCTACAAAGGATCATTGTATATGGTAAGTTTTCAGCGATTTTCATAACAAATAAGTTTTTCTTATACGTGTTACAGGCAAGTTTCTAGCCTAATGGTTCCAGTCACCACCTTCCATCCCTTATACTCTACTTTATTTTTGTTATATAATATTTTCAAGCTGTGAATAAAAATGTCCTTTTATTTTTATTATAATAAAAAACTTGAAAACATCAAGTGAGAACTCTCAATTTAAGAAAAAAAGTAAACACAAGTAAAATATTTGGATTATTTTGAGATGAATGTGGTTTTTTTTTTTATTTTGGTTTTTTGAAATCTTTTGCTGTCATAGTTAGTAGTTATAATGGATCATGCAGTCCATTCCAACTAAACCGGCAGTCGTGATGGATTATACAATATAACCGACCTGTCATACGAAGACGTTAAAGGGCCACCAATTAGTGAATCTTTAATAAGCGATCTTTTCTAAGGCACTGCAGTATGGGAGAACAGTCGTTAAACCGTATTATTTAATACTTATTTAAAAAAATCTTAATTATTTTCTTTTGAACGATTTTTGCCAATTGAACGAATTAGAAGGAACTGATTCAGGGTTTTTTCTCTCTGAATTTCTATATAATTGTACAAAGCACAAACCATATATTCTCAATTTCCAAGGAAATTAGTTACAATTATTTTGAAATCGATGTTATTGATTTCCTACTGACACATGAATATTTCATCTATGATAAATTAGTTAATATTTTTAAAGGTTCTAAACATACGTTAGTAAAATTTTCACTTAGATATTAATTTATTCATTAATACTTAATCGTGTAATTATTGAGTGGGTTTATCGCCAGGTGTCCATCTCTCAGAAAGAAAAAATATTAATATTTTTCTGAAAATTATTTCAAGTTTTAGTAAATCTTTAAAACGTTATCTTTTAAATATGCTTAAATTAAGTTTTTTACCTAATAACGAGAAGTTTTAACTAACTAACTCATATTTGACCAAAAACAAAAATGACATTTGACAAAAAAAAGATACAGAACTTAATAACGTCATTTTATTGATTAAAATAGTGGTTCTCAACATATTTAATTTGGTAATGGGCATATATTGAAAAGCATCACTTATAACATTTTATTTGGTCCTATCAATCAATCTTTTGGGTTTAGAGACACTGGAATGGAACTCGCAATTCACCAACGCACGTGTTTGTAATATTCACTAAAATGAACACATGTGAATACACAACATATCTAAAATGTTATTGCAAAGTGTGTTTTAAATATAATATTGTATGATACGTTATACCAGTTATATAGTATAATCGTCAGCATCATTATGAATTGAAGACGCATGTGTGTGTACTGAATTATTCAATGCAAGCTGTTGCACTTAAGCAAGCACACAGTCTTGACTGATCAAACCCAAAGTTACAATGATAAGTAGATAAATGTTTCAAGACGATTAAGTTAAATCTACTGCAGTCTTTCGTTAGGCAGACTTTTGTTTCACTGGCACTTTTTTTGAGTCACTTATAATAACGCTATAAGACTTTATGATGAGCAACAGAAAATACATAAATTAAGATGTCTAAAAGTTAACACCAGTCCGGGATTGCATCAGCCAGGAATAGAAATCTGCGGCATGCGTTTGTTTTGCGTGAATGGTAACCGTCAGACCGCGGTCGTGAATGGTAACCGTCAGACCGCGGTCGGCGACATTCTCAATCATATGATGATCAAGGGATGAAACATTGAATAACTTTTTGAAGTTCCTTCTGGTATCTAAAGCTGGATTATCAGTTGACCACAGTTAGACCGTGAGCTTGTTTGTATCGATCTTAAAAAAAACTGAAGGCTGGTAACTAAATAATCTGACATTACATACCATAAAAAATATTGTTTTCAAGCTTGTCTTACTACGGGCATGGTATGGTCAGCTGACGGTTGATCCAACGATAGTTTAACTACGGTTAAGTGGAAACCCAGTCTTATCCGGCAGTTGACTATTGATCACCAAAATCAGATCTGACCGTCCGTCGTCTCTTGAAATACACTCTCAATTTTTTTACATGAACACAATTTCCTTTGTATTTTTTACTTCAAAGGACGAAAAACTTTCCTCGTATTATTTTCGTCTATTTTGTTGCAGAAATATGTACCTATGCCGTTCATTCTGTTAGGAAATTCGTACCAGTTTCCATCCCTTTTTCATTTGGTCGCCTGTCAAATGTCTTTGTTAAGGGTGCTAATTGTTAACTTTGTAAACACCATCCTTAAATAAGGTCGTTGTTAATCTCTCATATTATTGTCTTCAATTTTACAGCTACGCCCTTCCTTTAATTATTGGGCCTCTTCGTCCTTTTTTTCTAGAGGACTAGATGAATTAAAATATATTTTTCTGGATGACGCATGATAAGTTCAAAATATGTAAATTTTCTAATATTTCCCTGCTTGTCATGACGACATCTATGTGAGTCATATTTTGTTATGAGACTTGAATTAACTAAAACAAGACAAGAATTTGTTAACTATTACTTATGTATAAAACATATCCTAAACTGTTTTGCCTCCTTTTTATTATTGTCGAAAACATTAAGTGACTCTCCGATCATTGACTTAACGTGTTCCTCGCGGGAAGTACAAACGCCTGTGATCTGATCTGTAGCATTCCTTTGTTTATTTTACGTAACGTTTAGTTTATCTCCTTTATTTAATGAGTCTCCTTAAGAGTAATGACTATTATTCATTATCAGAAAATTACTTGAATGTCATGTTTACTTGGTGTTGTAATCAAATATCAGTGGTTCTAAACAAAGTACGCGTTTAAACTTAGAAATTAAAAAACGCCGAAATTGTGCCGCGCACAGGATTCGTGGAATTTGATTTTTAACGCGGTGTACAGATTAAATCAAGCGTAGCCTTTTGGCATTTTTAGTGCATTGTTTCTCCATCTCCACGTCATCCTTTATATCGGTTATGCCGTCCAGACTACGAAACCTGTTAGCGGGTGCCGTAAGACTCACAGCCCAGTTGGAATGCTTCAAACAGTGACAAATATATTTTATCTCTCTTCAATGACGATATATGTTTTTTCATAACTCATCTTTCCCTGTTGCTTCCCACATTCCATCTGCTTTTCCAGTTGTTTGTACAATTTGAAAATATTTATTTTGATTGGCTTTTATTTCACTTGTATTTTAATGTTTTAATTAGTTTTATATATTTTTTGGAAATAACTTTCTTATCGGTTAACCTAGCAATTAGCACAAATCTGCATCACTATTATATAGTTGGTTGAAAAAGATTACAATACGGCTATAAACACCTATTTGCATACATAAACAAAATAGTTCTTTTGTGTAGTAATTTCTAGCATATTAAATTAATGATTACGATACACAAAGGAGGATATCTAAGAGACGATATTTTTTTCGGTCCCAGTAATTGAGCTTTCGAGCTTATACTCATTGAAGTAGATACGGACATCAAGGTCCGTCATTACACGTGCTGTTAGCATTACGACATGGGGAGAGAAAAAAACCTCGCACACGTTCTCGACGCATGCCGGTGTTATTACCTGGTGAACTCTTTTACCAGATCGGCAACCTTTTTTTAACGACATTTATAAAAAAAAAAAATATTTTTTGATATTTGATCGGTTTTAAATCGGCATTAATGATGCCAACTTAATACGATTTGCGACGTAATCAATGATGTTCTGTTTTCACAGTCAGATCGGAGCGTCTCTTCCTTATCACCTGCCCCTTGCTCCGCACCCTCTCCAGCAGCACCATCTCGTTAAGCATATTCCGAACAAATTATTCCTGTCGTAATCAATACTCGATACATCCACCTGATCGTGTCACAATACGCCTCTTCACACGCCGTGTCACAATACTATACACAGCGAGAGCCGTTATTTGTGGAGACAAATAACGGCTCTCGCTGTGCTAATAAGAGTGCTTCTTAAAGTATTCTAGATTGAGAAATATTCTCAATTCCAAAACACGAGCATGTCGGTGGGCTTAGTAAACCTGTTTATGCAAACGCTTCCCTAGGGGTAGTGCTGACATGGGGTAATTTGGTATCTGTCCAAGTGAATCTTCTATAGGCGCGGTAGATCAAATTGGTATGAACGTCACGAAAAGTGAAACGGTGTATTATTTTGTTATTAAATATTTTATTTGTTAATTAATTATTATTTACTATTTTAATATTAATAATTATTTATTATTAATAATAATTCATATTTTTGTAAAATTATTAAGTGTATTATATTATTATTTAAATAATTATTTATTATTTAAAATATTATTATTTATTATTAACATTATTATTATTTATTACTAAAAATATTTTTTTATGTTATATATTATTTTTATATTTAATATTAAATTATTTAATTTTATTTCATTTAATATTTATTTTAATATTTACTCAATATATAATTTATATTTACTAATAATTATAATAATATACATATGTTATTATAATATTAATAATTTTGCTATTAATATATAATATTATAATTAATTATTATGATATACTCGTATAATTATTCAATAATATAAAATAATAACATTATTAATAATATATATTATAAATAACATAATAAAAATAATATAATAATAAATAAATATATATTTAAAAATAATCAATTTCATAATTAATAATAACATAAAAATATTAATTTATTTAACATTTAAAAATATTAATGCAATATTATTAAGTGTTTAACATTATTATTAAAATTATTATTTATCATTAAAATTTTTATTATTTTTTATTAAAACTATATTTTTTTAAATTTAATTAAGAGATTTTCTTGAATTAAATTCCACACAACAATATTTTTATTTAATTTAGAGAGATTTTCTTGAATTAAATTCCACGTAACCATTTCCTAATCCAAAAAAAAGTTATAAAAATCGTTAACAAATGGAAAAAAGCAATGCATAAAATCAACTTTTCCTAGAAGCTAAGAAGTTTCACTTCTACCGCGCGAGAGTCTCACATATATGTTTTTTTCTTACAAAGTTTCTACTTGACATATCAGGACATAATATTATATTTAACCGTGTAAAAAAATCTTCGGGTTTCTGATGTACGTAATTCTGATAATTGGTAGAGTTATGGGTAATCCAGTATAACGAGTATTATTAGGTAAGCATTAATCGTTCTATACAATTAAACTAGACTGAATTGGTAGGAACTGCGCTTAATCACTGAACCAAAAATGAGTCTCCCAGCCGCTATGCCTGTTGGAAGGACCTTAACTTTTCTGAATCGGACAGCTTCGGATATTGACATATTTCGAATCACAGTGGAAAAAGTTTAAAAAAGACGGGAAAGCGTTTATCAACATATTCAAGTGTTTACCAAATATTTAAATATTTGTAATATGTTAATTATTTTTAAAATGTGAAGAAAGATAAATAAATATGTTGCGGGCAAAACATTAATATTTTATAACAATATTTTCAAACTCCTTTCAGTCAACACGAGTATTTACGAAGTATCCATCACTGACATATGATATAAAATATCTATCAATAATTCCTTCATCAGCTTCAAATCACTAATACTCGTAACACTCCTTCTTGGGCACTTCTCTCTCCGGTTTATTTATCGGATTATTGCTCGATAATATGAACGTCATTAGGGATTATGTATTCACTCATGCTATAAAGAGTTCAGTAAATATTGCTCCGTTGTCTCTACATAAGATAGTGTGAATATTAGTCACAGATCATCAGAGACTGCATGATCTCTTCGATTGGGTGTCCACTATTATTAATCTAGTTAACCCACCCGTCTTTAACAGTCATGGTGTGTACGTTCCAAATAATTATCTGAGACAACGCGCACCCATAGATAGACCTATCAACCTATATATCGAACCAACCTGTCTTTGGGAATGCCGGTAGGTAGATCAATCTCACTTTGAAACCGTGTATGTCATCATCTTGACATTTTTTACGTGTCACTCAATTCCTTCAGGAAAAGACTCATAAGTTTAGTGCTATGCTTGAATTTATTTTTTGTGTTATTTATAAAAAACTTGATTTTGATTTTTTTTGTTTGTTTTTTTTTGTACTTTTTTGTACTTTTATTTTTATACAAATGTCACACGTGTTTATATGCATTTATAGATATAAATGATAGAGACACCGTTGGTAACTTCTGCGTCGTTTATATAATATTCCGAATTGATTGTTTCTTGATTATAGAATATTTTTTTACTTCCGGATTTTTTTAATTGTTGGGATTTACCCGTAATCACATTTGTTTTAATGTAAAACGATTCTTTTATTTTAAATGTTGTTGTATTTTATGTAAACTACCTGCCATAAGGCAAGCATAGGCAGAAGGCAGAAGAGTGCTTTGTATAGTTTACTGTAAAAATTAAAAAACTGTAAAAATTAAAAATACATAGTAAATATACATTTATATTTTTCCTTATTTGAGTTTAAGCAATGCTTCATATAATAGGTTATCTAATATATGTATGTAATACACGTATAAAAATGTAGAGTATAATTATTTTTTTTAAACATAAAGTAAATATTGATAAAAAAAGTAAAACCTCAGTAATTTTTAAACTTAACAATTTCATAATGTAATTACACTGAATCATATTTTTTATTATATAATATTAGCTACACTGTTATTAATATAATAAAAAGTGTTATTGTTGCAGACGCATTGCAATTTTTACTTGTAATTCTCGTTTCACTATTATGAATGTGTATTATATGTGATTATGATTACTCATTAATTCATTTTCATTAGATTATTAAATGAACACATTTTAAGTGCCAAATCAAGTTTTCGCTAATTGAGAAGAAAAAAAAACTTGATATTTAATAGCATATAACTCTCACTATTTACAATATAATCTAGCCAATTTTATTGCTTCGTTAATATTCCAAAGTTAATTTCGAAATTTATAGTTCATTGGTAAATGAATTTGAAATTTCAATGTAAACGGCGACATTTTTATATTACGCCAAGCAGGACATTTATGCATTAGATAATTCGAGAAATAATGGCTGATTTTAATCTTCAAATTCAATCAAACCTAACTTAAGGATAAATAAGCTTTATAAATCAAAGTAAGAATCATTTGATTCTACGTATTTTCGACAGCAAATTGCAAGCTTATTTATGCCTATAGAATAAAACTCATGTGGACTAATTCATATCTAACAATAATTAAAAGGATTTTTCTGCTGCTTCTCTTTTATTGACTTGGTTTTGTGCTTGAAAATGTGAATATCGGTTGCTAAATAATAGGACGAGCAAGGCAGATGAGGTATTTTTTTGTAGCCCAACTCGTGATTTATTTTAAATGTAAGTTGCGCAATATGAGCTGAAGTGAACACTGACGTGGAGCACGATGGATCCTCTAAGATTAATCAGTACTGGTTGTTTGTTACGTAAATGTCGGTGCATAGCTTTTAATTATTCACTATGCAGTCAAAGGTGGTTCCTGGTAGAGAAAATTACAATAAATAACACCGACCGCAGATCACCATTCTGTGATAACTTAATTTGTTTTTGTATCATAAAGGATTAACTTCTCGTTTAATGTTACAATACGATGAAAAAATCGATAATTACGGTTACGCAACAGCAATTAAGAACACACTTTCGAATCAACATTTTTTTGTTATTATTAAATTCACGTGGAACCCACTTATCAAGCTTTTCTCCCCTCCAATTTGATAAAATGTACAGAAGTTGTAGCAGTATCGACACATAATTATTGTGTTATTTTCTATACTTTTTGTTGCTTGTTTCTTCTAATTAAGCTTTTAATTCGTCGTTTTCAACAGTAGTAGGATGTCCTCGACTCTCTTCATTTTTAAGACTTACATCTCCATGCCCAAACGTTTTCAACCCAATACTACACATTTCGTTCAGAAATGGTTCCATCCATATTTGGTTAACATTGCATGCTTTTTGAAATGTATTTTACCCAAATTTAAATGTATAAAAAAAAAATACATGTAATTTTTCACTTCACAATCTGATTTCTCACGGATTCAAATATTGCAAATTAATAAATAAATAAAGCAGATTTTTAACTGTTAAATAATTACAAATGAACAAATACCAAATAATATTCCTGTTCAAAAAACTTCCTAAATGATTTATCGATAAAATCAGCCATTACTTTCGGAACAACCTTAAACGAATAAGAAACATTTCAATTATATTAATCTCAAAAAATACCAAATCAAGTTTTCACGTATAAAAACAGCTTATACTCGTATGAACAATAATTTGAGATTACAGATGTTTTAAGTCCATAATCTTGTTCATGTAAATAAAATATAGTAATAGATTAACAGTCAATACAATTAATTCAGTTAATAAAATAATAGCATCACCGAAAAAAAAAGCATGCAAAATATAATAAATATCCCGCAATCGCACACACGTTCTAAGACAAGGTAACAAATAAGACATATTCAAGAGAGAAGCTACTAAGAGCTCTAGTCTCGTCCAGCAACACTCTCTCAGCTGAGATATACCCCCACCATTAGGAGAGCGAGTTCGGTTACAAGGACACTTAATATTTTTTAGCCCACACTCTTTCACTCATAAACTATTGTAAAGGGTCTTTCAAATTGAGCGGTTTTTTAATTTAATTTTTTTTAATTCTTGAATAAAACACACAATTTGCTTTGATTTCAAAAAACTTTTTATTGGTCATGGAATTATAATGTATGCCATTTAAACACAATAAACAATATCCGCCAAATGTCTACCTCTTGCAGCTCCACAGATGTCCACTCTTTTGTCAACATTTTCGATGACATTTTGGCATAATTGCGGTTCTAACTCACCAATAACGTGAATAATTTCGTCCTACGGTGTCAGATCACATGATCTTGGTGGCCAAATAACATCACCGTTTCCGGAGATTAGAATAGATACAATAATTCTCAATTTGAACGCGTTGTTATATTGTATACGACTCCATTTGTATAAATGCCATACATTACACTTCTCAAATGTCACATAACCCAGGCAAGTTCGCGACGCCATCTGTGTTTTATCCAAGAATTAAAAAAACCGCTCAATTTGAAAGACCCTATATAATATAAAACGGGCAATTAATAAATAGCTGTATAAAAGTTGTTAAAATAAATGTAAACACCGTTTTTTTCTAGATATTTAAACTTTACTACATAAAAATGACAATAAATAAGTAGTAATACACAATACAATGACTATACAATATCGCACATACACATATTGCGCACATAGCCTTGCTCGGGGTGGGGGTGGGGGTGGGCTATGCGTGAACACACGAATGAACAAGATAATGAGGAAAACACAAACTTGAGTCAATGATTTCCAAAAATTGATAAAGCTCATTTTTAACTTTCTTGAGAAAAACGGCGAAGGACGAATTTTACAACAAATTTTTAAGCTTTTTTTAAAGGGGTTGTATGAAATTTATTCCACGTAATTTTTAATAGTCATTTATTTCTCATATTATGATGTAAATCTTTTTCAATATATATATATATTGTTTTCAGTGGAACTTGTTAACCTAAAATATTTAGATCAAAATCTTTAAAACTGGATCGAGTTACAAAAACGTTTGAAGGCAATTTCGAAGAATTGTTAGAACTCTCAATTCAAACATATCGTTCACTTTCAATTTGAAAAAAATTTGATTATGAACTTTTGAATCTAAATAACAAATTCAAATATGGAACATATTTTTTTTTTTTTTTGGAAAAATATTCTGAGAAATAATGTTTCGAATACTTGTCGGAGTGTTTTTATTCAGAGATATTCTCGAAATTTTTGTCAAAATTTTGGTAAACACGAGATGAGTTTTTATTTTCCGCGAAATATTTTTGTTAAATTCTCGATAAAAAAATATTGTGCTTCCGACGATTGCATGTACATAATATGGATTTCATAAAATGTATCATTCATTTATAATACCTACAAAAGAATTTACTTTACAGTCCTTATCAAAATTTAATTTAATCTATTTGTGCGGGAAATATGTTTTTAATTATTTTTTTTGTACTTATAAGAGATGTATAATTGCTAAGTATGACATGAAAAATCAGGAAATAACACACACAATCATGGCATAATACACACAATCATGACATAACACATTGTATGTACAAAACACCCTTTAGTAACTAAAGAAAACTTTCAAATGTCTCTAAGTGTTATGGATATAATACTGAAGAAGAAAGTGTTACGTATTCAAGGATTAATTTAAGGCTATTTCTAGCATGCTACAGAGACTACTAAAATATTAAAATGTTTTAACCAAATATTGGTTCGCCTACTTTAACATTCAGCATTCAGTAAAGCATTTGACAAAGTATTACATAATATTCTATTAAGTAAACTAAAAGCTTTTGGAATAGTTAGCCCGCTCTGAGACTGGATTGAAAGCTACATTAAAAACCGAATACTTACTGTCAAAATCGATGGTTGTCTTTCATATCCCTTCACAGCTACAAGCGGTGTACTTCAAGGAATACATCTAGGACCAATATAATTTCTCTTATTCGTTAATGATATAGTTGACACACTTAGTGATGTTGAGATTTTACTTTTTGCTGATGATTTAAAAATGTTCAAAGTCATAAATAATACTGCTGATAGCCTTAAATTACAAGAAAATTTAAATAAATTACAACAATGGTGTACCACCAATAAGTTGCACTTATAGCTGAATAAATGTGAGTCCGTTAGTTTTCAAAGAAATAAAAATCCAATTAATCACGAGTATTCGCTAAATTAATACACTACTCGTATATTAATACGTGTAGCTTCTATATGGGACGTAGGAATTATATTTGATGAAAAACTTTCATTTATAGAACATGTGAACAGCATCACTCGGGAGAGTTCAAAAATCTTGGAATTTGTACTAAGAACTGCCCAACATTTCTTGGATTTTCGAACATTAAAACTGCTGTACTGCTCTTTGGTATGTAGTCGCCTTGACTACAACTCATCAATATAGTCTCCTCATTACGCCGCCCATGCACAAACTTTAGAATGTGTACAAAACAATTTTTTTAGATTCATAAATTTTAAACTCGGAATGCCACATGAACAAAGAAATTATCCCAACTTATTAAATGCAATGAAACTCTTGAAGCTGTGTGACAGAAGAAAAACAGCCGATATAGTACTGCTGTACAAAATCATTCACTCAGTGATTGATGCACCTCATTTACTCGCAAGCATTTCATTTCGTATTTCCACTAGATCCACAAGACAGCTCAATCCCTTTTATTCCAAAAATTGCTATACTAATTATAAAATCGACTCCTCTATAATTCGTATGGAAAGACTTGGAAACGAGTTTTGCAACAATTTAGATATTTTTAAAATAATTATATATAATATTCGCCATAATATCACAACAATATTTAGAAATAGCTACTAACTTTGTGCTCTCATTTACAAATATTAATAACGTAATATAAACAAAACATTAAGGACAATACTTTGCCTCTGGAGTTGAGTAACCCTGCATCAACATTTAGGAAGGTTTTAATTCTGCAAAGCAACTTGCATCTCGTTCTACTAATGAGGCCATGTGTTTTCTATATCTCAATATCTATCCATAAAATTCTCACAAAATTCTAAAAAAAAAACAATATTTGTTCTATGTATGCGTTATTCCACTAAAAACAAATCTGAGTTCTTTACCTGTATAAAATAAGTCTTCGACAATTCCGTAAGTCTGCTTGGTGAAGTTTGGTAATATTTTGTGGTATACATACATGCCATATATTGAACTTAAATATACATATAATTATTGAATAATTTAAAAACAATGACCGTAATTTATTATAACTACTGCTTTTTGTATCTTAATGTTAATGTACGATAAAGGTTTGTATTATTTGTCAATAATTTTAAGTACTTGTATAACCTGTCACATGTTCATTTGTATATAAAGACACTGTTGTGTTGTAAATAAATAAATAAATAAAGTTCAAGATAAGTTCAAAAGTCAATGGGCTTACTTCATATGATATATTAAGGAACATTGAACCTGTATTGTAAAGGTGTTCCGCAAATACCTTGTTTCATATACAATGACCTTACTACATATATTGAGGAACATTGGATCTGTATTGTAAAGGTGTTCCGCAAATACCTTGTTTCATATACAATGACCTTACTACATATATTGAGGAACATTTGATCTGTATTGTAAAGGTGTTCCGCAAATACCTTGTTTCATATACAATGACCTTACTACATATATTGAGGAATATTGGATCTGTATTGTAAAGGTGTTCCGCAAATACCTTGTTTCATAAACAAAAAATATATGAATTTGCATTATTTTCTTACATTTTCGCTATAGAAAGTACAACCTGGTGGGCGTATTGGCATGCGGCAATTTCTTTCAAATAACACGACATATACTTATAAGACCTGAACTGAAAGCCAGACTGGAATTTGTTAAAAAAATCTGGGCTCCAACGAGAATCGAACCGAATTAGAAGATGAGCATTTTACTAACGATGCTACATACTCGTACAATGGTCGACATTTATTTTAACTAAGAATCTCTTTGAGTAAAATATAAAAGCAATTCAAATTTAAACTTACTATTTTGTATTACAATGAACACAGTAAAACATTAATGGGTTTAGACTTTTTGAGCCATAGGTGTTTGATATACTATATAATATAATGTAATATAATGTTATGAAAATATAAAAAAGTGATGCATTCAGAAAATTCTAAAATATAAACATGAAAGTTCTTTATAACGACTGAAAAGTTTCAAACAAAACTTAATAAACTCAGAAAGTTAAAGTAAAGAAAAAAACAAAATCAACTTTAACAAAATGAACAGAGCCATAACCTCGTACCAATGACGCTAATTTTTCAAAATAACTTTCGTTTAACCACCCTTCGGAAAAGTTTTAATGGCACCAGATGGTTAAAATATTTTTTACGGTTTTCAGAACATAGAATATTAAAAAATAACATAGCAAACGATTTCACTCACAAAGTGTACTCTTAAAATACAAAACACGTTGATAGAAATCCATATTTAACTAGCGTTGAATAACTTTGTTCCAAAAGGAAATAAAGCCCGTAATTTGAATACGAAACTCTCCAGCGAAACGTGTATACACGCCGGAGTAATGTTTACCCAACGTACCCAAAGGGGTAGGTGGTAGGTGGTAGGTACTCGTACAACATAATTTAACTATTAAAGTTGATATTGATGGAAGTAGGCCAGACGAAATAATCCCTGTCCATCGTTAGGATTGAGTGACAGCATTCTCGCTGACACATTGCCGATAGGAAGGTCGACCGGGCGATCTGCCGGTGGGGGGGATGTTTCGGCCGGTGGGGCGTCCGGGCCGGCAAACTTCGGCCGGGAGGACCCGCACTCGGGGGCGCCATTACAGAATTAGTTTCCTATTTTGTAATTCTGTTAATACTTTTTGTTTGGCAACTCCCACCGCAGAAGGGTGCGGGTGCGGGTCGTATCCTCGCCCCCTCCTTCTTCGCTAATACTCCGATACACGGGGAAATGAGCACGGTTCAACTGAACTCGTGAAAAAAAGAGTAATTGCATTATAGATCATTTTATCTGATCGAGCGAACATATTACATATTTTCATTTTACAAAATTTTCATTTTAAAGACGGATATTAAAAATGTGTAGTTTAAAATAAATGTAAAAAAAAACTACCAACCGAAAGGGTACAGCAGCTTAAATATGTCGATTAACTTGAAACTTCTATTCCCTTGTCGTAGGAAATTAATATTTGACAATTTGCACACACTAAACTAATATTTAATACAACTTGCACACACTAAACTAATATTTAATACAACGTGCACACACTAAACTAATATTTAATACAACTTACACACACTAAATTAATATTTGATACAATTTGCACACACTAAATTAACAAATGATACAACTAGCACACACTAAATGAACATTGTATACAACTTGCACACACTAAATGAACATTTGATACAACTTGCACACACTAAATGAACATTTGATACAACTTGCACACACTAAATGAACATTTGATACAACTTGCACACACTAAATTAACATTTGATACAACTTGTACACACTAAATGAACATTTGATACAGCTTGCACACACTAAATGAATACATTCACAGGTATCTTCTATTACAGGATACTTGAAAAGATGACTCGATCACGAGAAATTGTCTATCGTATCACAAAATATGACTCTATCACGAGAGATTGTCTATCGTATCACAAAAGATGACTCGATCACGAGAGATTGTCTATCGTATCACAAAAGATGACTCGATCACGAGAGATTGTATATCGTATCACAAAAGATGACTCGATCACGAGAGATTGTATATCGTATCACAAAAGATGACTCGATCACGAGAGATTGTATATCGTATCACAAAAGATGACTCGATCACGAGAGACTGTCTATTGTATCGTATCACAAATGACGAAATATTCCAGATATGCACTTAACAACAACTAACTCCAAGTTTTGAAGGTTGAAATACATTTAAATGTTTTTGAGAGGAATAAAAAGTTTTTTCCACAAAAATTCTCATTGTTTTTTTGTGTATCTACAAAATTAATGTAACACACAAACACACACCGTCACGGAATGTAACACACAAACACACACCGTCACGGAATGCTTTTTCCGGTTATTAAAGAACGATCTCTAAAGTAAGGTAAGATCTCTAAAGTAAAGTAAGATATATATAGTAAAAGAACCATTATTCGTTTTTAGTCACAATACTTACTTATTATTGACATTATTGAAACATAAAATTAAGAAATGTTTTTTTTATAAATAAATTACGTAGGAAATATTTTATTTATGAATATTTAATTATTCCTGTTCTCAATATTTGACAAGGAATAAAATATAGCTTTATTATTTTTTTTAATTTTCATTTAGTTACCAGCTGGGTTTTACCAAAACCTAAATAATGGTTGTGAAATCTCAGTGTATTTAAATTAATTTATTTTTGGTACAAATATACTCAAGGAGATTTTGGTACAAATATATCCAAGGGGATTTTGATACAAATATACCCAAGGGGATTTTGGTACAAATATACCCAAGGGGATTTTGGTACAAATATACCCAAGGGGATTTTAAAAACTAATGACATATATAGGTATAATTCAAATAAGAAACTTTGACACAATAATACAAAATAAAAACAGGGACATACGGTTAGTTACTGCGCAATTGAGAAGGTATTACGTTGTTAATCAAAATTAATATACAACAAAACGATAGTGAGATAATTTCACTAAAACCAAATATCGATTTGACTGCATTTTATAAAAAAAAAGACCAAGGAAAAAAAATATTCATTTTTTTAAGCTCTCGCGGATCTTCGTATAAACTGTATAAAGCCTTTCAAAGTATTGTACTGCATGTTTTGGCTTCTAAAGCTGACGTTTCGAAAACGTTACAGTTTTCATCTTGAAGCCTTGAAGATGAAAACTGCGAACTGTGATTGAAACGTCAACATCAGAAGCCAAAGCACGTAGCACAACATTTCGAAAGACCTTATACAAGTTATCTGTTTTTTGTTAATTAAGTTTACTAGGTTTTTCTTTGATGCAGCTGAGTCAATACGAGCGGGCCGGCTAATTAAACGGCCCGTCCAGCCGGCATCCGGCGGGGGAGCCCGGGCGGCGAATGGCCCGTATATCGGGCCTTATTACGGCGCGCGGCAACGAGCCCATTCGGCCGCCGTGCCGTGCCAACTCCGACTACAGGCTCCGACTGCGGCCTGTGACTATTACTTTTCTCTTGGCTTTATTCAATAATAAAAAGAAATCTCACACTGCGGAACTCCTTACTTTGGCCCCGATATATCGTCCAACTTTCTTTGCTCTCGATATTGGATAGAGTTATCCCGAGTAATTTGGTGTTATTTATAATCAAAAGTCATTAAAATTTGGTGAGACATTATGTAGGATAAATACTGATATTTGAAGTAACAAAAACTCTTTTTTTTTTTTAAGAACTTGAATACCATAGAAAGAGTTTTATCCAAAAGTTCTGTCATGTTTATTTATTTATTTAACACTTTTATTGCAAATACAATCTGGCGAGCAAAGGCGACAATCTCTTCCAACCAACCAGACAAAAGCAAGTTACGTGGTCGCATAAATCATTCAAATGACTATCCATCCCCACGAAATCTATAAACACATAACATACGTGAGCATATGCCCACGAACCCCACACAGACGGACAATCATCCGAACATTCTTTTTCATATAAAGTGAGATATTATCAATCAAAAGAAAAGGAAGGGATGGTGGAGAGGAAAGGAAAATAAAAATCAGGAATGAAACACGTTATTTTATTGACTAGAAATTAAGAGTTTTTTCAGTCGCTTGTTGTTCTGGGTATAAAACGATTTCAGCAAAGTAAATATACAGTGTCTTTCAATAAAGACGCTCAATTTTTAAATGTCAATAAAACAAGTTATGTGTAAGATATCCACAATTTTTTTTTATTTGAAAGAATGTTTTATGGCATTAACTATGAAATATAACGTTGTTCCTATGTCCGCCACGGCTTTGCTTGGTGGCATGTATTCGGGAGGTCGAATTTTCGATGACTTTGTCACATAAATGAGTTTGCTGGATGGCGTTCATTATGTTGGTTTTGAGGGCATAAATTGTTTGCGTTTTATACGCATATACCTGCGATTTAAGATAATTCCAAAGGAAGAAGTCTTAAGGCGTTAAATCGCACGATCTCGGTGGCCAGTTCACGTCACCGCCGCGCGAAATAACCATGCCCTCAAATTGCTCGTGCAGAATGTCCATCGTGGCATGCGCTGTGTGACACGTAGCGCCATCCTGTTGGAACCACATGTCGTCGGTATCCATATCATCCAGTTTAGACCACAATAAGCTGCTTATAATCGATCTGTAGCACTCGCCGTTGACGGTTATGGCAATGCCAGTTTCGTTTTGGAAGAAGTACGGACCGATGATTCCGACAGACCAAAATCCGCACCAAACAGTGTCTTTCTCGGGACGCATTTGTTGCTGGTGTATCTCATGTGGATTGGTATCGTCCCAAATCCGACAATTTTGCTTGTTCACATATCCATTCATCCAAAAATGGGCCTCGTCGCTAAAGATGATTTTTTTTGGCGTAATTTGGGTCAACTTCTACTGCTCCAGAGCCCAATCAGCGAACACACAGCGTTGTCTATGGTCGTTTACCTTAAGTTCCTGGGACAGTTGGAGTTTATACTATCTACATACATGCAAATATAATTATCAGCTTGTATACATGTACATATATTTTAGTATATATTTAACCAAAGTAAGTATACGAGTACAGCAAACATTATCCGAAAGAAAATATCTGTGTTTGAACATATTTTTGTGTATACATGATTAGGGGTGAATATGAACTTAAGGTTGAATGGTGTGTTAAGTAAGACTAAGTAGAGCACGCTGAGATGGTTTGGTTATGTGGAACGAATGAATTATGAAAGACTAACAAAAAAAAATATTTAGCGCCAATATGAGGAAAAGGTATGGTTGGATCATGAAAAAAGTATAGTTGGATCAAGTGCATGGTGTAAAAAGGATATATAAAAAATCGGACAAACCGTATAAGTTGTACAGGAAGGTGCATGGACGAAGAAGAGGCGAAAGGTGTATGTCGCGATAGGAAAGTTTACAAAAACTCTCCTCTCTGCATGCTCCGACAGGGAGACATCGTGATGGTATATATATATGTATAAATAAGTATACTT
This sequence comes from Odontocerum albicorne, assembly GCA_949825065.1. Classification (NCBI taxonomy): domain Eukaryota; kingdom Metazoa; phylum Arthropoda; class Insecta; order Trichoptera; family Odontoceridae; genus Odontocerum; species Odontocerum albicorne. Next base: position 53,318,358 of record OX463842.1, on the reverse strand, counting down.
TATTTAGCATAAGTAAGTGGGTTCATAAAAAATATACCAGTTATGATGAAAAAAAAAACGAAATAATAACCCTCTGTAGAACAAAGATATTTTACTTAACGCTCTATCAAAACGTTATCAATAAAAAAATCATGTCTCTTATCGGCATATATGTATAATAAAAAAACGCAAACCTTGGTGTTGTGTGTTTGTTTTATAAAATAATGAAGCATATCAACTCGTTAAGCTTAAAGTTTCCCATGTTTGCACAAGGAAGATTAAGATGAGGACACACGAAACTATTATTGAACAAGTTGTTAGTTATAAGGGAAAATGCTGGACAATAACCCTTTAAGAACAGGGCATAATATTCTCGGGGCCATAATAACAGAACAATCTTAGAATAGAGTGTTCTGTAATTATCGTCAACATTTAGAAGTAACGCGTGAACTTGGAGTTTACTACGACTCTCATCTTGCCTTTGATTATCGTATTAACGAGATTGTAAAAAATCTTTTATAAATAAATATTTTTTTTTATCCACTTTGCACGGATTTCTCCTATTACACAAATAGGGTCTGCTTCTAGAGTTAGCTTATTCGTTAGGAAGAATATCAGCCAGGATTCTTCTCATACTGCTAGGCGATACCGAAAATATATCATCAGTGTCATTCAGTTGCTTCAATATCTCTATACCACGCGTGACTGAGTGTTTAGCCATGATATTTGTCCTGTAAGTTGGTATGTAAAACAGAGGGTAATTCCTTGCACGGCTATATTTATTAGGTACATGTAAACTTAGTGTTTCTAGAATCGCGGGATGGTTAAAGCAACCTTGAAAACCCTTAAGTAGGAATATCGCAATGGATTCTTGCCTTCTTGTTTCGAGGTTTCCGCCGGGATTCCTAATGAGAATAACAAGACTATTCAAATACTGATGATTTGAAAAGATGCAGCCTGGAGTCTGCTTCTGTGATATATAATCTTAACTAAATATCATATATTGGCTTAATAAAGGAGGTCTTCTGACGATTCTTAAGAAGTATGCGACTGTTATAAGCAGAAGGTGCTCAATATTACACGGAAAAATAAAAAATCTCAGCATTTACAAGTGCAATCAGCTTCTTGGAAGACCAAATAGAAAAATAGCTTTAATGCTAAGAAGTGTGAATTGGAAATACATTACTAGGCGAACAACTCTGTGAAAGGTCGACAAATATGAGGTGGCGCAAACAGGTCACTATCCAGGTTATGAACAGCTTCTGAGAGAGATTCGATTGTGGGACCAAATATGAGGTGGCGCAAACATGTCACTATCCAGGCTATGAACAGCTTCTGAGAGAGATTCGATTGCGGGACCAAATATGAGGTGGCGCAAACAGGTCACTATCCAGGCTATGAACAGCTTCTCAAAGAGATTCGATTGCGGGTACAAATATGAGGTGGCGCAAACAGCTCACTATCCAGGTTATGAACAGCTTTTGAGAGAGATTCGATTGTGGGACCAAATATGAGGTTTTGCAAACAGGTCACTATCCAGGTTATGAACAGGTCACTATCCAGGCTATGAACAGCTTCTGAAAGAGATTCGATTGCGGGTACAAATATGAAGTGGCGCAAACAGGTCACTATCCAGGTTATGAACAGCTTCTGAGAGAGATTCGATTGCTAGACCAAATATGAGGTGGCGCAAACAGGTCACTATCCAGGTTATGAGCAGGTCACTATCCAGGCTATGAACAGCTTCTGAAAGAGATTCGATTGCGGGTACAAATATGAGGTGGCGCAAACAGGCAAATAATATGACGGATCAAATAAATGACTTGGCATTATTCACTTTACACACTTTATTCAATGTGACCGAGGACCGGGAAAGGTGGAGACAGGTGCAAGTTTTAGACGTAGTAACGAACCACGACACTCAGCATTGAGCGCGCGATGAAGTAAAATTGTTGTGCTTAATTAAGATATATTTAAGCAAAATTTACCAGTTACATGTTTACTCGTTAAATTAAACTGCAGAACAACGCTGGAAGTTTGTTTGTCTAACTTGGAGTATACTCGTAATGTGCCCACTACAATTGCTTTCTGAGCCGCAAAACTTAGCGACGTCGCGAGCATTAAGACTAATTTTTGTGCGAAACAAGTCGAGTGTTTTTGTGCAATCACCGCGCTTGTCTTGTACCGGAATCTGTTCTAGCACTTGGCAACAGACATTTCGAGGCAAGGAGCAATTTTAATAAAATATAATTCGGGCCTAGACCAAGGATTCGTAAGCAGGGCCGAAGTCAGGTTTATTGCTGCTGATTCAAAAAAATAATTTTAAAGGAGTTTTTTACATTTATTTGGACATGTTGCTAGAAAGAATGATGGAAGTCGGAAGAAACTGGTGATCGCGGGGAGATAGCGAAGTGCCCTTTAAGATATAAGTATCGCATAAAAAAACCGGTTTAGCATTAAACACGGGATAAAGAAGAATATTTATTACTTTAACACTTCATTTTGTAGCACTTTACTTAGCTTATGGCCAAGAGGCAATATATTCCAACCAAACAGCTCAACAGTAAATAAAGGAAGTAACGTGGTGCAAAAAATTTTAAAATTATTAATAATTTGTATAAAATTCATAAAAAATATAAATATTAACAAGAAAAGTGAGATATCATAAATCAAAAGATATTGCAAATCAAACACATAACATTTCTGACATAAAATTAAGAGTTTTTCAATCATAAAACATTTTAATAACAGAACAAGTCTTATATAAATTGATAACTGGTTCCAGAGTTTCACTGCGTGGACAGTATAAGACAACGTAAATAAATAAAGAACTGGGAAAGCCCATAAACAATATCTACTTGATTATAACACAAGGACATGATTGAAAAGACGCTGAATATTTTCAGCGAGATAAGAAGGGGTGACGGGACAGTTAATATTATACAAAAGTGAAAAATATTAATCTTACGTGTTTTTACATTCAACCAATTCAGTATTTTTTGACATGAACTGACGGTTAGTAAAGGCTTTGAAAATTTGAGTCAGTTTTTTATATTTTATTTTACTGTAAAATCTATTTTAATTTCATTTATCAAAAAAATGTAAAAAATATGCTTGGCCTCCATGGCCTAGTTGGCAAGACGCTTGTCTTTCAACCCGAAGGTTGCGGATTCAATTACAGCTCTCTTAAGGAGAATGTGCTCTTCAAATGGCGCTTTGTAAATTGTGCTTGTATTTTATTAATATTTGATAACAATTGGGATTTAAAAACCCGATTCCAGCCTGGTTTCATCTAGCACTTCTGGTTTCACTAATCTCTTTGGTTGAATATTCCACGTAGAAAAAAAGCCGCCAGTTTGTGTTGCATGGAACACGTAACGTAATATAATTGCAAAACGAGTATGCGTTTGATTTAATTATTTGACTACCAAATATTATACGAGTATATCGAAATCGCGCAAATATTTTCTACATATATTTTTTATCCCCGGTAAATATTTTTCAAATTTTACAAAAAGAGTCGGTCATCACTATTTTTTTAAACAAATTAATGTTTTTAATTACAGTTGAATTACAAATTTTGGTAATGTTTAATCTCTCATTAACTAGAAGCAGTTTTGAGGCCAAAAAACATAATTTAATAGCGTTAATTGTTTCTTATATTTAGAAGCATGTAGTTGAAGAAAATTATTCAAAAATAAAGTTAAACATAATTATGTTTTGTAATTTGTTTTATCAAAAAATGTTTAATCCACTTTTTGTAACGGTATTAACGAGATTTACAAACAAGGAGACATGTTTGTGCTCCCCTGATGATGAGGTGTAAGCATTGAAACCGGCAAGGTTACACCGTTACAAAAAGTGGAATTAACAGTGTTTGATAAAATAAATAAAATAAAACAAAACCTTAACTATAAATAATAATTATGTTTATTTTTTTCGCATTAATGAACTATTAATCTGTGTATAACTACGAATGAGACTGTTACGGTTGCCCATCGGTTTGACCACCCGAGTGTCCTGCATAAATTGCACGCGAAAGAGAACCGGCCCGTTCGACCAGCATAATGTAGCGATCCAAGGATCGAGCAAAAACTTTCAAACTGCCCCTGCTGGCTGGTGACTTGGCAGTATTAGGGTAATGATACACTTTGCCTTGTAATTTTATTGTCTCTGCGTGTAAAATATCGCTATTTGAACCATTATATTCCTCCTGAAATTTATTTCAACTTATGTATAATACAAAAAGCAACATAAACCTGCACGCACATTCGTTAACTGGTAAAATGTTCCGAAAATTACCTCAATTTCAGGGCCTACAATAATGAGTTTTGCAATTTTGTGTAAACTAGAATAAAACCGTGTTATGCATAATTTATTTTTACTTTGGCAAATATTTTAAAACACGAATTTGAGGAGTAATACGCAAAGCGCTGTTCCGTAACCACTATTAATCGAGACATTTTCACGAACGATTTACATCATGCAAATATAACTCATTTGAATATAAAAAAGTGATTCTCATATTTAAAAAAAATAATTTTGTAATTGTTATTTGTTCAAGTTGTTAATGATCACGTCTAAATAAGTGCTTTTATATTATTTATAGTTAAGTCTTTAACATTGTGGAGGTTTAAAGACATTGTAATTTGTTTGATCAAACACTGCTTATTCCACTTTTTGTAACGGTATAACCCTACCGGTTTCAAGGATTTCACCTCATCATCAGGGGAGCGCAAACGAAACTGAATTATATTCGAACTGGTACCGAGGTACACGCTTTTAACGGTAAACATTCGGGCTGGGAACTGGAGGCTGGGAGAGGCGTGGGACGACTTCGGCGAGCAGCGGAGAGATTCTTGGTATATATGTGTTTGCCAGATGTTCACCTCGATGCACTAACTTAGAAATTTCTAGGCCCTCTAATCTGTCCGATTTATTTCCGTTGCTTCTGATATGTGAGAATTTGGCATCATCGATAGAAAAAGTATGGTTTTCACGGTGACAATGATTAGTCATTTCTGAATAAATTAGAGGATTTGTTAAGGCGGATTTGTGTTCACGGAATCTCTTCAAAAGATCTTCCTGTCTTTTCTATGAAGAAATTATCACAGTCAGCACATAAAAGTGTATACACACCACTGTTGCTAAGTATTCCATTTTTGCCTTTCCCGTTAAATAAGTTTCCGGAGATTAAAATTAGTATAAAAAGCTGGCCCTATGTGATTGGATTAGTGTTATTAATTGTATTGGTGTATAATAACCGTGCTGGCTGGCGGTTATTTATACAATAAATGACAAGAAATAAACTTTTTCCTTCTTCAATAATAATAATAATAACAGGACAATTTAGCAAGCGCCGTTTAGACATCGGTCACTCCTAAAGGGCGATTTAACTAAGTATTAAATTGCACCAATCTTGACTGATCAAAAATGTTATAAAAAAAATTAAGTGTAAGGATATATAAGTGGTAATTACGGCCATGCGAAACTTCCCTACATCTTTATATGTTAAGAAAAACATTTTTGGTAAGAAAACTGCAGAAAACTTATCAATTTAATTACAAAGAAATCTTTGTATATCTTCCAATAGGTGAAAGTAGCACATTCGGCTTAAGGTGGAGTCTACTTTATATGTGTTCATATGTAATCATAAATTTTGATGACACTTTCCAAAAAAAGGTTGACTTCAAGGACTTTCTAAAGCTGCACACACCACCCATATCTCTTAAATGTATACAATAATTGATCCAATTGAAATACAAATCTCCCTGCGTGACTCCTACCCTACATATTACTACTATAAGGCAAACATTTTACTTTTAAATAACATTTTACTACATTTCGATTGGAGCACTCTGTATCATATATATATAGTATAGATAATATTGACGAAGCCGTAGAGTACTTCCATAGTGTCATTTACGGAACGCTAGATATCTGCATCCCACAGAAACATAATCTATTAAATTTGCCCAATTATCCAGTTTATATCAATGTTGATATAATCAGAGAACTAGAAAATAAAAACAAACTTCATAAGAATTATCTTCAAAGCAGAAACCAGGCTGACTACTTAGAATACTCGAGGCTGAGAGATAAATTAAAAACTCAAATAAAACAATCGCGCCATGAATATTACGAGTATTTATTCATGACAGAGACCGACATCCGAATAGACTCTTCGAATCTTTGGAATCATGCGAAGAATAAAAAAACGAACAAAACTAGCTTCGAATCTATGTAACTGGGAGACCGTATAATCGAAGACCCCCAAAAGATTGCAGAAAATTTTGGACAATATCAATTTACCTGCATTCGACGGCTAAATATGATCTAAATATATATATTAAGCAGTTCATTAGATAGCAGAGGCATATCGCTCCATTCTATTTCTGAGAAAAAAAAAAAGTGTCGAAAAACATAAACTCCTTGCAAACCGACAAAGCTATCGGACTTGACGAGTTATTAGAAGACATTTTCAAAGTCTGCGGAATACGTGTGTGATCCCTTTGCTACATATTTAACTTGAGCATAAACACCAATACATTTCCCGTAAGCTGGAAGACAACGAGGGTCTGCCCTATCTTCAAATCGGGAGAACCGTTAGACTTTCACAATTACATATCTGTAGCAGTTATCTCTATGCTTCCAAAAAAATTCGAAACTGTACTGTGCAACCAATTGAGCCACCAAATATCATCAAGGCTTATTGGAAACCAGCATGTCTTTTGCCCTTACGATCGACTGTTACTAGCCTTCTCTTCCTCACACAGCAGATTGCGTCAAATTAAGACGAACTTTCCCAAACGGACGTAATATACACAAACTTTCAAAAAGGCTTCGACACAGTTGATCACGATATATTACTTAAGAAAATGTATAACCTTGGCTTCAGCGATAATTTAATTGGATTATTTGCATCATACCTAAAAAAAAGATCTCAATACGTAACAATACGGAACAAGTATTCTGTGGAACTCATCGCAAGATCTGGTATACCACAAGGATCTGATTTAAGTCTCCTGCTATTCGTCATATTAATAGACGATATTCAAAATTCCATAAGTCACTCGACATGTTTATTGTTCGATAACAACTTGAAAATTTTCCAAAAGATTAATTCACCTCCCGACTGTGCACAGTTACAACAGGACCTAGACTCCCTAGTCTCCTGGACTGAGCAAAACCAGCTCCTGTTCAACATTAATACACGTGTCTGTGTATCCTATAGTCCAGTGTTCCCCAACCAGTGGTCCGCAGCCTGGTGCCGGGCCGCAGAAACTTTCCGCCGGGCCGTAAACAGTATGCCAAATTTAAAGAAATTAGCCATGCAAAAATATTAAATATAGGATTTTCATCCATGTCCTCAATAAAATCGAAACAAAGGAATAGACTGGGCGTGAATGCAGCACTTCATCTGTCAGAGACAGCACTGCAGCCAAGAATATCCAACATATTAGCAAAGATGCAACAGCAGGTTTCGCATTAGTTTGTTGCAAAAACCCCATTGTTTTTGTTAAATTTTAATTGTATCAGACAATGTTACAATTAAAATTGTTTAACTGTTATATGTATATTTGTCAATTATAGTTACATATGTCCATCTGTCTCAATATGAGATTTTAAAAATATTAAATAAAAAAAACATTTTTATTTCAGTATTAGTGGTCCACGAATTTTTTTTTCCTTTTTTTACCGGTCCACAGGTCTAAAAAGGTTGGGGAACACTGCTATAGTCGATCGTTTTCACCAATCCATCATCAGTATACTATACAGGGAGTAGCATTACACAGAGTTTTTGAATTCCAAGACTTGGGCGTAACTTTTGATGTCAGACTCACGTTCGTTAACCGTATCCCGCATTTGATATCGGACTGTTACAAACTTCTCAAGAGAATTTAACAGTACCGATATATTTGAAACTTATATAATTATCTTATTAGAACCAAATTAGAATATGCATCTACAGTTTGGGCTCCTCAACAGTTCAAATATAAAAACAATATAAAATCCTCAGATATCTATGGTACAGAACAAAGGGCGATTACCTAAAATGTGCGCACCATGTCGAACTTCTCACGGTGAGTAACTATAGAAGCCTCGAAACAGGAAGGCAAGAATATATTGCAATATTCCTACTAAAGGTTTTTCGAGATTGCTTTAACTGTCCCGCGATTCCAGAAGCACTAAGTATAATATACTACATACATTATATGTACCTAATAAATATAGCCGTGCAAGAAATCATCCTCTGTTCTACATACCAACTTACAGGACGAATAGCATGGCTAAACACTCAGTCACGCGTGGTATAGAGATATTGAACCAACTGAACGACACTTTGGATATATTCTCGGCACCGCCTAGCAGTATGAGAAGAATCCTAGCTGATATTTTTCCAAACGAATAAGCTAACTTTAGCAGCAGACACTCTTTATATAACAGGAGACATTCATGCAAAGTTGATTAAAAAAAATATTTGAGAAAACAAATGTTAACCAAAATTAAGATCATCGATTCATTAAATATTACGCTATAATATATGTTATGAATGTTGCAATAACAAAATAAACACGTTAAAATTACGAAAAATATAATATTATCGAATAAAACTAATTAATAATTAGGTTATAAATAGAATCACATATTAAGTACAGCTTCAGAAATACCCAGATAGCTAAAAATGTAACAATTTACATTAAATTTTCAAACAGAAAAGATCAAATCACGTCTGGCATGCTAAAGCAGGGCCCGAGTTTCCTGTGTTTTAAATCCATTTTAAAGCAAACATTTAAATAATAAATACTCTACTTAAAATATATATTTGAACAAACCTAAGTACCATTTAATCGCTTTCCTAGAGGAGAGAATGCGGGATTTGCCTATCGTGACACAAATATGAAATAATTTACAAACGTAAAAAAATAAGTACATTATTTATAGTTAAGGTGTTAACATTGTGGATTTATAGTTAAGGCGTTAACGATTTATAGTTAAGGCGTTATTTATAGTTAAGGCGTTAACATAGTTAAGGCGTTAACATTGTGTAACATGGTGTTTTAAGACATTGTAATTTATTTTATCAAACACTGTTTATTCTAGTTAAAAAAACATAAATTGTTGTAAACAGGAAACTAGAAGTTTTAACCTTTCCCTTCCTGTGCTAAAAAAATCCGCGCGTTCTTGTGCTGTGTATTCAAAACACATGTAAAAATGAGTGATTTAAAATCGGAAAAATAAGAATATTCATAGCCAAGCGCTTAAATTAATTAAATTTGAAGTCAAAAGTGATAATAATTGAAATTTAATTGCTGAAAACATAAAAAAAACATCGGCCGCCGTTCACAAAATGGGCAAAGCGACCACCTCAAATAGATGCCCGAAAGCTACTGAAGCGAGAGAAGCGAGCGAACTGAGATTATATTTCTGGCGTTCCTATATACCGAAGGAGAGTGAAAGTGAGCCGTGAATAGCGTCGCTTCCTCACCTATAGCGATGTTTAAGAATGAATATACCTACGTCACACACTGGCACACGTTTGAGTGTATTGTTTAATTTATTCCTGATTTTCACAAAATATCTCTGATGTGGCCGATAAGTGCTTATTATTATTAATATTATTTTTTCATTCAATGCGTAAATGTATTACAGAGGAACACCTAAAATCTGAACCCAGTATTTATTATATTTATAGAGATATTAAAGATTTTAAAAGCAATGTGTACTAGTTACACATCAGAGGGAAGGAAGGGTTACGAAAATTAATTTATGATGTAAGCCCTAAGTATTGTATTTTATTAGATTTTTGCTGTATACATATCAAAGAAACCAGATAGGTTTGTAGCCAATCAATTATATCGAAGGGGTTTTAACTGAAAACCAGACTGGAAGCCTTTTTAAAAAATCTAGACTCTAACAACAATCGTTCTATCGACCCTCGGCCTGAAAGACGGGTGTCTTACGTACACTAAGCCACGGAGATCGTCAATTTAAGCCAAGTAAGAAGCGATTTAGCGATTACTTAAAAAAAAATAAAGTGTCATAAATCAAATGTATTTCATACATGTGTATTATTTGTTGGAAAATGAATTAAGATCAGTGTTTTAGTAAAATTTCTTTCTTGCTTTCAAAACGAGACTTGGCAGAGAAAACTGGAAAATGAAATAATTCCTCCGAAGTTATTGAAGCGAGCCGATTGTAAAGGAATTGAAACAGATCGAATGAATCTCCGCGATTATTTATGATCGCGAGGTTCGGTGCGGCCTTTCTGAAGAATAGAGTGGGCGCTCATTTGTTACCTCCTGAAATATAGTCCGCGATACGGCGGCGTGCGCCCCCTTCCACAGCGGGAGATAAATATTTATGAAGAAAATAAAGAGAAGCTCGGGCTGAGTCCAACAGTGATAAAGAGGTTGAAAAACAATGAATATTTAAAATCTTCTATTCGGCATTCTTCAAAAGTTTTATTCGTAAATAATAAATATTTATATTATCAGAACATTTTTTTCAGCTTTCCTATGGTATCCTTTAGTAAATCAAAATCAACAGTACGGACATATTAAATAGGGTAGCCGAAAAACAATATTATGTATTATGTTGTTTATAGTTAAGGCATTAACGTTGTGGAGGTTTAAAGACATTGTAATTTATTTTTAACAAACACTGTTTATTCCACTTTTTTATGACGGTATAACCCTACCGGTTTCAAGGCTTTCACCTCATCTTCAGGGGAGCGCAAACAAGACTTAAATTAATAAATAACAACACTTTGTCTTGTTTGCGCTCCCCTGAAGATGAGGGGAAAGCCTTGAAACCGGTAGGGTTATACCGTCATAAAAAAGTGGAATAAACAGTGTTTGTTAAAAATAAATTACAATATTATGTATTATATATCGTGGCACTTTTTTTGATAATACTGCGTAAAGATATGTTGATATCGTACTCTAACGCATGCAAGATTTCTTTGGAACCCTATTTTTTTCGGGTAGTTTCGGGAAAATAACAATGTTTCGAGCGTTTTATCAACTTAGCCACAAAGGTCGTCACTTGTACAATTAAGGCAAAATAAATATCAATAAAAATAATAGTTATTTTGAATCCCGAGCTGAAGCGTCCCTGGGGAGAGTTTACTTTCTAAACGGCGCTATGTAAACGCTTGTCCTTTAATTCTTATTATTATTACTGAATAAGGTGTTGGAGACGCTTTCCAAGTTCAGTCAGAACCACAAATAAATGCCTCTTTAGTAGAAAAACTTAATATTTCAGAGATGCTATCAACGCTATCTACATGCCAGAGATACTATCAACGCTATCTACATGCCAGAGATACTATCAACGCTATCTACATGCCAGAGATACTATCAACGCTATCTACATGCCAGAGATACTATCAACGCTATCTACATGCCAGAGATACTATCAACGCTATCTACATGCCAGAGATACTATCAACGCTATCTACATGCCAGAGATACTATCAACGCTATCTACAGGCCAGAGATACTATCAACGCTATCTACATGCCAGAGATACTATCAACGCTATCTACATGCCAGAGATACTATCAACGCTATATACATGCCAGAGATACTATCAACGCTATCTACATGCCAGAGATACTATCAACGCTATCTACATGCCAGAGATACTATCAACGCTATCTACATGCCAGAGATACTATCAACGCTATCTACAGGCCAAATTTTTCAGTTCTTTGATAACAACTGAAAAATTCATGTCTTTACTGTCCATGCGGTGAGACTCTGGAATCAGTAACAAATCAATATAAGACTCGCTCCGTCCTTGGCATGCTTTAAGAAGCGACTGAAAAAACTCTTAATTTCTGGTCAGTAAAATAACGTGTTTCATTCCTGATTTTTCCTTTCCTCTCCACCATCCCTTCCTTTCCTTTTGATTGATGATATCTCACTTTATATGAAAAATAATGTTCGGGTGATTGTCCGTCTTTGTGGGGCTCGTGGGCATGTGCTCACGTATGTTTTTATGGATTTTGTGGAGATGGATAGTCATTTGGATGATTTATGCAACCATGTAAATTGCTTCATTTACTTTTGTCTGGTTGGTTAGAAGAGATTGCCGCCTGGCAATAAGCTCGCCAGATTGTATTTGCAATAAAAGTGTTAAATTAATAAACAACAAAATTTTGGGCAAAGTGGATTTTGAAAAACTCATGACCACTGGCAATGTGGAGGGCAGGAGGAACAGAGGAAGATACATCATAAATGGATTATTCCAAATCGATCCCATTGGGGGGAGAATTTTGATAGAGCTTTTGCCATTGCTGGTCTTGTAGCGTAGAATGCTTTGTCTCGTAGTGTTACATATTTGGGAGGTGTGTGAAGCTTTAGAATGCACTTGAAGACAGCCCATTTTGAGAGCTTTTATCAAAATTTATAATTTTATATGAACACTTTCCACATACGCTTTATTATTAAGTTCAAATGTGTTACTTTCACATAATATATTGGAAGATCGACGGTGTATTTATAGTTTGCCTTCCCTTCGGTAAATATTCTAAAGTTTGTTAACTAAACATGTTTTCCTCAACATATGTAGATGTAGAGAAGTATAATACTTAATCTAATGGCTGCAATCACTCCCTTCTTTTCTTTCTACTAATCTTTTTTTGTAATATTTTAATTGTGTTAATAATAGTGGATTCGAATCCCGAATAAGAACACCTGAGGTAAACTTTCTAAACTGCATTATAGAAATTAGTCATTGATTTATTAAAAAACAATAATAATTAATTGTCTATGCACAAAGTGACCAGGCGAAGAGTGCCACGTGCATGATTTTGCATCAATCTCTGCGGAAGGGGAGTACCGGAAGGATTGGAGAAGAAAAAGCAGTGCCAGTGTGGGGCACTTTTCTAAGTATTGAGGTTTCCAAGTCAATCAAATGATTGACTTGAAAAGTGTTGTTTAGGAATCAAAAATCATCTCAAGGCTATTTATTGTGTTTTTAAATTGATAACATTCACAAGAGTCACTCAGTACATTCGGGTGGAAATAAGGTTGAGAGTCACTCAGTACATTCGGGTGAAAAGAAATCTGAAAGTTAGATATTTTTCACTCTCATACATTAATCATAATTTAGTCGAGCCAAGTTTTGAATATATTCGTGTGTAAGTCTTTTAGTGGCCTTATTGCGTTTTTTTCCTGTTCCAACTCGCCGTTCAATATTTCGCTTCACCTTTCCGTCGTCTGAAAAAATACTTTCCAAGAAGCAGAATATATAATTTTTTTTAAAGTGTTTATTTGAATTTTAAATCGATCGCGACGAATTTAAAACAGTTTCTATTTAAAAAGCATGATTGTACTTTTTTTAATTTTCGATGTAGTTGTGTCATATTTTGTTTCCAATTTTGTCAAATATCGTTTTAATAGTGATTACAAGCATTTTCTTTTGTAGCTTTTTTTTTTCATTGTTTTGAATAATGGTCTTAAGGTTTATTTGATGGCTATTTTCATTTGAATTTAGTTTCTTTGTGTTTTGTACAACAATTTAACTAATTGGAAAATATGTCTTTCAGAATTATTTACTGACGTGTATTTTAATTTGATTGTTCAATATTCGTGACCGGTTCGTTTGTATTACCCTTTCTTTATATGTTAAAAATATTATAAGTAAAAACGAGACTAGAACTTATTTTAATAAGGTACCAATGGAAACCAACCCTGTAAGACAAGTGATTTGCCCACTAGGCTATTGAGGTTACCAAGGAGACCAAAATGTTGTTGATGGTCTCCACCGGACGCAAACGCTGAATTAGTCACTTTTGACGGACTCGGCGATCAGTCGGAATTAATATGAGTTGACAATAACGCATTTATCAGTAATGTCTATATAAGCAAGAAAAACGTTGATGCAATAATTAGTATTTTTTGTTGACTAAATAATTATTTAAATAAATAAATAATAGGTTTATTGATAGCAACATAGTATGTACAGATTATATTTAAATAACACTTCTAAAACACATAAATTGCAGATAATACATTAAATACAGAAGCTATCAAAAGGTCTGGGCTCATCTTATAGCATCCAAGATACACCCCACCAATATAGAGCGAACCCAACCACGGGGACACCAGATGTTTTCAGCCCACACCCTATTTTATTTATTTACTTAAATATATTTCTACATAAGACAAATGCCGTTTCCCTAAGCTCAATACATGTGATGAGACAGTTGACTTATGCCATGTTTACACGAGCTTAGTACTTGTCATTAGTACTTCTCACTCGCACTTGTATCCACGTGTAAACAAGCACATTAGTACTAAGCATTAGTACTAAGCATTAGTAAATCTTAATACTAATATGTTTTTTGTCACTAAACAGCTTAGTACAAACGATAAGTACTAAGGACAAGTACTAAGCTCGTGTAAACATGGTATAACACCCGCGAAATTAACAGATAATAATTAACATCCTCAACGTACGCACATATTTTCCTTCTACCACGATCATTAATCTCATCATGCATGCTTTTATTATCTTTATTATAAAAGCTTTTCATTCTTACCCCTTTAAGGATTTCTCGTTAATTTTATACAATTCATATAAATAATTTGTCCAAATCAATCATTGTTTCTATCTGGTGGAAACATCTCAATGTTACCTTCTAGTTTTGCTTACATATTCTCGTTCCGAGTTCGATAACAAGTTCGAGGTAATGATATTATATAATAGTAATCTAAATCAATACTGCAAGTCAAAGATACTATACACTTGTGTTGTGTTTGCCAGGTTATTATTCCATGTTCTATTATAGATTGACATGTTGCATTAACTTATAAACAATGCTTTAATATCCGTATGAGGAAGTTTTTTATATGATTTGACAGACCGGTTAATTTTTTAACTTAATACTTTCATTTAAATAAATATATCAGAATAATGCCTTTACAGTATATTTTTCTGTCAACCAACTTTCATTTAATAATTATTGTTGATATATTAAGGAGGTATTTTACTCTAGAAATTAGAAAAAATCGTTTTTTTTTTGCGTATTCTTAAAGTTTAGACCTTTAAAAATACGTCCTAAGAAAATTTTAAAATTCTCAATATTTATGAAGTTATAGCTATAAAGGAGGCAGGAATTACGCCGCATCGGTATGACTCGGACAAAAATCTCAAAACTTTAAATGCGTTTTTCTCGTAACTACTTTTTTCGACCTGGTCAACATAAAATCTCACATTCAATCCAACCGATTGCCTTCAAATTTGGTATAAAGCTTTGATAAATGTTTTTATATCGTCCCTACCTTGAAAAACTCAAAACTATTTTTTCTAATGTTTTTTTAAAAACATAAAAAAAATTGAAATATTTTTCAAACAGCCGCCATTTTACGATTTTTTACTTTTTTTCTTCTTTGGTACCAACTATTACAAAATTATTTGTTATTAAGAAACTGTGTATAATTTTTATTTTAAATTTATGAAAAGGTTCCAATCATGTCGACCAGCTCACCCCCCCCCCTTTTTTACGACACGATATAACAGCTGATGATATATTGAATTTTCAATTTTTTTTGTTCATTCTCAAATCATCAATAAACAAACTGTAAAGGAATGCACCAGAATTTTTTTTTTGTTTTTTTTTTATTAAGTCTGAAAAAACGCTCGAAATTCACGCCTCTTGAGTAGAATACCCCCTTAAGTAGAATACCCCCTTGAGTAGAATACCCCCTTAAGTAGAATACCCCCTTAAGTAGAATACCCCCTTGAGT
Source organism: Odontocerum albicorne (assembly GCA_949825065.1). Lineage (NCBI taxonomy): Eukaryota > Metazoa > Arthropoda > Insecta > Trichoptera > Odontoceridae > Odontocerum > Odontocerum albicorne. The sequence goes on along the minus strand of OX463842.1, from coordinate 53,302,618 downwards.
AGAATACCCCCTTAAGTAGAATACCCCCTTAAGTAGAATACCCCCTTAAGTAGAATACCCCCTTAAGTAGAATACCCCCTTAAGTGTATAAAATCAATATTCGGGAAAAAACTAACATAAATGAAAACAAAAGATAAATCCCAAAGCAATGAGAATGGATGGAATATATTGAGATAAACAAAAGATAAATCCCAAAGCAAGGAGAATGGATGGAATATATTGAGATAAACAACGCTTCTTTTATTTATTCTTAAAAATTGACATCGATGAAGTACTCGTACATCGGATAGAGCCAGGAAGATCGTTCCACAGCCAAGTTTAGCGAACCGTAAAAGATGGTGTGTGTTGCGTTGGCATACAGAAGGATTCTGTCGTCACCAGTTTAGCTTTTGTGTATATTCTCTACAATGTTGGAGTTTAAGGAATAAATTGTTAGTTGTCTTATCGTTTTTCTTCATGTTGAGCGCCATATATATTATTTATTTATAACACTGAATAAAACAAATGTACATTTATCCATTCATTTGTCATTTGTAGTCCCCTTTCAACTCTTGTATATATGGTAAAACTTGCATTACACTTTTGCTAAAAACAATATAATCTGACAAATTTATTGCCGTAAAGCAATATCTTCCAACTAACCAAAAATATGTTCTGAAACATTTTTTTAAAATAATAGGTATTCTACTTTGTTGCGTGCTCTTTGCTGAGTATCGTGGTCTTCCGTCATGTTTCGAACTAGACGCAACACCAGGTTCTATATCTTCAAGTTCTAAGTCACGTTAAACGCAGTGCTTAAATAAATCCTGTTTGATCCATCCTCCTACCCCCATCCACTCCTTTGTTTGATCCATCCATCTCATATGACACCTTTTCCTTACACGTCTTCCCTCAAGTGTCACTTGATCACCAGCTTCACCAGACTTCTATCATTATTTCTAGCAATATGCCCAAAAGACGTTAGCACTCTCATTTTGCATATTGTCGAAAGCCTTTCGGTAACCTCAATTCTTAAAAAGAAAGGGACTTTAGTCCACTTGACTGTTCGTGGGATACAGAGCCATCGCCTACTGTACCATGTCTCGAAAATATCTATTATGATTGTTTACTTTTTTCTCATCGCCCATATTTCCACCCCTATAGAGTGATATGGAGAATATTAGAGAATTAAACAATAGTTAAACACAAAAACTGTGTCATCTTTCAAACTGGTATTTCTTCCTTCAATATTTCAAAATGAGTTCAAACATATCAAACAACAAAAGAATAAGCGAGAGTCGAAAGAGAAAATGAGAGTTTATCGTGACGGAAATATAAAGTCAACAACTTGAAGAAAGTCGAAAATGACCGGGTAAATTATCAATATACCGGTGTTTTATGAAAAAGTGCCAAATAACCGGTAATTGTGAAAGTGGGTAAATGAAGACTCCCTAATGGTGGCCATGGCTGCGAGGGGGGGGGCGGCGTAAGGCGCGCGGCGGGTGGCGTATGGCGTATAGCCGGTAATGGAATATTCATAGCGGTATGAATAATGAATATCTACTCTTTGAAGGTTTTGAATAACCCAGTTGGGATTATTTTCCCGATAAGTTGCACCTTTCACACCCACGCCACTTCGCGCCGCGCCACGCCGCGATAGTGCGATCACAGGGTTATCAACTTATTTTTAAAGCAGTCCTAAGGGACAATTGTCAAATGCAGCGAACCTCAGTATAAATATAATGAAATATAATATTGTACTTATCTTAGAAAATCCCATTTGTAATGTGACAGAATGTCTAAATACCAAACAATTAAGATTATCATGAAAATAATATAAAAACAATGTATATAGCAAACTCTTCTCCAGAGCGCTATAACTCGGGACTCGCACTAGTGTTGACAGATCAAAATATTACATAATAAATATGTATAAGTCAAGTGAAAGGATAAGAAGATAGTGGGTGTCAGTAAGGAAGATGTTAATTTTATATTTGTATAAAATTGACACCTTAAAATCGACGTTGAAAATATTTCATAGCTGAAGATTATTACGTATTTAAAAATATAAAAAATGAGGCTACGAGAAGAAAATAAAACAACTCCAACAAAAGATAATAATTGTATAATGCGTATTGTGTTTAAAACAGTAAATTGGATAATCTCTGTTTGGATAAAATATTTAAAAATCCATTGAAAGGGAACCAAGGACAAATAAAAGCAAATGGCAGTTTTATGAATGTAATTAAATATATCAACGATACAGTCGATCTTGGCAGATAGCCTGAATGATTCTCAAATTTTACTGAATAAAATAACATGGCACGTGTCGAGAAAGGACTAAAAAATAATGTTTATGTTCTTTAATAAACAATCTGATAATGTCGTACCTCTGCAGCTGACCAGACAATCTACATCTATAGATCAAGGTGACAAAATTGAAATTTTGGAGAACATTATAACTCTTAACTTTCACCCAAATAGATAAATTTATTCTGAATTAAATTGGCAAGTGCAGGATTTCTAAAGCTCAGGTCTGTTTTGTGCAATAATAATTTGGGTTTTGAACTTTGGCCAACTAAGATTAAGTGAAATATGTAGTCTTTTTTATTATAATTTGCTGTAGCGATATTTTCCAATCCTCAAAAGCACTTGCTAATTCTATTTTATCGTGTGAACATGAATCATCAAAGCACTTGCTAAGAATGAAGAAAGACCAACTAAACAAATATACACGTATAATATAAATGGAAGTGGAAGCCATAGTAAAGAAAGACCAATCAATGTGCTGTTAGACCAAGTGAATGACATTTAGAAAGTAGGAAATGTTAAAAGTCAAAGAAATCGTAAGAGCTATATGAGAATATGTTTGAATGTAAACGAGACAAATGATAAATGTCGTGATAGGAAAGTCCTGGCGCTCTAATTCCGCCTACCCTGAGAGAGAAATGACGTGTTGGTATGTTAGTATTGATAAATATAAATTGTAAAAAAATGCTGGGTAAAAATTTTGTATTTCTAACAAAACTTATTTATTTATAATGCTCATATAATGCCGAGCTGTGTACCATGTTTTTCATTAGAGTTAATTGTATTCAACATTTTATTTTCACTTTAATGTGTCTTTTCACAAAGCACTCTCAGCAGTGTGAAACGCCTAAACCAAAAAAAATGTGACATTCAGCGCAATAAAACGTTCTTGAAATAATAATGTTTGAGTATACAAATAAGGCCGTCTATGTGTAGATACGCTGGAAGATTTTTCACTAGTTTAAAATGTTTTTCACTATTACTACCTCCTTGAGTTGTTTAATGAATGGACCATATTAAGAAAGCTATACTCTTCATTCCCAAAACAATGTCAAGAAACAATAGTGAACCATTGCAGATTTTGTAAGGTTTTTTATATAATTCTGAGAATGAATGCCGTAATGTCTTCGAAATGTCCATCAACATTGACGTCAATTTAACATCCCAACTACTTCGATTTTTTTAATAATAATATATATGACTGAAGTCATAGATGTATAGTATTTCGAAAAAATATCTGCATGCATGTCATGTCTTGGCATGTCTTGTGAGTTCTGTGTCACCCCACATTCCCTGCAACCTTCGGTCAAGAAACTCCATATTCACTTTGCACCTATCCTAGTTAGTAAGACACTTGTTTTCCAATCGGAAGTAACGAGTTAGCTTCCCGATGGCATCCATATTTCTTTTAACCCTTCCTGTCCTGTGATTTGTAACTAGTAACTAGTACAAATTGCACCTAAAAACTTTAATATCTCTATAAATATAATAGATACTGGGTTCGGATTTAGGTATTTCTCCGTAATACATTTACGCATTGATTAAAAAAATAATATTAATAATAATTAGCACTCATCGGCCACATCAGGAATATTTTGAGAAAATCGGGAATTACTTCACAAATACAATCAAACGTGTGCCAGTGTGTGACGTAGGTATATTGATTCTAAAAAAACCACTATGGGTGAGGAAGCGACGTCTCACTCTCACTCTTCTTCGGTATATGGTAACTCAAGAATATAATCTCAGTTCGCTCGCTTAGTAGCCAGCGGGCTTTCTTTCGAAGTGGTCGTTTCGCCCGTTTTATGAACGTTGTCCGATGTTTGTTTTCACGTTTTCAGCAATTAAATTTCAATTATTATCCCTTTTGACTTTAAATTTAATTAATTTAAGCAATTGGCTATGAATATTCTTATTTTTCCGATTTTAAATCCCTCATTTTTACATATGTATTGAATACACGTCACCGGAACGGGCGGATTTTTTTAGCACAGGAAGAGAAAGTTTAAATGCGGTCATGTCTGGTTTTCACTGAAGGTTTCTTTAGCATACAAAGAAAGTGTGATAAAAAAGTATTCCTAAATACAAACATTTTTACAAAAATTAATTTTCTTCGAATAAAAAAAGAAAATTTTACAATTTTATTCAGCCTGTAGTTATTCCGCTCCAGTTGGCAACCTTACGCCACGTCCCAGGGGTCGCATTATCGATCCCCTAATGTGTTATTTTGTATTAGCCTAACTTCCGCACACGAACTATTATATTATTTCGGTCTGGCTCGGTCCGGCTTGGCCCGGCTCGACCCAGCTCGGCCCGGCACGACCAGGTGAGCGGCCAAACTCTCAATCAGAGCGGATGTTAATTTTGAAATTTTATCGTAAAATTGAAATAGTACGCGCGGCGATGGAACTGTGTTGAGCGGAAACACTGCGAGCTGTGTAATCTCGTAAAACGTAACCTTATATCGGCGTACTATACTCGTAGAGAAGGGAGCGTCAAACTTTTATTCAATATTTATTCCTTTTTAACGATCACAGTTATTGCAATGCATTCCATTTCAATAACGATTTTCAAAAAAAAAATTAGGAGCACAGTTCAAACGAAAACAGCAATCAAAGAAATTTTAAAACATAACATCTAATAAAAAAATAACAAAACTTGAACACGTAACACAAATGTAAAAGAATTTACACACAAAACAGTACAAGAAATATTATACAAGTGTATCAAAAATTAAAAACAAAAGCTCTTTTTCATCAAAAACTGCTTAAAATACGTAAATAAAAACCAATGTGGCATAAATTTCGTATTTAATATGTCCGAATTGGTTATTCAGACATATTAGGTGGGATATTATATTGTTCGGAGCCCCAATAATCGAGCCATTGGGTTGAGAATCGCTGGAGTAGAGACGAAACATAATGTTCGTCGTTGCATGCGTTAACTCTACCACCGTCCGTAAAGAGGTAACAATACTCGGACAAGACCGCGAGTACTGTTACCAGATGAACTCTTTAACAAATTGGGATTCTATTTTTTCTGGTGCCAGCGGAAATCGAGTTTTCATAAAACAGTGTTTAATATTTAGTATTTAATATTGGTACCGTATTCACGACTTGAGCCATTTGAAGTGTCATCACTTACACGTGTAATAATGACTGATGAACGAATTTTTTGGTTTTGATATCTTCCATTTTAAACACATCTCGGCGGATGCATTTTCATTACTCTGTGATTTACAAACTGTTTTATTTAACTTTTTTACGCCATCTTTAAGAAAACTGCACATACTTCTAGAAATTGGCACCTTTTCGAGGTTTGTGAACATATGTGTACGAGTATCGAATACAAAATTTATAAGTAAAAGGAAAGTACAGACAATGGCATCTCGTGATATAAATAATGAAGAGCGAGTCCAATTAATTAAATACGAGTATCAGAGGCGCTGGCTTCATGATCAATGGGGCTAATCTCAAGAGACAAAAGTAAGAGTGGAGATGACGTGATATTTGTTTATTCAAAATGCGGGATCTCATCTCATGTGCGACAATAATTTCAATCTTAATTTTCAAATATACATTTAGCGTTATTACACTCTTTTGAATATGGACAGAACATAGGCTACCATAAAGGAACTAGAACCTTTTGAGATGTGATGCAATCAAAGAATGCATAGAGCCTCATCTATGTTATTTATTTATTTAATTTAATTAATGACACAACAGTGTCTTTATACACAACAGTGTCTTTATATACAATGAAAATGTGATAAGTTATTTAAGTACTTAAAATTATTGACAAAAAAACTTAATCTTAAACTAACATGAAGATACAAAAAGCTGTAGTAATAATAAATTACAGTCATTGTTTAACATTATTTAATAATTATATGTATATTTAAGTTCAATATATGGTATGTATGTACACCACAAAATATTACCAAACTTCACCAAGCAGACTTGCGTAATTGTCGAAGACTTATTTTATAGAGGTAAATAACTCAGATTGGTTTTTAGTGGAATAACGCTTGCATAGAAGCAAAATTAGATTTTTTGAGAATTTTATGAATAGATCTTGAGATATAGAAAACACATGGGCTCACTTGTAGAACGAGATACAAGTTGCTTTGCAGAATCGAAACCTTCCACATGTTGATGCTGGGCTACTTAAATACAAAGGCAAAGTATTGTCTTACATGTTTCGTTTATGCTAGGTTATTTATATTAATTAACCTTTCCTTCCCGGTGTTGGGTATCTTCTACACGTTGCTTCAAATAACCATCAATATCTCTATAAATATAATAAATACAAGGTTAAGATTTTAGGTATTCCTCCATAATATATTTACGCATTGATTTAAACAATAATATTAATAATAATCAGAATTTATCGACTACATCGTAAGTATTTTCTGAATATCGGAAACAACTTCGCATTTAAACGCTGTGAGTGCCTCGATCTTGGGTCTTGACGATAGGTGAAAAGTATGCGGGAAGCGCGACACTATATTCGCATCTCACTTTTGCATACGTCACTGAATAGCGAGGAGCTCAATTGTCTCAACCTCAACCCTGCCGCACCGCAGTAGCTGTTGGGCTGGCAACGAGACTAGATCTACGCCCGTTCCGTGAGCGTTGCCAGATGGTTTTATAATGTTTTCAGCAAATAAATCTCAATTATTATAATTTTTAACTTCAATTATAATTAATTAAGAGGATTATCTTTGAATGTTTTTATTTTTCCGATTTAAAATCGCAAATTTTTGATCGCGTACTCAATACCCAACACCGGAGCGCGCGTTTCACTTTTATCACCGTAAGGGAAGGGTTAAGGAGAGCACAAAGTTAGTAGCTATTTCTAAATATTGTTGTGATATTCTGGCGAATAATATATATACTGTTGACAAAGTCTGGAATGATAACATATTAAAATTAATAAATACAAATAAATCATTCTTAAACATAGTCAAAAAGAGAAAGTTAGAGTGATTTGTGCATAAAATGCATAAAGAAAAGGATGTGATCCTTCAACTTCCACCTGGTGTTCCACGGGAAAATTCCAGGCAGAAGAGTGTAGGAAGAAGACACATCTCCTGATTAAAAAATGTACAGGAGTAGCTCATTCTGGTACGATACCTTTATTCAGAGTTGCTGCTTCAAAGATAGTCATGATGATCGCTAACTTCGAAAGGACAAACTGCATAAGAAGTAACTCGAAATTGTTAAGAAAAAAACGTAGGGGAGGTTTTTTTTAACTTAACACATCTATAAAATAAACAAATTTATTAGTGTATATATGCTAGGTATGTGTAATTAGGTTTGCTGCTATTTTAGTTGTTGATTTTTTATTTAATATAAGTTGTAATGGTTTGTAAAAATCACTTGAAGAACTTTCCCAATAAATTATTTAATAGAAGTAATACGTATTTGAGACTCACATATCCAATGTTGGAATATTAATTTGCCATAGTTATTATACCTTCGTTGTAGTTATTATATGACGGCATTATTTGTTTTAATTTATTTAAACTTACAACTCGAGGGAGCACCTTTCACATTTTATTTTTTATGAATAAAGTATTTTTAACGCTCGCTTTTGGTTTAATCTAAGTGCCGAAGAAATGTTAATTCTGCTATGCAATTAACCCTTCCCTCCCTGTGGTGTGTAACTTGTACACATTGCTTATAAAAACTTTAATATCTCTATAAATGTTATAAATACTGGGTTCAGATTTTAGGTATTCCTCCGTAATACATTTACGCATTGATTAAAAAAATAATATTAATAATAATTAGCACTTATCGGCCACATCAGAAATATTTTGTAAAAATTGGAAATAAATTCACCAATACAATCAAACATGTGCCTGCGTGTGACGTAGGTATATTCATTCTAAAAAAACGCTATTGGGTGAGGAAGCGACGCTATTCACGTCTCACTCTCACTCTTCTTCGGTATATCGGAACGCAAGAAATAGAATCTCAGTTCGCTCGCTTCTCTCGCTTCAGTAGCTTTTGGGCATTCATTTGAGGTGGTCGCTTTGCCCGTTTTGTGAACGTCGGCCGATGTTTTTTTCATGTTCTCAGCAATTAAATTTCAATTATAATCCCTTTTGACTTAAAATTTAATTAATTTAAGCGATTGGCTACGAATATTCTTATTTTTTCCGATTTTAAATTGTTCTTTTTTACATGTGTATTGAATACACAGCACCGGAACGCGCGGATTTTTTTAGCACAGGAAGGAAAAGGTTAAAGGGGTTTATGAAGCAATTTTATAACTAAAATGAATACGGTTCTTACAATCTACAATACCAAAGGTACAAATATTTAATTAGACATGACAGTATGATTGAAAATATTATATAACAGAATAATGCTGACTAGAATAAGATAGATAGAAAAAAAGCTGTCGAATTGTCGATCCGTTGAACAATTTCCCAACCCCTGGAATTCTCGCGCAGTATTACCGGAATGGATTCTTTTGATAAACTCAACATGATACTTTTTTATGGGCCGAGGTTGGATGGATTAAATTTCTATTTCTGAAAACTGCTCTTCGTCAAATTCATATCGGATTATTTTGGAGGAAATTTTTCAAATGCTTTGCCGATTCGAATATTCGTTTCAAACGTATTTCAAAGCTTAGCGTTTCACCATTTCGTACATTACAAAAGCATGTTATACCAACGTTTTTCATTAATATTTGTTTGTTTTTTTTTAATTACTCTTGTTTGTGTTACGATTGGTTGTCCAAATCGATCCAATAGGGCAGGACGTTATGATAAAACTTTTGCCATGGTTGCTCCTGTGCTGTGGGATGGTCTACCTCTTAATTTTAGATATATGGGTGGTGTGTGTAGCTTTAGGAAGCACTTAAAAACCACAATTTTTGAGAGGTTTTGTAAAAAAATATGATGGTTTATGAACTCTACACACAAACACTCAACTACATCCAAAGCCGAATGTATGGCTATGACATATCTACTAAGGTTTCGTTGAAGTCAATCTTCACTTGGTATGTTTTCTGCACATACACGGAACCGGAACAGTACGTAATCTAATATCGGCAGGTACTACAGTTATACCCTTCCACTCGACTTAAATACATATATTTTGCTATATTTTTAATTTGCCAATTTAGAAATATTTTTAATAGTCAGAGCGTCCTAAAAGAGGGTTTGCGTTGTAAATGGCGTTATATTATATAAACTTTTATTATATTACAATGACTATTACTTTAAAAACCCTTCCACTCGACTTAAATACATATATTTTGCTATATTTTTAATTTGCCAATTTAGAAATATTTTTAATAGTCAGAGCGTCCTAAAAGAGGGTTTGCGTTGTAAATGGCGTTATACAATATAAACTTTTATTTTATTACAATGACTATTACTTTAAAAAAATCTTACCATAATTAATGTTGATCCTTCTTTTGTAAGATTCTCTCTAAGATATAAGGAAAACTTTCACTTTTACCATTTTGATTTTGTTAGACAAACGAGTCTTACACTAATTATTCACGCTAAGCAAGCGGGCGCCTGAGATAAAAATTTTACCCTTAGATCATAAAACATCTAGATCATATCATTTATGGTTTTCTGTGGTTTGTAAGCAACTTGTCGATTTTTTTAAATCTTTTTAGATTTTTTAATAATAATAAATCTACCGAGATTGTCTGCTTGCTGAAGAACAACAGCGTTCATATAATAAACCAATATATGTACAGGCGCCTTTATTACCAGTTTGACTAACAATCGTAGATAATGGGGAGGCTAACCTTTAATCATCATAAATATTACGCCCTATCCTATTAGGGTAAGTAGAAAGAAAACACTCATATTCATTCAATCCTGATATACATATTTCGCTTTTGCCATATCTATACACCTCGCTTTGTAAACTCTGCTATAAAGATAAAAAGATCTCTCTGGTATATTGGTTTATTTGGTAAAACACCTGTATTCTTCATATCCTGTTGGTTGCCAGTTCGATTCCCATTGGTGCATAATTAAAAAAAAGGATCTAGTCTGGTTTTCATTTTAGATCACAGTAACATATTTCTGCTCGAGTGGAAGAGATTGCAATGTAGCAATAGACCTGGAAGATTGTACTATATACAACAAAAGTTTCACTTAGTACATTCATTGTATTTCATATGTACAACACAGTTAAGGATTTTCCCTCTTCCCTCTTTCAGTATTTGATTTATTTGTTATGCCTATCATCATTGAGAATAAAATAGGTTAATTGCTTATCATCATTGGAATAATAAAGATAGATTGTTTATCATCAATGAGAGTAATAAAGGTAGATGGCATATCATCATTGAGAGTAATATAGGTAGATTGCCTATCATCATTGAGAGTAATGTAGGTAGATTGTCTATCATCATTGAGAGTAATGTAGGTAGACTGTCTATCATCATTGAGAGTAATGTAGTTGGATTGCCTATCATCATTGAGAGTAATATAGGTAGATTGCGTATCATTATTGAGAGTAATGTAGGTGGGTTGCCTATCATCATTGAGAGTAATAAATGTAGATGGCATACCATCATTGAGAGTAATATAGGTAGATTGTCTATCATCATTGAGAGTAATGTAGGTGGATTGCCTATCATCATTGAGAGTAATATAGGTAGATTGTCTATCATCATTGAGAATTATGTAGGTGGATTGCCTATCATCATTGAGAGTAATATAGGTAGATTGTCTATCATCATTGAGAGTAACGTAGGTGGATTGCCTATCATCATTGAGAGTAATATAGGTAGATTGTCTATCATCATTGAGAGTAATGTAGGTGGATTGCCTATCATCATTGAGAGTAATGTAGGTAGATTGTCTATCATCATTGAGAGTAATGTAGGTGGATTGCCTATCATCATTGAGATAAATATATGTGGATTGTCTATTATCATTGAGAGTAATATAGGTGGATTGCCTATCGTCATCGACAGTCATGTAGCTGGATTGCCGAAAACAATGTATTTTTTAAAATCATTTACTTAATGTTGAGAAACGTGCCTATCATGATCTTCCTTCAGGACAGTCTACGAGTATTCTTTGCACGAAGCATAATATCTTTAAATGTGCACCTTGTAGCTTCCTTCTCTTGTCCAGCCTATCAAATATGTGCTAAGCCACAACATCTTACGCCAATCACAAATGTCAGTCATCAACGATTTGGCGCCCTTATTATCGGGTGTCAATCTTTTCCAACCAACTGAAATACAGAAAATGTTTAAAAATGAAGTTTCATGGTCGCAAGAAATATTCAAAGTACTGCTATTTTTATAAAATTGATGTACAATATGTAATAAATAACAACAATAAAAGTGAGAAATCATTAATAAAAAATAAGAAACAGGGATGTTGGAAAGGAAAGGTAAGGGAGGATTGTAAATAAAACAACGTAACATTACTGATTTGATATTATTAACCTATAGAAGACCTAGTTTTATCTTGTTAGAACTCAGTTTTAAAAATTATTACAGCCCTCTTTTCATGTAAGGTATCTAAAATTTATCTGGTTAGTTGGAAGAAACTGCCACATGGCAATAAGTCTACCAGATTCTACCATATACAACGTAAGTGTTATATAATACCTCCTATTGAGACTGTTTCTTCGTATCATGTTTCCAAGTATCTTCGAACCGTTCATTGACAGAGCATACAGACGTGTTTTAATCCCAAAGTATTTAGTGATTACTCAGGCAGTTTGGTTTCTAAGTAAATCTGTTTCTAACTCGTAAGGGACTTACTGAGATTTCATTTCGAGGACATTAATCCGTTAAATACTGAATAAATTACAGAACTTGAAAATAGGACAACGTTACATTGGAACGCTTTATGCTAAAATAATAAAAAAATAATTAAATCATCGAATTTATATCACAAACTGGCATCTAACATTATTTCTGAGATATTTCAATTAAAAATTGACACTTTATAATTTAATGTACATACGAGTGTGTGCATCTTTAGGCATTCGCATATTTGTCAACTGTGTAAATATAATTTTTCAATAAAAATATACATATTTATTATACATGTCATCAAGTCGTGTCCCTTGCGGGGTAGCTATATAGAACATATGTCCAAACTTTTCTATCCATGCACACAACTTTCGCCTCATTCGCATTCATACATCTCGTCACGCACAATCTGATATTATTTATCTTTCTCACCTAAATTTTCCAAATCTGATTAATTTGGTCCAGCCAAGTTTTCCTCAGTCTACATATTCCACGCATACCTTGCACTTCTAATTTGTGTACTCGCTTAGTCACGATTTCATCATTCATTCTCTCCACATGTCCAAACCATCTTAAAACTACTTTCTTCATCATACTTAGAACATCCATTTTTTCCATGCATTCATTTCTGATGTCCTTATAGCGTCTTTTTGGCGAACATTAACACTCAACAAATCTTCCTTAGTGCTCGCATCTCCACAGCAGCAATCATACTCTTATTCTTGTTCTGCAAGTTCAAGTATACCTTCCATACATCAAGGTGAGCACCAGCACTCTTTTATTTATCATCATTTTCTCTATTGTTGATTTAAGTCTTCTTCTTCTTCTTTTTCTTTTAGGCCTGTTGGCCTGTTATGGTCCTGCATCATCGTTTCCCTCTTGTGACGTTGACTGCCAGCTGTCTCCATCTTTTGGGAGGTCGTCCTGGAGGTCTGCTTGCTTGGGGGATACTGCCCCTGGCCATTCTTATGGCTCTTGGTTCCGCCATTCTGGATACGTGTTTGTTCCAGAACCCTCTTCTCTATCGTCCCCATCTGACAATATCTTCAACTTCGCACATCCTTCGGATTTCTGTGTTTCGTACGCTATCATGAAGGGTTTTGCCAGCGATACTCCTGAGTACCTTCATTTCGTTGGTTCGAAGGAGATTTTTGGTTCTGACAGTGCTGACTTTGGACTCAATGCTGTGTGTCATTATGGGGCGGAGACATGTCTTGTATATACTCACCTTGCTTTGGTAACAATATAATTTATTAACTTTAATAAGGCTCGTACGTTGGTCGTCACTTGATAATAACTACCGAAAAATCTCATATTACGAAATTTGGCACTTACTTATTTATACCAAAAATCCGATAATATCATCCCGTATTTTAAGTATGCTGTATTTTTAAAATTTCAAGCAGGAAATTAAACTTTATTGGTTTTTTTTATAATCCGGTCACTTTATTAGTATATTAAGTTCTCATTAATATTGGCGCCCTTCCAGACCAAGTTGTCAGAAAGCTTATTTCTAACAGGGGATTTCGGGTTCGATACGTACACAAAAATAATGTCTGGTTTAAGAGTTAAGACGTGTGCGAGTGTTTATGTATGGTATATGGTATATACACATGCGGTATTTTCAACACGTATGATTAGTTTCTTGTCTATTATAAGACAATGTTATCTCGGTGTCAAGTTTTTTATCACATTACTATCGCCGATTCGGATACATATTGAGGAGTACCATATACTCGTAAATGTAAACTTAAGGCTGATTTGTTGAGTAAGAAGAAGAATAGCACGCGGCCTATACATGTGGAACGTGGTTTGTACATGTGGATCGTGGTTTGTACATGTGGATCGTGGTTTTTACATGTGGAACGTGGTTTGGACATGTGGAACGTGGTTTGTACATGTTAAACGTGGTTTGTACATGTGGAACGTGGTTTGTACATGTGGAACGTGGTTTGCACATGTGGAACGTGGTTTGGATATGTGGAACGTGGTTTGTACATGTTAAACGTGATTTGTACATGTGGAACGTGGTTTGTACATGTGGAACGTGGTTTGAACATGTGGAACGTGGTTTGTACATGTGGAACGTGGTTTGCACATGTGGAACGTGGTTTGGACATGTGGAACGTGGTTTGTACATGTTAAACGTGATTTGTACATGTGGAACGTGGTTTGTACATGTGGAACGTGGTTTGAACATGTGGAACGTAGTTTGTACATGTGGAACGTGGTGTGTACATGTGGAACGTGGTTTGGACAGGCGGAACGAATGAATGAAGAAAGACTGACAAAACAGATATGATGCAAATTTAAGTGAAAGGTGTGTGAGAGGAAAACTAAGGAAAATGTCGATGAATCAATTGAATTACATACTTAAGGAACGAAAAGTAGAAAGTCAGAAAAATCGTCGACATTGTTTGACAAGGTGTGTGGATGTGGAAGAGGCTAAGTATGTGTGTCGGGATAGGAAGGTTTGGCGATTTGTCCCCTCTGCCTACCTCAACAGGCAGTTGACGTGATGGTATGTATGCGTGTATGTACCACACAAATGAATTAAATTAATATTGACACATTTTCGTGTATACGAATTCAAATCACTTATCGATCTATTTCAACCTACCGATAAAAAGCGATATTGTTAAAAGGATGAATTTCGATACAATAATGGTACAAGATGAAATTAATGATAAGTAATAAGGATAGGAAACGAAGGAAAATTAATAATAGAGGATATTCCGTGTGATATTCTATATTTTTGATTCTCTATTGAACGTTGTTAAGGATTAATATGAACATCTGATATCTTAGAAGTTCGTTCCATAATTGTGATCAGTGGACTGAAAATTTATATAGTATGTGTATAATTATTTGTAGAGTGTTGGCGTGTAAAAGAATATTATCGCTAGATGGAAGAAAAATTGACAGTACATTGAAAAACAAAACAAATACTTAGCAAATTTATCACGAAGATATGAAGAAAAATTGGGATTATTGAAAGCGTAGAACTAGATTGAAATAAAGTGAAGATTCTTTTTTTGTCTTATTCTAAGCTAACGAAAGTTTATTAAAAACTCGAACACGTAAGCATGCGTAGAATATAAATAACGCAGAAACTCTAGATGATTTTTCAGTTCCAATTATTCTAATGATGTTTCACTTTAAGCATATTTTGGTTAAAAAATAGTACTAGTAAATAAAATTAAAATAACATTTAATTCGCTCAAACTTCAGCAGTTTTAATGTGAATCGAATGCAAATATGATAAGTGCAGTAGTCTAGTTGGTAAGGAACCTATTTTGCTTTTCTGAGGTGGAGGCATCGATTTCCGTCGGTACCTAAGTTTTTACTCTGATTTACATTAATAACCTCTCACATGACAAAATAATTTCTCACATGACAACGATAAAAGGGTCGTAAAATACCTTTTGAATATTCTCATTTAAGTTTTAAGTTGAAACACGTTCCTTCGTGCCATGAAGAAGTACCCCTTAGTGTAGGGGTAGAGTGCCTTGAGCGGCCATACCTGGTTCAATCTGTGAGTGACTAAATAAGCAGATGCCGAGCAGCCATCCGATGGAATAACAAATGTAAAGGAGATTTATTTTTATATAAATGACATACGTATGACCAACATAACCTTGTTGGTAAGACGCTTGTCTTCCAACTCGGGGCTTGTAGGTTCGATCAGCGCTGAAACAGATTTTTTTTAAATAACAAGTATTGTTTATGAATATATTTTTATAAATAACCAGTAAGGTCTTTGAAATATGTTTCTGGTTAGTTGGAAAAGAGTGTCATATGGCAATGAGCTCACCAGGTTATATTACGAGTATATCCCTTTTAATCCCACGGGGCCGATCATCAGCCCCAACTGGTTTATTGGAAAAATCTCACCGGTACGATCATCGGCCTCAAAGTTTTCATACAAGTTTTTATGTTGAATATATATTTTTTTAAACTTTGAGAATCATTCACTATTGAAAAAATGCATTTAAAGTAAATATTAACTGAGATAAAAAATAAAATATTAAAATACGGCAAAATATCTTAAAAGGGATATACCACGAAACAATGCACTGTATAACAATATTAAAAACAGTTATTACTGAGTGTTTCGTTAATTGCAAATAAAACAGTTATTACTGAGTGTTTCATTAATTGCAAAGAAAACAGTTATTAACTGTTGAATATATTTTTTTTAAACTTTGAGAGTCATTCACTATTAAAAGAATGCATTTAAAGTAAATATTAACCGAGATAAAAAATAAAATATTAAAATATGGCAAAATACCTTAAAAAGGATATACCACGAAACTATTATACAAAACAATGTACTTTATAACAATATTAAAAACAGTTATTACTGAGTGTTTCGTTAATTGCAAATAAAACAGTTATTACTGAGTGTTTTATTCATTGCAAAGAAAACAATTATTA
Organism: Odontocerum albicorne; assembly: GCA_949825065.1. Taxonomy (NCBI): domain Eukaryota; kingdom Metazoa; phylum Arthropoda; class Insecta; order Trichoptera; family Odontoceridae; genus Odontocerum; species Odontocerum albicorne. Next base: position 53,286,130 of record OX463842.1, on the reverse strand, counting down.
CTGAGTGTTTCATTAATTGCAAAGAAAACAGTTATTAACTGTTGAATATATATTTTTTTAAACTTTTAGAATCATTCACTATTAAAAAAATGCATTTAAAGTAAATATTAACTGAGATAAAAAATAAAATATTAAAATATGGCAAAATACCTTAAAAGGGATATACCACGAAACTATTATTCAAAACAATGTACTTTATAACAATATTAAAAACAGTTATTACTGAGTGATTAATTAATTGCAAAGAAAACAGTTTTTACTGAGTGTTTCATTAATTGCAAAGAAAACAGTTATTAACTGAGTGTTTCATTGATTGCAAAGAAAACAGTTATTACTGAGTGTTTCATTAATTGTAAAGAAAACAGTAATTACTGAGTGTTTCATTAATTGCAAAGAAAACAGTTATTACTGAGTGTTTTATTAATTGCAAAGAAAAATGTTTTAATAATAAAACAATTATACACAGTCACAAAAACATACGAGTTTCAGGAGGTGCTCAAGTCTGTATTGACTTAAAATAAATAAGGAAACAAACGTGCATGCAAATAAAAGAAAAAATCAACATGTACCTACATAGTTAGCATAAATGCAATCGAAAGTAAATATTAGCATCACAATGTCTCTATAATCAACCTGAACACATGTCATTTTGGATCGACAAACAATACATTTCCAAGAGACAATTCATCAATTACTAAATAATGACATACTAAATCTTAAAGACAGAATTATATGAAAATTATGGATAATATTGAAAAGAAAATCTAAAAATATTCTAACCGTTCACGATAAATTTAATATTTTAATAATTATGTTATCAGCCTTTATCATAAATTAAGAATTGGAAGTAAAATACATCGGGAATCTTAGCAAATTGATTTTCCCAAAGTGGCACATCCTAGTTTTATGATTATTCTGCAGATAACAAGATAAACTTCAGTATCGTTATGATCATATTGATTATGATTGATTATGGTTTTCATAATTGAAGGAACGGCGAAGGAAATTATGAAGATTTAGAATACACAAATTCCGCTTACTAAATTTTACATTTTATTCGATACGTATAGAAAATTTATCAAATAAATAAACAATAAACACGAAGAAATATTTTTTACATAACAAGCAATTTTATGTAACAAAAAGTATGAAAAAAAACGAGACAAATAACCACAAAATAAACAGGTCATTTAAAGTGAATATTTCATTTTTACGGATCTGGGTTTATTACCTTTCATTTGTCGTGTCTCCTGTAAACTAGGTTTTTACCTGTATCTTACTGAGGGCACATACAATTGTAAAAATAGGTTACAGCTTAATTATTTTATACCTATGTCATATATATTACTCTTTTAGCGTGTGTCCTAGTAGGACGTGCTGATGATGTTGATGTTGACATCTCTGTATTCGCTTTAGTCGAATTCTGTGTTCCTTTTCGTTCGGGGTCATCAATTTAGCGGGATGCTTAATTTGATACGTCGTGATGATTTTGATTTGTTTTGTATTTAAAATAAAATACGTCGATTCAGGAATGCGGGAAGTGAGAGTGAATAATCAATAAATAGTAAACAGAGATGAATGGTCAAGCGAATAATAACAAGTGCTCTTTATTCAACGATAAGTAGGTATATATAGAATTTCAGAATGGGACGCGTGACTGCGTCCGCGGTATATCTCGATCTCACTCCTGCGCGTGCTGAGGTGGTCGCAAGCGCTGCGGATAATACAGTGGGTAGGATATTTATTGTCGAAACGGCGAGACGGCGTGATATGTTCTCTTTCTACCTTGGAATGCGATGTAAATATTATTTGCGTGTAAACAGTGTTGACGTTCTGGTATGTGACAATTGTACATATCCAGAGGTTGATTCATCGGTCGTTGACCCTGCATGTTGACAATATTTAGGGACGTGGGTACCCTACACTCTCATCAAATTTAAACTGCGAGATTAAATCGTGAGGTGCATAGTCTCGTGGTAACGCACGGGACTTCCGTATGGAAGGTCGTCGGCTCGAACCCCGCACTGTGCCACTCCCCTCGAACAACACAGGTATTTTTTTCCGTCATAAGTCAACATTTGGTGTACTTCAACATATGAAATCACACAATTTCCTCCATATACCACATTTTAATGTTCACGTTTCACTTACTTTTCTTTCTCTTGAATACTTAAGTTGTACTTAAATATTCAAACTTCTGTCAAAACAACAACCAAAATGATGCCCAAATTTTTCGCACAATTTTGCTTTTATTGAATTTGGTATCTCATTATATGCCATAAGGGGCCAATAGGCACATTGTTTTTGAGCAAAATATGCTCTAACTTTAGGGATGGTGAATATTTGGTATGTTGCCATACATATATACATAGAACACACGCTACATTGATAACCCGCACGAAAACCGAACCCGCACGAAAACTGAACCCGCACGAAAGCCGAACCCGCACGAAAACTGAACCCGCACGAAAACTGAACCTGCACGAAAACTGAATACATACCTCGACTATATCGAATACCGCCGACTCGACAGCAATGTCAGAACAAATGCAACTCGACACCGCCATCATCAGCAGCAACGCAACGAGCATCATGAACAGTTTCGTCAACGAGATTTTCGAGCGCACCGCCGCCAACGCCAACCGCCTCGCCCACTACAACAAGATGATCATCATCACCAGCAGAGAGATCCAGACCACCGTCAAGATTCTACTCCCCGGCGAAATGGCCAAGCACGCCGCCAGCAAGGACACCAGAGCCGTCACTCAGATACAACACTACATCTGATTTGGACGAGCCCGACGCCAGCTCACGTGAGGTCAGTCCTAGCGATCAGCCACACGATTTACAGGATTGCCTCCCTCGACGAATTACTGACCGACAAGATGCAGCAGCAGACAAGCATCGCTACAACATCGATACAACCACGAACATCGATACAACCACGCTACAACCACGCTGCAGCAACGAGCACCGCAGACTCCATCATCATCATCAAGCACCTGCAGATCAACCGTCCACCGCGGACGCCATCTGCAACTTGATCTCCGCCATCACCACCATCATCAAGCCACCGCAGATCAACCTTCCACATCGGAAGCCATCTGCAACTTGATCAACATCATTATCATCACTAAGCCACCGCAGATCAACCTTCCACATCGGAAGCCATCTGCAACTTGATCAACATCATTATCATCATCAAGCCACCGCAGATCAACCTTCCACATCGGAAGCCATCTGCAACTTGATCAACATCATTATCATCATCAAGCCACCGCAGATCAACCTTCCACATCGGAAGCCATCTGCAACTTGATCTACATCACTATCATCATCATCAAGCCACCGCAGATCAACCTTCCACATCGGAAGCCATCTGCAACTTGATCTACATCATCACCATCATCATCAAGCCACTGCAGATTAACCTTCTACATCGGATGCCATCTGCAACTTGATCCACACCATCACCACCATCATCAAGTAATTGCAGATCCACCTTCCACCGCGGACGCCATCTGCAACTTGATCCACACAACCAATCATCGACGATCAACGCAACGACCAACCAAGCACCGCAGACAATTCAAATTTAGTGAGAGACGACCAAGCCTACCCCCTGTTTCCGCATCACCCATCTGACCGACAGATCTGGGAAAAAACGCCACGCGCTGATGTTATCCACGTACCTACTTCGACACGGGGAACGGACGACCAGCCCGACGTCAGATGCACCGGAACCTAACGTTCACGCAAGACACGCGCTCTCTGCGTTCACTAGGAAGGGAGCTATGTAGGAATACCTACCCAGATAAATAAATAAATAAATAATTGTCAAAATGAATAAGTGAATTGTTAAACACAATTGAATTAAATTAACTATTGTTAATAATAAACATACAGGGGCAATGACCGATGAAGAATTCAGGGATTGTTACACGCTACGAACAACAACAATATTTACTATTTTATAGTATCTGCGACTCGCCTAGTCATCTCCAAATATAAATAATTAACCTACCGCCAGTCCATGCGCCAGAGCGAGATACAATATGTATCGCGAACTGGTTCATTCATTGGTATAAATTGTCCGCACTCTGAGAAATAAACATACATTTTATTGTCATCCAGTCAACTGTCAAGACTTTGTTATTTATTTACCTGCTGTCCACTTATCGATTTATATCCGCATTCCTGAGTCCATATTTATTGACAACAAATCAAGATCATCATGACTTATAGAAATAAGCAATTCGCTATATTGATGATTCTGTACGAGAAGTAACGCAGAATCAGCGAAAACGAAGATAACGATGTCGATATCAAGATCATCAGCACGTCCTAATAGGACACGTGCTACACTGATAGCGACCATCGTTACATACACATCACCAAATTATTTCGGATCCAACAATGAAATAGTCTGGATTTCAGCCTCATAGGAAGCTGTAGAGCTATATAAATCCAGCTAAATCATCGTAGCTTCATACATACTCTACATGAGTAGCTCCTTTGCGAGCATAGAGATGAACAGATAATGGAGTATATAACACGAACATGCCACATTTACGCCTTTTAAGGAGTATGCCTGAAGTAAATGAAGCTACTCCAAAAGCTTTGACCTGGCTGAAAGTCTTCGTGTACCCCTTAAATCCTACCACTGTACGACAGACGATAAGTAATTTTTATAAAATAAAATAGATCATTTATAAACTATACCAACGATTCAAATACTAATTACCAGTGTTTATGGCATCCATAGTTCGGTAATGTTAACAAGTGAAGGAAAATGCTATACTTATTCGTATTAAACACAGGTGAAGAGTAAAAACTTCTAATATTTTTAACAGGTAACCATAAATTCTGACAACATTGAACCAAATATGACCATATCCGAGTTAACTGCCATATTGTACTCTCGGCATATGAAATATTTGCTTACACGATCATGTAAAATCCTCATTGTCGAGTATTGAAGGATTCCTTTTGAAAACCTTTATTTATTAGAATATATCTGTGCGAAGCAAACATATTGCAGGATTCAGGATGGCCAAGCGACCATGAAGCGCTTCGACCACGGGCCATGTGTTGCCGGGTCGGTAAGCCGCTTGTCCGGAGCCTTGAATACCGAGCAGCATAATGGCATTATCCCCTCCAGCAGAGGGCCACATTGTGTTGGAGCGACTATTTAGGATAGAAGCATCGAGCATTTTATTTCGATCATTTCAGCAACATTAAACAGGGCATTGAACATATATTTGCACAAAGGATCCAAGCTACAAACACACATTTTTAGCATTTCCATATTAAGTAACGTGAAAATAAGAACGTAGTTACATACCGTTTCGCCATTTCCCTATCGGGCTAGGTGAAAAAGAGAGAATGTGGGACCTTCCCACCGTGACACACATCTTTCGCCTCTTCAATATACATACACCTTCTCAAACAGCTCCTACGATTTCTCTGATCTTTAATATTTCATTCTTTTAAAATATCATACACTTGATTCAAACATACTTTCCGTTGTCTTCTTCTACCACTGTGTTATTGTGCTGTTAGTCTATTTTTCATTATATTCGTTTCACATGCCCAAACAATTTCAGGGTGTTCTTCATTTTTTTCCACACATCATCCTTAAATTGTCATTCATCCCTTATGAATGAATTCCATATTTTGTTCTGTGAATTCATTCCATATTTCGTTTTGTGAATTCATTCCATATTTCGTTATGTGAATTCATTCTATATTTTGTTCTGTGAATTCATTCCATATTTTGTTGTGTGAATTCATTCCATATTTCGTTATGTTAATTCATTCTATATTTTTTTCTGTGAATTTATTCCATTAACATTATCACCCCATGTATTATTTTAAGTGCACATAATTCTACAGCATTTATTTGACTCTTTTCAGTCTTGTTTCACACGAAATAAAAGAATATATATAATTTTTAAGCAATATTGGGTCATAAAGATAGTTTCATTTTTGTAACAACGACCGTAAAACACATATTTTGCTTCAAAATAAATATATTATTATTGTATTAAATTTTTAATCTTTGATGTAACAGTTTTTCGGGTTCTTAAAAAAGTTTTTAATTTAGGAATTTGACCCAAACAAATCAGAAAGATATTTAACAGGCCTTACTTAAGTGACAAACTGACTGTAACACATTTACAAATTTCTTGGATTCTAATAAAAATCAACCCCATAACTCCGAGATTCAAGAGATGCGACTTACCAATCATACCAGGGAGGACAGTAAATTTTAATATAAAACACCAAAAAGTAAATCCTTTCCGTGGCTCAACGCAAATCAAATATGTTACAGAAGACTAGGTGTGAAATACATGTTTACAGCTTCACAGACGGAAGAAAAAATTAAGCGAGAGAAACAAAAACTGACCGGTTGAGAAAATCCTTAAAATTGCATGACTGTTGTCTAAAATTTAAACCTTCTGCTCTGAATAAAACATCAAAACGTCTCCTTCACGAATCAAACTTGCAGACCTGGAATAATATGGGAAGACAATCTCTCCAAGGAGATATCAAATATGAACCTGAATCGAGATTTTCTGGACCGATTTTTGTAGAGTGAATGTTGGAGGTGGTTCAGATGTAGTGAAAATTTTAAACGTTTTGTTCATATGCTGAAGTTTACTTGAAAATTATCAAACTAGTTATTGCACACGAGCAGTTTTTGTAATGTTGACACAAAGATTACCATTCGTATTGTACACGGTCAGATATGTAAAATTAAAGCGAAGATAAAAAAATTGTTGAGATATCGACCAATTTTTTTGAGTTGTAAAGAAAAAGAACGAATAAAAAACTTGAATAAATTTTTATTTATGCCTTGAATACACAGTAAAATACACAACAAATTTTTATTTATGTCTTTGACTAAGATACTGAAATGGCAGGTTTCACGATTTTTATCAAAGAAATATTTTAACATCTTGCTGGTTTGCTGATTTTTTTTTTTATTGTTTTTAAACCAAGAGTTATAGTTTTATATAAATTAAGTAAAAATTTGATTCATAATTAAAACATTTTTTTTAGCTAGTAAATTTCAATTAAAAACCAAATTCTTATATAAGTATGACCACGTGTCAGTATTTCGATACAAACTTGAATAGCTTAAGAGATCCGGCATTGAAAAAACTTAAACATTTTGTCAATATTACGTTGCCTGCTTTACAATCCTAATTCGTCTTTCTATCTCCGTGAAACATTCCAGTTTCTTTCAGAACACGGACATTCTCGTCGATAAAGCGATGAGAGACTCCTTTGCATACCAACAACATCACAACCAATTTTACTTTTTCATTTTCCGGTACACAGTTTTACTTGGAACAAGTCGCGGTTTAGCAATGAGCCCATCAGATGTAGTAGGTATAACCAAGTACATGACAGAATAAAAAATTTAAAAAGTATACATAAAATGCATCATCTGGGAAATCAATTTATTAATATTGCTTATATAGTTTATCCACAGTCTAAGTAAAATAAAAATAAAAAACTTATTTTATATTTTTGTGTTTACCACAGGTTTAATTTAGGTTCACAACAAGTTTCGAAGACCACCGTCTTCTTCGTCAGGTGAATATAAACTGACACCACAAAGTGAAACTATAGTCTTTTCGAAGATTCAAGAAATATCCACAGTCTTTTATTTATGAAAAAAGGCTGAATTGATGAGCTTTTAAATTCGTAATAAACGTTTGGAATTTGGTTTTATATTTTTTTTATTATCTTCCATTCTGTTATTTGTAATATAAAAATATTAAAAATTTATTGCGATTTACAGATTATCAGAACAATTCATTAAATATCTTCCTTGTTTTTTTTTTCTTTCGTAATTAATGAATCACATATTACGTGCAATGTACCGTTGATAAATAAGAAATGTATTGAATAATTTTGTATTTATATTGTTGAACTCTATTTTTAAACAAAATGGATGAATTATTTTATGTAAAAAAAAATTAATCGATAAACTAAAATTTAGGTGACAGGCTGGTTTCACTTTACAAAAACATTGTCAAACTATACTCAATACGTTGCTTACCAAGCTTATATAGTGAAATATTTTACAATCTGTGGATTAAAACTAAGACAAAAAGTACAGAAAAAACTGGTAGTTCAAAGTTGTTAGAATGGTAGACTCCTGTTAAGTTCTTGTGTTAGTTTTATCCACAGATTGCAAAATATTTTGCTGTATAACCTTAGTAACGTATATTTGTAAAGTGAAACAGGCCTGTATCTATTTTAAAGAGAAAGTTCTATAGGCGCGGTAGGACAAATTGGCCTGAACGTCACGAAAAGTGAAACGCTTCATCTATTTTGAGTGAAGGAATAAAATTTAAATAAAATAAAGTTAAATGAAATAAAATTAAATAAAATTAAATAAAATAAAATAAATTGAATAAAAAAAATTAAATTAAATTTAAAATAAAATTAAAATAAAATAAATAATTAATCGAAATAAATTAATATTAAAAATAAGATACATTAAAATTAAATAATAATGAAATAAAAAAAAAAATAAAAAAAATTAATTATAATTAAATAATAAAATAAAATTTAAATTAAAATTAAACAAATTATTAAATTAATTTTATTATTTTTAATTTAAATTAATTTTTAATTTAAACCCATAATACATCATAGACACGCTACGCGCATGCGCCGCGTGTACTGTGTGTTTACGTAGCATAAGGGAACCAATAAACGCTTGCGTATTATATTAGAATTTAATTAATAAAAATCGTTAACAAATGGAAAAAAAAGCATTGCATAAAATCAACTTTTCATAGGAGCTAAGAAGTTTCACTTCTACCGCGCGAGAGTCTCACGCATCTGTTTTTTTATATTTGAATGTTAAATAATTCTATTCAAATATGAAATTGTATGCATATACGAAATTAGCTTAAAAATAAAAATAAATATTGACCTTTTGTAAAGTTGTTTTTTAAATACACGAAAATTCATACACAACGACTTGCGTGACCTGGTTGGTAAGACACCTGTCTTCCAGCCCCAGGCGGTTCATGGTTTGTTTCCCCTGGGAATCCGATTTAAAAACATTTACTCTAATTTTTCCTGAGGTCTATATCGTCCTTGTTGCTGGGCCTCGTAGTCGAGGATCACCTCGCCATTCTTACGCCACTAGAAAAACGAAGCTGTGACGTGAAAATTTTGTTTATTTCTATTTTTTTTCCCTCTATAAGTGAGTGAGTTATTGCACATCAGCTAACTCACGGGCCACACCGGTGTACTGGATCCGATGGTGCGCCTGAAGGGAGACGATCGCAGCTCATCGGCATGTTTTTCCCTTTTTTTTAAAGAATAGATTTGATCAAAATCCTAGGTATCCTTATACACGTTATTCCACTAAAAACAAATCTGAGTTCTTTACCTCTATAAAATAAATCTTCGACAATTACGTTAGTCTGCTCGGTGAAGTTTGGTAATATTTTGTGGTGTACATACATAACATATATTGAACTTAAATATACATATAATTATTAAATAATTTTAAAACAATGACTGTAATTTATTATTACTACTGCTTTTTGTATCTTCATGTTAGTTTAAGATAAAGTTTTGTATTATTTGTCAATAATTTTAAGTACTTGTATAACCTGTCACATGTTCATTTGTATATAAAGACACTGTTGTGTCGTTAAGTAAATAAATAAATAAATAAATAAATAAATAAATAAAGAAATGAATAAATCAATCAATCAATAAATAATTGAATAAATATATAAACAAATAAATAAATCAGTAAAGAAATAAATAAATAAATTAATTAATTAATCAATTAATAAATAAATAAATTAAGAAACATACCAGGCGGAAAGAATGGCTGTGTTTATCGAGAGTAATAGCATAGTGCAGAGTTCGAACCTGCGACCTTCCGCACGATAGTCCAGTGCATTACCGCGCGGCCATGCACCTCACAAGACCTCTATAATATCTATCTGGGTGGTTGGAAGATATTAAAATATGAAAATAAACCCGTCAGGTTGTTTTATACATAATTAAAGTGAAATACAATACAAATATACAATCATGCAATTTCTCTGTCCGAGTACTAAACTTTCCTATCACAACGTGTTTCTTCGTGTCCTCCACATTCACACATGTTCTCCTGTTACTCTTACGTTACTCGTATTCCTAATCTTTCGTTCTTTCAAAACTTCAGCTTGATCCAACCACCATTCTTACGCCCTTCCTCTACAAAGACGCCTATTCGTGTTTTGTTTTATTTTGTTGTTTATTATAATACTTTATTGTTAGGGTATTTGAGAGTTTTTCATTTTCAAAAAAATAAGTTTTTGTTTATTTCACGAGAAAGTTGGATAATAAAGTAAGAAATCACAGCACTTCAAAATATTTATATATCGAGATTTATATTTGCCCCTAAACATAAATATATAAACTCGATCCTCGATTTTACGAGACGACAATAAATAAAAATTGTTTTTCGAGGAAAATCATGAATATTTTTTCGAAAAAAAAAACATACCTAGGAAAATTGCTAAGCCTTTAACAATGCGCGCCGATAGCTGTTGAGTTTTGTCAGTCAACTTTTTCCAATAATAATAACCTTTCACATTGAGGAAAGGGAAGGAGTGGGGTCGGGGCGGGGTGGGATATGTGGAGGGGTGACTTCAAGGGGCTGAAATATTTGGTCGAACAACTAAATTTGAGTGAGATATTTGGCCGGAATGTTGGGCACTGGGGGACGATCTGCCCCCTCTACCTCATCTTGTGTCTGACGATGAAGAAAGGGTTCACGTGGACATCGAAACTCAGGACGCTTTGAGGGCTGTTTAGAGTCATCTGTACCGAGAAAAAACATTATAAATACATTTTTAAATATGATTGATGTGTTAGATATCTCATTACAAATTATGGTGCAGGATCTGACGATTTTGCATTAGTAATTTTTTTAACAAGTAGAAATCGCAACAACAAATAATCGCATTCAAAATAAGGGCCAATTTTGGTCAAATCCAAAAAAAAGCGTCGTTTATGATACAACTATATCTAGCCTGAAAATGTTGTTTTAAAAATTTAAGTTCAGCTTCTTTAGTTTTTAATTAGAATTGTTTTTTTATTTTTTTGGCAATGTTAATTCTGATCGAATAAAAACTGTTATTAAATAAAATGATTCAGAATGCAAAGTTATGCTTGAAACTTACCACGGTGCTGCAGGATATACATTTGTGGGATCAAAAGAGAAAAATATTTATTCGAAAGTAGATCCGCATGACTGATGTGAAGAAAAGATAGACGTTTGATAATTGAACTAGCTAGGTCATGTTTTTAAATGTCGAGATAATATATACATGGGAAATTTGTCAAAATCTTGAAAATACTGCAAAAATGTAAACAGTTAATGTGAAAAGTTTGAATGTAAGAAAATACGTTAGGTAACTGTGAAAAGTTGGAAGCAAAATGTAAGCAGATACGATAGGTTACTGTGAAAAGTTGGAAGCAAAATGCAAGCAGAGACGTTAGGTTACTGTGAAAAGTTGGAAGCCAAATGCCAAAAACACGTGATTAAGAGATACCAATGATCAACACTGCACGGAAGACGGTCAAAGATGATTAAAACTCTGGTTGATATTTTAAGTCGTCGTCTTCGTTGCTGAGCCTAATATACGTGGATCCGTCACCACTCCAACGTCAATTCAGTAAGAACGCAAAAATGTATTGTAGATTTCTTCTTTTTTAATCGAGTCATACTAGCAAACTCACCGGCTACATCGCGCGGTCATACTCTTTATATAATATTCTATTTTAAGTGAAGCTAGGTGTGATTTATCTAGTTCAAGACTTTAGCACATACTCAATTTTTCTTAAGTGTAGTGGCCAGAGTTTATCTTGCTACAGAGGTTTGAGAGGACAATAGTTAGAAAGGGAGGGGAGGGGAGTCTCTTCAATAAATTGTGGGTCACTCTACAACTACACATAACATCTCGAGATGTACGAGTATTATTGACGATTATTGGAGCACAACGGATATCAGAAAAACATAAAAAATAATTGGTTGTCTTTGTCCACATGTTGAAGAGTCTATTGGTTGTCTTTGTCCACATGTTGAAGAGCCCATGAATGGATTTACGAGCAAAAGGGGAAATGTTATTAAGCGTGGAATAAAAACGTCAAAAGTAGAAGAGTGAGCGAAAAACAAATAACACTAACAGAGAAGAAAAACACTTTCAATAAAAAACATTAATTTATCAAAGGTTTTGGCTTTACATTTGTGGAACTCCATATTAGAATATTAAACTTTTTTTTTTAATATAGATATGACCGAAGTCATTGGTATCCTTGTACCCTCGAACACTAGGCGGAAAAAGTGCCTGTGTCGTTCGAGGGGAGTAGCACAGCGCGATGGGGTTTGAACCGATGACCTTCCTCACGAAAGTCCAGTGCGTTACCATGCGGCCATGCACCTCACAATAAATTACTTTATTATCCCACTGATTACTCGTACATCAATCTCTTCCGTCTTAGAGAACCTCGTGATAGGAGGAAGATAAACGTGTGGCGAGGACTAATCTGATTAGTGAACTAACAGAGAAGATTATTGTTAAATATTTAAAAATAACCAAATATTAAATTGCATACTTTTCGATAAAATATTTAGTTTAACCCTTCCTTCCCTGTGACGTGTAACTAGTAAACATTGCTTCTAAAAACTTTAATATCTCTATAAATATAATAAATACTGGGTTCAGATTTTAGTATTCATCCGTAATACATTTACGCATTGAATGAAAAAATAATAATTAGCACTTATCGGCCACATCAGAGATATTTTGTGAAAATCGGGAATAAATTCAACAACACACTCAAACGTGTGCCAGTGTGTGACGTAGGTGTTTTCATTCTTAAAAACCACTTTGGGTGAGGAAACGACGCTATTCACGCCTCACTTTCACTCTACTTCAGTATATGGGAACGCAAGAAATAGAATCTCAGTTCGCTCACTTTTCTCGCTTCAATGGCTCTCGGGCATCTATTTGAGGTGGTCTCTTTGCCCGTTTTGTGAACGTCGGTAGATGTTTTTTTCATGTTTTCAGCAATTAAATTTCAATTATTATCACTTTTGACTTCAAATTTAATTAATTTAAGTGATTGGCTATGATTATGAGTATGATGACCTTTTAATGTCTTGTCTCTTGAATGTATTTTTTTGTCATCTATTTATTTTCTGTGTTTTTTTTCTCTTCTTATTCTACATGTTCAAGGGTGTGGGCTGAAAAACATCTGGTGTCCCCGTGGCTGGGCTTGCCCTATATTGGTGGGGTGTATCTTGGCCGAGAGGATGTTATTAGATGAGCCCAGACCTTTTGATAGCTTCTGTTTTTTAATGTATTCTCTTTTTAATGTGTTCTTGAAATGTGTCGAAATGTTTTATGTACATACTATGTTGCTATCAATAAACCTGTATTTATTTATTATTTATTTATTACATACATACTCGTATATGTTATATTGCTATATTCTTATTTTTCCGATTTTAAATCGCTCGTTTTTACGTGTGTATTGAATACACAGCACCGGAACGCGCGGATTTTTTTTAGTTCAGGAAGGGAAAGATTAATAAACAGAATAGCCGCTATTGGGGTACTGAAAAGCCTTACCAAGCAGGTAATGGAGGTCGTAAAAAATCCTTAACCAATGAAGTCATTTTTTTATTCCCGCAGACAAATTTGGCCATTTATGCAACATTAGATCCATTGAACAGTGGTGGTGGTGGTACTCGTATAATAATTAGATCCATTGAACAGTGGTGGTGGTGGAACTCGTATAATAATTAGATCCATTGAACAGTGGTGGTGGTGGTACTCGTATAATGATTAGATCCATTGAAGAGTGGTGGTGGTGGTACTCGTATAATAATTAGATCCATTGAACAGTGGTGGTGGTGGTACTCGTATAATAATTAGATCCATTGAACAGTGGTGGTGGTGGTACTCGTATAATGATTAGATCCATTGAAGAGTGGTGGTGGTGGTACTCGTATAATAATTAGATACATTGAACAGTGGTGGTGGTGGTACTCGTATAATAATTAGATCCATTGAACAGTGGTGGTGGTGGTACTCGTATAATGATTAGATCCATTGAAGAGTGGTGGTGGTGGTACTCGTATAATAATTAGATACATTGAACAGTGGTGGTGGTGGTACTCGTATAATAATTAGATCCATTGAACAGTGGTGGTGGTGGTACTCGTATAATAATTAGATCCATTGAAGAGTGGTGGTGGTGGTACTCGTATTATAATTAGATACATTGAACAGTGGTGGTGGTGGTACTCGTATAGTAATTAGATCCATTGAACAGTGGTGGTGGTGGTACTCGTATAATAATTAGATCCATTTGAAGAGTGGTGGTGCTGGTACTCGTATAATAATTAGATACATTGAACAGTGGTGGTGGTGGTACTCATATAATAAACAATAAATAGTATAAGTGCGTTACTCATTATTCGTTTTTTCTCAATTTCATGATAAAAATGTTCAAATTAATATGTAAACAACATTTATTGTATAGAAAATATGTTTAACTGCAAATACTCGAGAAACATATTTTTCATGTAATTTAAAGCATATATTATTAATAATATTATTAATTGATTATATTATCATTAATTGTAATATAATAACTATATGATTATTAATATTATTATAACATATATGATATATATTATTAAAGTTGTATATATTTAATATAAATTATATTAAAATAAATATTAAATAAAATAAAATAATTTAATATAAAATAAAATTAATAATTATTAAATATATTTATATAAATATAAAATATAACATAAAATATAATTTTTAAAAATAAATAATAATTTTAATAATAATATAATACTTAATAATATTAAATACTTAATAATATCAAAATAATATCCATTATAATTATTATTAATAATAAATAATTATTTAAATTGAAATAATTAATATTAATTTGTTAGTAAATAAAAAATGTAATAATAAATAATAATAATATAATACACAGTTTCACTTTTCGTGACGTTCAGCCCAATTTGCCGTACCGCGCCTATAGAAGTTTCACTTAAAAAAAAGGGAACTACTATATTGACTGAAAATAAATAAATAAATTTTTGTATTCGCTGGAGCATATTTTTTCATTTATGTTGATGAAGATCAATGTAAAAAATACCATTTCACATGTGGTTTAAGAAGTTGTTTGTAAGGAGTAGTTCGCTATAACGATTTTTTTCAGTGTTTTTAAACGAATCAAAAATGACTAATAATTAACTAATATTTTTTTAGTTAGTACTGATCTTCTCCATAATTCAAATATCTGTCAGTCAGTTAACCCTTCCCTTACGGTGTTAAAATTGAAACGCGTGCTCCGGTGTTGGGTAGTGAGTACGCGATCAAAAATTAGTGATTTTAAATCGGAAAAATAAGAACAATCATAGATAATCCCTTTAATGAATTATAATTGAAGTTAAAAATTATAATTATTGAGATTTATTTGCTGAAAACATTAAAAAACCATCTGGCAACGCTCACGGAACGGGCGTAGGTTTAATCTATTTGCAAGTCCAGAAGATACTGCGGCGCGGAGCGGTACCCTGGCGTGGCTTACGCTTGCGACGATTGAGACAATTGAGCTCCTCGCAATTCAGTGGAGTATGCAACAGTGAGATGCGAATATAGTGTCGCGCTTCCCGCATACTCTTCACCTATCGTCAAGACGAGGCACTCGCAGCGTTTAAATGCGAATTTGTTTTCGATCTTTACAAAACACCTACGATGTAGTCGATAAATTCTGATTATTATTAATATTATTTTTTAAATCAATGCGTAAATATATTATGGAGGAAAACCCAAAATCTTAACCTTGTATTTATAATATTTATAGAGATATTGATGGTTATTAGAAGCAACGTGTAGAAGATACCCAACACAGGGAAGGAAAGGTTAAGATCATTCATGAAATTTTAAAATGAAACAGGAGTATCATTGTGCCCAAAGAGCGAATCACATCGTATGTTTACATATTTATGTTAACACTTATTTACTTCGTATTTTTATACTTATTGTATGTTTACATATTTTAAAAACTTGTGTTTTTTTCCGGGTTACAATCCTAGGATTGGTCTGCACCAAGCACTCGATCCCTCCACTCATCTCTGTCATCCGCCAGTCTCTACATCTCCTGGTAGCTGCCATAGCGCACATCCCGGATCACCCGGTCCATGTAGCTATATCTAGGTTACAATCCTAGGATTGGTCTGCACCAAGCACTCGATCCATCCACTCATCTCTGTCATCCGCCAGTCTCTTCATCTCCTGGTAGCTGCCACAGCGCACATCCCGGATCACCCGGTCCATGTAGCTATATCTAGGTTACAATCCTAGGATTGGTCTGCACCAAGCACTCGATCCCTCCACTCATCTCTATCATCCGCCAGTCTCTTCATCTCCTGGTAGCTGCCACAGCGCACATCCCGGATCACCCGGGCCATGTAGCTATATCTAGGTTACAATCCTAGGATTGGTCTGCACCAAGCACTCGATCCATCCACTCATCTCTGTCACCCGCCAGTCTCTTCATCTCCTGGTAGCTGCCACAGCGCACATCCCGGATCACCCGGTTCATGTAGCTATATCTAGGTTACAATCCTAGGATTGGTCTGCACCAAGCACTCGATCCCTCCACTCATCTCTGTCATCCGCCAGTCTCTTCATCTCCTGGTAGCTGCCACAGCGCACATCCCGGATCACCCGGTTCATGTAGCTATATCTAGGTTACAATCTTAGGATTGGTCTGCACCAAGCACTCGATCCCTCCACTCATCTCTGTCATCCGCCAGTCTCTTCATCTCCTGGTAGCTGTTATAGCGCACATCCCGGATCACCCGGTCCATGTAGCTGTATCTAGGGTGACCCTTCTATGGTTATTGCCCTCAATCATTCCCTCGACGATGGTAAGGAGTAGGTCTAGGTGGCTGATGTTATGCCCTATCCAACTGGATCGTTGTTGGGCAACTCTATTTAGGAGTTGTCCTTGTTTCTCCAACCCCGCTCAATACCTCGTCGTTTCAGATATGATCTGACCAATGGACCCTGGCCATCCATCTGTAGCACCAAATCTCAAAGGCAGCCAGACGCCCAGACTCACTCTGGCTGATGGTCCACGTTTCGCAGCCATACAGCAGCACGCTCCAGACAAGAGTTTTCACTTAATTCTTCCTAACATGGATAGCAATGCTAGAAGATTTAAATATCTTGGATTTCTTTATAAAAGTAACTCTTGCCTGTTGGACCCTACTTATTATTTCTGTCTTTGATCGGTTATCTTGGGATACTCTGCTGCCTTAGTAAACAACAACTTGTGTTACATAAAATTAAAACCAATAAAATATGAATAAATTAAACAATCAAACTACATCTTTAATCCGTTAAAAACATTAAACATATTCCCAACGATGCTGACGGAGAAAATAACATTTTATTTTGAGGTCAGAAAAAGTTATCCTCATTTTGTTGGTAAAGATTCCATCCGTTCCGAGGATTTTGTTAAGTCTATAGAAATACCCAACATTTGGTCTCAAGTTAGGCCAAGCAGGTAGGGCGCAACTTGCTTTGCTATGGCGATCTTTGCCGTCCAAAAACTTTTCCTCCCTTCGCCGTCTCCATTGTCCCACACCCTTCCGCTTCTTTTTCTTTTTTCCTTACGACCACAGCACAGTGTGGCGGTGTGAACATTTCTGAGGCAGGATTTAAACTTTCTTATATTCACTACTGGGAAACTTTCTTGACACAGAATCGTTCGTAAAAATACAAATATACATTTTTCTTATTTAGCTTGATAATAATAATAATTTTACGCTTAAAATTACACATTCTTTTAAAAAATTATCTCATAAATGAGTAGGTAACATTAAAAAAAGATCATGTAACAAAAAAAGATGGTAGCGAGCCGTTTAACATTTTCATTGAAATGAAAAAAACACATAAATGATAATAAAAAACCAGTATTTTTTTCAAAAATAGTATTGTCCAGGCTTCAAACCAATCAAAAAATATCATGTCCAAATTGGCCAATCATAGCTTTCCGATTGTGTCTAACTTCATACTAGTTCACCAGCAACTGTCAGTTTTAAATCGTACGTGCAGTATAATGTCATTATACAGCTTTAACATATTTACCTATACGAGTATATATTTAAAGTTTTATATTAACATTTCTTCTTATTTTGTAACACTTGACATATTTTATTGGATTAAAATTAAAATAAATTACTCTACCCAATTATTATTTTTTGTATAATATTTTTGAAATCCAACAAAAAACATCATGTCCCAGAGCTGTTCGATAAAAAAAGATTAAAGTAGAATTGTTCACTTAAAAAGGATCATGTTCATATTTTAAACTAGAATAACTATTATACTCGTAATTGTTATGATTCAATTTTAAACAACAAATCAAGTCACCTTAAGCAATTTTAAGGATTTCAGATATTTTTACAATGAATTATTATGTCATATATTTTTAATGCAAACAGTTTATTGCGATTTCCTAACATTCCAATTTGTGGGCATGTTCTTTTTTTAATATTACCTCGTCAAAGCAATCGTTAAATGTATCAAAATCACGTGTATTGAAAAAAAGTGTAGGAATATGTCATATATTCTACCCAAAAATATACGCATGATGCGTGTTTATGTGAGTTAAGTTATTCGATTCATACATCTCAAAATGAGATAAAAACTTAAATCTGACGATTTTGTGTATTTTATAATAATAAAAATTAAAAGGGCAATTTATATAACGCATATACAGCAAATTCTTCTCAAGGGCACTCAAACTCGTCTAGCTTGTGTTACAGAAAAAAAACATAAATTCAGATGTCAAACGGTCTAAGAGTAAACCTAGTGTGGAAGGGAATCTGCCAGGAATCGAACCTTGGGCACCCATTTACATGACGTGAATGCTAACCAAGTTCACCTTCAAACCATGAAATAAAATGTCAATAACGATTACCACACATTGGCCATTGGCCATTGACCACCCGATTATTAGAACTGGGGTCTTGATTTAAGATGTTGTCCATAGTTTACTGCATAACACTTTCGTTGTATACATTACAACCTGGTGGGAATATTGCTGTGTGATCTCTTTCAAAAATATGTTTAACATGCCTTAAATGAAATCCATACTAAAATCCTTTTTTTAAAGAAAACCCTGGGCTGCAATAGGAATCGAAACCGCAACCCCAGGGCTAGAAGTCGTGCGTCTTACCAACTTAGCGACGGAGGTCGTTGCCTCTATTTAGGCTTAGTTGTAAAGTCCAATGAAGCTGATATGAAAAATACACAGGTTGTTTTAGCAGTTCTTGACTTAGCTTACCAGTGTATATTAAAAATAATAAAATCGTTAAACTCTCTAAGTAATGGCTGCCGTTCATTATCTAAGGGTAAAGAAGGATCTTAACAAAGGTGATAAGAGCTCTTCTGGCTTTCGGGAATTTTAATTATAAAGAGAAAAAACGGGAGTAAAAGGGGCGATGTGCCGATGTGCGGTAGCGCCTCAATCCTTTCAGCTTCTTGCTTTGCGTAAATTCAAATTATTTTATAATTTATTTTATATTTTAAATTAATTTTTTTTAGTATTAGGAAATGGTTATATTAATTAATTTATATAAATAAATTTAACTAATTAATAAATAATTAATTATTAATTAATTAATAAGTATTTAATATTAATTAATTGTTATTAGTTATAAATTATTATATTCAAGAATAATTAATTAATTATTATTAATTAATTACAATATTATAATCATTAAGTATAAATATTAATCAATTATTAATTAATTAATATTAATTAATTAATTTAATTAAATATAATTTTATTAATTAAATGAAATATAATTATTAATTATTATAATATAGTATAATATTTCATTTTATATTTATTTATCGTTCATTTATCCAATTATTTATTTATATTATTAATAATAATACATTTATGTTTAGATTTATTATTTATTAAATTTATTTATTTATTTATATTAATATAAATAAATATTAAAGATCATTTGAAATATAACCATTAGAGTCGGAGAAGCGGAAGCGTTTCACTTTTCGTGACGTTCAGGCCAATTTGCCCTACCGCGCCTTTAGAAGTTTTACTTCAAAACAATTTTAGACCTTCCAATGTTTGAAAGATATAATATATATTCAGCTTTAAGTGTTTTGTGTAGTGCTAATATAACATTATAAGTTTTGACTCCCAAAAAGGGGTTTCTGAAAGGGTTCTTTAAGTGCACACCCCACTCATATACTCGTATATTTATCATTAAGATACACATACTCGTATAGACAATTCCTACTCATATGACTAACAACGGCCGAATCTCTATCATAATACCGCATGTTATTGTACGAGTATTAGCTGGGAGGACCAAGCTCTGAGTGAATGTGATGGGATGCAAGTAGCCTGAAAGAGTGGACTTGTTCTAGTAAAACTATTAGTTTTAAGAATTGTTATCTATAGTTCGGAAATTCTAGGATGAGTCCTGTGACAGCTCACATATTTGCCCCAATACAACCTTGTAACGATGTTCAGTAATTTTGTGAGCTGTCATAGCTGACTCATCCTAAAATTTCCGAACTATAGTTGTAAGTAGTATGTAGGTGTTAACTATTTCTAAGAAATCATATATTATTATTATAAAATAAAATGACATGTAGGAAAATAAGATTAAGTAAGTGCATAAATGATAACATATAATTAAGATTAGTTAAGTAATAAATTTGTATATAGGTATAGCCTTGAAAAAAAAATTATGGATTTGGAACAGTCAATTTATTATGTGAAAAAAAAAGGCTTTAAAGCTCTACTTCTCTCCAAAGAGGTACCTCTCTGACAAATATTCAACAAATATGATGAAGACATCTCTTTAAGGTACTTGAAGACAAAGAGACAATGTTCGTAATCAATCCGTTCACAACAATAAAGCAAGTGTAAAATTTAAGAAACGGACTAATATGAAAATATTCCGACTATCAGCATAGAAGTTAAATTGAAATTATATTAGGTCCTTACATATGAAATTGGCGTTTTGCCGTACTGGCAACTTTGATCTCAAATATCTTCTCTTTGGTTAGGAATTCCAAATTAAAATTTATACAGCTATTTACTCAAGTATTTGTGTTTCGAAAATTATAATTCATTTGTTTTTTCCTCAATTGTTTTTTTTCTTTGTGTCACTCAGTTTACAAAATGGAAAACTTGAAATATCGCGTTATTTACGAGTACGAGTTCCACCGTGGCACCAGTGCTGCAGAAACGGCTCGAAGGATTAATGATGCGTATGGCGACGGTGCCGCAAAAGAAAACACAGTGCGTTTTTGGTTCCAACGTTTTCGTTCTGGAAATTTTGACCTGCAGAAAAAGCCCCGTGGACGGCCGGAGACCAAAGTTGATAATGAAGAATTGAAGGCTATTGTGGAAGCGGATCCATCGCAAACCACGTCCGAGTTAGCTGCAGGCTGCGGTGTTAGTGATAAAACTGTTTTAATCCACTTGAAGCAAATTTGGAAGGTGAAAAAGCTTGAAAGGTGGGTACCTCACGAATTGAGTGAAGCAAATCAACAAACGCGCGTTGACTGCTGCGTTGCATTACTCAACCGGCACAATAATGAAGGGATTTTGAATCGAATCATTACCTGTGATAAAAAGTGGATCCTGTATGATAATCGGAAGCGCTCATCGCAATGGATGAACCCTGCCGAACCAGCCAAACCATGCCCCAAGCGAAAATTGACTCCAAAAAAGTTACTTGTGAGCGTTTGGTGGACTAGTGCTGGTGTCGTTCACTACAGCTTTCTTAAATCTGGCCAAACGATTACGGCAGATGTCTATTGTCAGCAACTGCAAACCATGATGGAAAAGCTAGCTGCTAAACAACCGAGGCTGGTTAATCGCTCTAGGCCACTGCTGCTTCATGATAACGCTAGACCACACACTGCACAACAGACGGCTACTAAATTAGAAGAGCTTCAATTGGAATGTCTAAGACATCCACCGTACTCTCCGGACCTTGCCCCGACAGATTACTATTTTTTTCGAAATTTGGATAACTTCTTGCAAGGGAAAAAATTCAACTCCGATGGGGCAGTCCAAACCGACTTCAAAGATTTTATTGATTCCCGTCCGAATGGTTTTTTTAGTAAAGGGATCGATGAACTACCTATGAGATGGCAAAAGTGCATAGATAGCAATGGTACATACTTTGATTAAATAAATATATTATATTAAAAAAAATCAACTTTATGTTCCTCCCAAATAAAACGCCAATTTCATATGTAAGGACCTAATATTAGGCTAGAGCCTAGAAATTTGTTAATGAATAAAGATAACTTTTAGATTGTTTTTGATATTTTTTTACATTCATTAGTAGGAAATATTTGTTAATTTCTTACTGTTTGACAGTTTGAAATTCGTTTTATGTATTTACGAGTATCGAGCAAAGCACTTATTTTGCATTACTTTTATTCTTAAAAAATGAGGTTGAAAAAATATGATTTACTTATATATTTGTTCCGCAATTTAAACTTGAACAGTATGTATTATAGAATTCAAGCAATGTTAACCAAACATGAGGTTAATTAACCACTTTTTAACAAATTGTGCGGCAATGTTCCGATCAGGTTAGGAATAAAGACGTACTGTTTTTAAGATGAAGAAGGTCGAAGACGTTCTACTCCTGTTAAAAACGATGAACAAAAAGCTTTTTTGAAAAAAAAAACACGTAACACAGAGTACATAAAACGTTGGTACGGCTAAATGAAGAAGTTTTATAAATAGATTAAATATGAACTGAATGATAACTAAAAAATTGTCCCTCGTAGTGTGTTCTTCGTTTCCGTGGAGTAACCAGTATGATCAATTTACCAATCACTCTGATCTCAGTTAATGAGTTGACGAGTCGGTTAACAAAATATTAACTCATCCGCTTTACTCACCCAAACTTTGCCAAACGATCTCAGTTAATGAATTGACGACTCGGTTAACAAAATATTAACTCATCCACTTTAATCACTCAAACTTTGCCCAACGATTTTCACCTTTTTAAATATTAACGTTAAATAAACAAATACCAGACTGATATGGTGTGTATGTACTCACTATATAGCGAAATGTTGTTGCCCTGTTCGTAGTGCAAGTATCCACATTAAGCACGCGGACGTACAACTCAATGCAGTTAAGAGGATTATCAGTGACATTTTGAAACCATCGCTTAAGGTTTGTTTCATACCCTTTCTCTTATTGGATTCAACCTAGCAAGACCCCAATTTCTCCTTTCCGATGAGGTTCTGGTGCACACTTAATGGATTAAGGTCTAACGTTTACTGCACAGTCTTTAATCTACATCAATAGGGGTTAACGGTAAACTTGCAATTAAAAAAGGTCTAGGAAATTGGTTCAGACTGACCGCTTTTTGATGTCAAATACACGTATACCATATACAGACCTTCCCCGCAATTTTCGACAGAAAGGTATTAAATAATTTTCTTTTAATGGTTAAATGTTGGTAACGTTATCATTACAACTCTTCCTTAATGCTATGTTTACATGAGCTTAGTACAGGCAGCCCTCGACTTTCGTACATTCTACTTTCGCACAATTCGCTATTTCGCACATTTTTAAAAT
Organism: Odontocerum albicorne; assembly: GCA_949825065.1. Classification (NCBI taxonomy): domain Eukaryota; kingdom Metazoa; phylum Arthropoda; class Insecta; order Trichoptera; family Odontoceridae; genus Odontocerum; species Odontocerum albicorne. The sequence continues at coordinate 53,262,385 of OX463842.1, read as the reverse complement.
TCAATCTTTTAAAGATTTTGGTCGATAATGCAAAAATTATTCGCTGCCATGCAGTCGCTCCCACTTTTTTGGAAGAGCTATAATATATGGAACGCAATAAACAATATTGCAGACTTGTGGGATGAAATAAAAGAGGCAACAATGAAAGGTTCCTGTAAACAATTATGCCCACAAATGATGAGTGATTTTATAAATTCTGAAGAAACTCCGAAAACTATCACAAGTGAAATAGTTAGCCTAATGAATGAACTAAACTTGGACGTCAACAACGAATATGTTAATGAGTTGATTGAATCTCACTCAGAACATCTGTCAAATGAATACTTATGATGATTGAGCAATAATAGTTAAATGAAATACACGATTTAAGTGAGAAAGAAGAAGCTGATAAAATCGTCAAGACTTAGACAAATAAAAAATGTGAATGAATCCTTCATGTGATGAATGTGATCCTAATGGAGAACGTATATCTCAAGTACGTAGGGCGATTGAAAAGACCCAGCATGTTATAGAACTCTTTTTAAGAAAAGAAAAAAAGGATGGTATTCAACTAACTGTTGACAAGTGTATAAAGAAAACACCTGAAAGCACTTAAACACGCCTTGTTAACTTAATTATGTATATTAATAAATAAATATTTTAAATATATTATGGATGTATAAATATTATTATTGATAAATAAATATTTTAAAATATAATTTGAGGAACCAATTATGTGCGAAAGTCGAGGACAGCCTGTATTTGTCATTAGTACTTATCGTTTGTTCTAAGCTGCTTAGTGACAACATGCAAATTAGTACTAAGATTTACCAATGCTTAGTACTTATATGCTTGTTTTACACGTGGATACAAGTGAGAGTGACAAGTGCGAGTGAGAAGTACTAATGACAAGTACTAAGCTCGTGTAAACATGGCATAAGGCATCATAATGAATGTTTAAACGTGGATACAAGTGAGAGTGACAAGTGTAAATGAGAAATACTAATGACAAGTACTAAGCTCGTGTAAACATGGCATAAGGCATCATAATGAATGTTTACACGTGGATACAAGTGAGAGTGACAAGTGCGAGTGAGAAGTACCAATGATAAGTACTAATGACAAGTACTTAGCTCGTGTTAACACGACATAAAGCACCATAAAGAATGATTCGAAATGCGACTGAGTTAAAGATTTTTTTAATCGATTCAGAATATATTTTGACTTGAAAAATATGCTATCGTATTATTTTGTTAACAGCTTTCCCTATCATACAAACAAACATACTCGTACATCACACGATTTCCCTATCGAGACAGAGCGGTCAACATACATCCTTAGCCTATTTTACATCCATAATACACCTTCTCATACAACTTCTACAATTTCTCAGAATTGTACATTTCTTTCTTTAGGAATATCATTCACGTGATCAAACCACACGTTTCTTGGCGCACACACCTTCAATTTACATTTGGACTATACGTTTGTTTGTAAGTCTTTCCTTATTCATTCGTTTCACATGTCCAAACAATCCCAGAGTGCTTTTCTTCATATTACTCAACACACCAGCCTATTATATTTACACTTATCTCTAAAATAAGTTCAATAACTAAAGGTTAAGAAAATTGGGTGATTCCAAAAAAATGTTTGCGCCTTCGTTGTTTGGTCGTTCCTAAGTATTTATTTAACACTTTTATTGCAAATATAATCTGGCAGGCTTATTGTCAGGCGGTAATCTCTTCAAACCAACCAGACAAAAGTTATTGTAGCAAGTAACATGGTCGCATAAATCATTAAAATGACTATCCATCCCCACAAAATCCATAAACACATAGGTGAGCATATGTCCACGAATCCCACAAAGACGAACCATCACCCGAACGTTCTTTTTCATGTAAAGTGAGATATCATCAATCAAAAGGAAAGGAAGGGATGGTGGAGAGGAAAGAAAAATAAAAATCAGGAATGAAACATGTTATTCTACTGACTAGAAATTAAAAGTTTTTCAGTCGCTTCTTAAAGCATGCCAATGACGGAGTGAGTCTTATATTAGTTTGTAACTGATTCCAGAGTCTCGCAGCATGGACAGTAAAGGACGACGTAAAAGGAGGAGCGGTGAACTAGAAAGGCTAATAGACAATCTCTGTTTGAGCGTAGCGCTTATCCATGATTGGAAAGACGTTGAAATTTTTCGGCGAGAAAAGAGGGACACACGAAGAACAGTTCAAATCGAAGGTAGATAAATGTATTATAGATATTTCGTAAAATTAGTTTAATAACGAAGGACTTATCAGATTAGCGGCATAATGATTTTGTTGGAAAACTTAATAAATACTTATTCAATAATAATTTCAACAAGAAATCGAAGGAAGATTTTAAAGAACACTGTGAAGTTTTGGAAGACTTTTGGAAGAACAAATATAACGTTTGCTTTCAATAAATGAGGAAACAAGAAAAACAGAGTGAAGGTAAAATTGCAAGAAAACATTTCGTGAAATTCTGAGAGTGAGAAAGGTTCAAAATTATTAATGAACTTGTAGACTCTTCGCTTTTACTTGAAAGAGTACGTTTCCGTTGCCTCGATTCGTCAACTAGATCAAACGAGCTGTCTGTGTTCAATGTAGGACAAATTCAAATTTTGTAATTAATTCGTTTATTAATAGAAGTTGCTCTGCGTTCAACAAGAAATTTAATAAATATGATATAATGAGAACTCTCCTACAGATTGATCAACCTGATGGTGAACGACTCACCATAATATGTTAAATACTCTTAAACGTTTTGTTTATTTTTGTCCAAATACATTTTACGCTTATAAATTCACTTTTTTAACAAACTTCTTTTTCTGGATTTTTTAAGTGAAACTTCTATTGGCGCGGTAGGGCAAATTGGCCGGAACGTCACGAAAAGTGAAACGGTGTTATATTATTATTTTTATTATTTAATATTTTATTTATTAATAAATAATTATTAATTATTTTAATATGAATAATTAATGATAATACATATTATTTAAATATTATTAAGTGTATTATATTATTATTTAAATTATTATTAAAATTATTATTATTGATTATTAAAAAATATTTTTTTTTGTTATATACAGGGTGTCCCAAAGGGCAACGTCAATTCGGTATCGAGGAAGAGGCCAGCTTATGAGGGTTCAGAATTAAAAAAAAATTTTTGAAAAAGCCTTATACTTTTCGAGTTATAGGCATTTCTTAGAAAATTGTAAAAGTAGCTACCCTGAGCCGAATGTTTGTATATTGTGACTAAAAATTGCCTTGTTTTATGATTTTAATGGTTGTATCGCAATCCTAGATAGACCTGCTATTAGTCGGAGTCAGAAATAAAACAAAAAAAATTTGCACGTTTGAAAAAAAAATTGTTTTTGTCCGATCATAAATAATAATATTTTTTATCAGCCAACTTTGACTCATCATACTGTAAAAATAATGTACTACGCTTACCTGGCAAGTTACATCAAAAGTTGGCCTGTTTAATCAGGATTTCAAAACGATACAATACATATCTACTACTCCTTTAAAAATAATTTTAAAACATTAATTTCTGAAATTAAAGATCGAATTCAAAAATTTTGAGCGAGAAAACGATACGGCGGATGAACGAGTTAAAAAAATCTTGCAAAAGCCTTATACTTTTCGAGTTATAGGAATTTCTTTGAAAATTGTGCTACCCTGCGCCAAATGTTTATATGATGTGACTACAAATTGCCATATTTTATGATTTTCATGGTTGTATCGCAATCCTAGATAGCCCTGCTATTAGTCGGAATCCGATATAAAACAAAAAAAAAACATTGTTTTTGTCCGATCATAAAAAATAATACTTTTTATCAGCTAACTTTAACTCATCATGCTGTAAAAATAATGTACTATGCTTACCTGGCAAGTAACATCAAAATATGGCCTGTTTAGTCAGAATTTGAAAATAGTACAAAACATTCCTACTAACCTTTTAAAAATAATTTAAAAAATTATGTACAATGATAACGCTTTTCAATAATCAAAGATCAAATTCAACACGTTTCAGCGAGACAAACGATACAGCGCATGAACGAGTTAGAGTACGACAGCTAGTGTCGCCATTTGACATGAACTACAGTTACACAGATAGTCACCATTCGACATAAATTAATATGACGCTACGTTGAAAAGTGTCATCATTAAATACAGTATTTTTTTAAGGAGTAGTAGGTATATATTGTATCATTTTGAAATTCTGTTTATTATTTATAATTCTGTTTAAAATTATATTTATTATTTTGAAATTTTGTTTAAAATTATATTTATTATTTTTATATTAAATATATTATTATTTAGTGTATTATATTATTATTGAAATTATCATAATTTATTATTTAAAATATATTTTTTAAATTTAATTAAGAGAGATTTTCTTGAATTAAATTCCACATTACCATTTCCTAATCCTAAAAAAATCGTTAACAAATGGAAAAAAAGCAATGCATAAAATTAACTCTTCCTAGGAGCCAAGAAGTTTCACTTCTACCGCGCGAGAGTCTCACGCATCTGTTTTTTTTATTTTGTATCTAAATTTAAAAGGTTTTTTTATTGATTCTAGCATCTGAGTGTTATTTTTGTTATGTAATTTTCTATAAAAACTTCAGCGGTCTGGATTATGTATTGTACAATATATAATACCAGGTGTAATAAGGTTTATTTTCTTATAAACCAAAAACAAATGTTTATAAAATGATGTTGTCTAGAGTTTTGAAGCCACACATTGATATGTTCATTCTGCGATAGTTAAATCAATTAGAAATAACATACAAACATACCCTCACGACATTTCCTTGTCGGGGTATATAGAGAGAATATAACATCATACTTTGGTATCTCGACACACCATCTCATTCTACTTCTACGATTTCTCTGACTTTCAACGTTTCGATTAGTTAGAAAATGTTTATAAAAATATTTTACGCCTATAAATTCACTTTTTCAACAAATTTTAGAAGTATATAAGAGCCAGTTATTTATTGTACAAATAAAACTCCAAGATGAGCTGTCCTAAGGGCTTACCCCTAGCCTCGAAGCCTTAAAGTTCACCCTCCAACACCCTTCAAATAGTCGTAGATCGCCTCAAAACTGATAAGGTCACAACTTTGATAGACGTGTAGTGCCAGGCTGTGGATCGACCTGGGTGAAGACGTTTTATAGTACTCGTATTTCTATATTTCTGATGAAATTTAGAGTGATATTAGTAATAAATAAAAATTAAATAGAGAAAGTTGCATAGCACAATGCATGGAAGTGGACGATTTATGCCCTTGCGGTCGGGCTCGCCCTACATTGGTGGGGTGTATCTCGGCCGGGGGAATGTTTGTGGGATGAGCCCGGACCTTTTAGTGTCTTCTCTCTTGAATGTATTTTTTTTGTCATCTATTTATTTTCTGTGTTTATTTTTTTTATATATTCTTGTTCTACGTGTTTAAGGGTGTGGGCTGAAAAATATCTGGTGTCCCCGTGGCTGGGTTCGCTCTATATTGGTGGGGTGTATCTTGGCCGAGGGGATGCTATAAGATGAGCCCAGACCTTTTGATAGCTTCTGTATTTAATGTGTTATCTGCAATTTATGTGTTTTAGAAGTGTAATTTAAATATAATCTGTACATACTATGTTGCTATCAATAAACCTATTATTTATTTATTTATATTTCTAAAAAAGTTTGAATATCTATTTTTTTAAAACGTATGGTGGATTGACAGATCTGTTCTGTTATTTTTTCTGAAAGAATCTCACGTTTCGGTAGGTAGAAACAATGTGGGAAATAGAAAAATTTCTTTTGTATTTAATATTAAGATATGTCGGAATTTGATCAAGTTTTCACGGTTCTGAAACTGTATTTTCATTATTTATCTTAAACAACTTTGGTGGCGACGCCCAAACATATTATTCAGGTTTTAACATTTTGTTATATCAACGTAGAATTTTAAAATCTCATTATAAATTAACAAAAATGAGTAGCATTAGCTTACAAAACTCAAATCAGGTTTAATCCGAGCTTAAAAAAACATTAACTATTTTTTTTTCACACAATGTATTTAAATTTATTATTTATTGTAGAAATTTACTCATTTCAATTAGCTTGCTAGATGTACTATATGCATTGAAAATCTACGATTTGAAAAAATACAATTCTTTCATTTACCTTTACGAGTAATAAATATGTCGTATGTTCTTATTATTTCAAATGAAAATGTATTTTAACTAGACAAGAAAAAACTGACAAGTAAGATAATCTTTCTCGAGTTTTAACATTAATGAAGGTTCATTAAAAAAATAAAACTCAGTTTAATTCACGAAAGATGAGCCCATATGGCATGAAACTAGTTGCGTATAAATATATATTTTCAAGTGGTTTAAACAGCGTTTCAATTCTTAGTTATATTTTAATAACTATTCACATAGCGTTTCTATATGTATAAACATTGTTTGTGTTTTTTAAATAAAATAAATATGTTCTTGGGGTAGATACTAAAAGTTTCAAAAATGTTCTCATTTATTTTCAGGGAAATTATTCAACAGTATTTTATTAATTGAACATTTTATTAAAAAAAATCATTATTCTGTTTGTATTAATTGATTTACATTTAATAAATTTGCAATATTTTTTCAAGTGATTTCTCGTTGAAAGATTATTAGTTCGTAATAATAGCTAACGCCTTTGCATTTATTGTGAAAAGGTTGTTTTTCTACATACATTAAGCTCGCAGCTTTAATGAACAAAATTTGAGGTATCATGGACCTGGGGTTTCAAAGTTTAATGATGATCGAATCAAAAAGGTTTAATGTTATACAACCTTTTAACTTTCTGATTAATAATTTTGTTATTTATTTGTAACGTTTCCTCAATTTAAGTTGTTTTAGTAATATAGTTTATAAGCAATAGAAAAACAAATAAACTAACACTTAAAATAACAAAAAAAAAACGGTTTTGATAATACTGCTTTATGTTGTTACCTCTAACTTTCTTATTAATTTATGTATCGCGAATCACAAACGTCACTCAATATATTCAGGTCAAATAATATTCAGAATTTCGTCTAAAATGATATTGTAGGAACTACTGTCATCGCTGAATATTGTCGTCACACACGGTCAACGACCGACGAAACGACCTTCGGATATGTCCAAAGGTCGCATACCAAAACATTGAAATTGTTTACCCACAAATACTATTTACGATACATTCCACAGTAGAAAGAGAACGCATCGCGCTGTCTCGCCGTTTTCGCCAACAAATTGTCTACCCACAATATTGTTTGCGATGTCTGCAATATTTCAATCGACCATCTCTGCACGCACAGAAGCGAGATAAAAATATATTGCGGGCGCACTCCCGCGCCCATTCTGAAATGTATAAATACCTACTTACCGATAAATAAAGCATCATTAATCATTAATTATTATTCATTGATTCATTCACTCTCTCTTTCCGCATTGCTAACTGACGTATTTTATTTAAATACCAAACAATCAAAATCATCAGCGCGTCCATCAAGGACATTCGCTAAAATATGAAAACAATTCACAAGTAACCAACAGATTTTAACGGCTTTCATATCCTTGTTATTGAAACACTTGACTTCCAGCCAGGGGATTTGGGTTTAATTCCCGATGATACTCAAAAAAAGTCTTATAAAATAGTTTTTCTAACAATGAATTTCAAACGCATTGAACTGGATGCTCACGAGCTAGATTTGACATTCACATAAGTGTTATTGCCTCTTTATGTAGGATGCAAGATTATTAGTACGTGCGATGACGAACCGTGAGTGCCTGCTCTTGAGGTTATTAACTTAAAGATCCGACTTATTTTTTTAAATTTTACTTTCGATACAGGTAAACGAGAGTATTAGATATCAAATAACAAGAAAAAAAAATTATTAAATCTAATTTACCATAAAGACAACATGAAAAATGTTAATCATGTTTCCCTGTGAAGTTACTCAGGTATACCTACAAAGGTTATTAAGAAGTTTAATAATCAATTTATTCATGGAGATGTGGAAAATAAATCGGTATCGGAAAATTTAAAATGTCAATGTCATTCCGTGTACGAGTGGGGATGACCTTAACGACTTGGTTCATGAATACAGCATCGAAAGCAAATGGTGCTGAAGACAATGCAGTCTCCCAGCCACCCACTTTAATATATCCGTATCGCCACTGCTGTTGAGGGTAGCTTACAAATGAGAAAAATAGACTTTTGGCATAAGTAATGCTGCTTCTGGGCCGCTATCTAGTTTATTACAGTGTCATTGTGACAATAAAATATATATGATATGTAATGGAGTTGTTAAAAAAAATCCTGAAGAATTAAAAAAAAACACTGGAACTAGTTTAACGGTAGAAAAAATACTAGATCTAGTCAGCGGTAGAAAAATACTGGATCTAGTCAGCGGTAGAAAAAATACTGGATCTAGTCAATAGTTCAAGAAACACTGGATCTAGTCAACGGTAGAAAAAATACTAGATCTAGTCAGCGGTAGAAAAAAAACTGGATCTAGTCAATGGTTCAAAAAACACTGGACCTAGTCAGCGGTAGAAAAAAAAATCAGTTTAATTAAGTTAAGCACATTGCAAATCGGAAAATGTGGGGCACTAATCCAAGACTTCCAGAATCCCGACAATGATATGATAACATTTTACTCAAGCAAATGTGCAAGGATGTGCAATGAAGCACACTGGCCATGAAATTAATTGGATACTGAAAACAAGTTAAAATAAAAATGAATTTGATAAAAAATGTATAAAGAAAAAGCCTTCGCAAAATAACGTGAATACTTAAGCGGATCCTCACAATCCCATCGGCAATGAAGTGCCGCTGATACGACGGATCCTATTTCCTTAGTCTTTACCCTTTTCAGCTTTACGAATCAGCGCTCATAATCTGGATTATTTCAGTATTCAGACATAAAGGTAAAAACAATCCTCCCTTCTCGAGATTGCGATATAGCCTTTTTTGCTACTGACTTTTATTTTTCCATTAAACATTTACGAACACAATAAAAGTAAGCTATTTTGAAGTCATTTATTAAATATTTTTAAATATGATATAAGACACTTGTCGTAATAAATTTCTAAGCAAAGTAAAAGTTAGCTTAAGTTTTTATTTCGTATCAAAACGATTCATTAAAAAAAAAATTTAAAAATCAATAAATCTGCCATTTATGATTTAACAAATATAACAAACAATGATATTCAAACTGTTGACTGTGCGCACTAAATGAGAAATAGATCAATCATTTCCTCATAATTTATTCTACAGAATCCTTTGACAGTTCAGCGTATTAAATTTAACGAAAGTTAAACAAGTGTAAAAAATATACACGCTTAAATCAATACATCAGTCAATGCCAAAAATATGTATGAATATTAGATTATATTTTTAATTGATTTGAAATTTTATTTATTTATTAAAAAATATTTTTTTTAAAAACTCCATCAATATCTAAAGAAATATAATATTGAAGGTGAAGTCATATGACACAAATATAAAGTGCATTTATGACAAATTATGCATTATTTTATTAACCTTTCCCTCCCTGTGCTAAAAAAATCCACCCGTTCCGGTGCTGTGTATTCAATACACATCAATACATATGTAAAATGAGCGATTTAAAATAAGAATATTTATAGCCACTCACTAAAATTAATTAAATTAGAAATCAAAAGTGATAATAATTGAAATTTAATTGCTGAAAACATGAAAAAAACATCGGCCGACGTCCACAAAAAGGGCAAAGTGACCACTTCGAATGGATACCCACCCGAAAGCTACTGACGGGACGGAAACATTAACAATGTGTATGTTATACCTCGAAGGAAAGAAACACAACTCCGAACTGAGATTATATTTCTTGCATTCCCATATACCCAAGTAGAGTGAGAAGGAAACGTGAATAGCGTTGCTTCCTCACCCATAGCGGTTTTTTATAATGAATATACCTATGTCACACACTGACACACCTTTGAATGTATTGATGGTTTTATTCCCGATTTTCACAAAATATCTCTGATGTGGCCGATAAGTGCTAATTATTATTAATATTATTTTTTCATTCAATGCGTAAATGTATTACGGAGGAATACCTAAAATCTGAATCCAGTGTTTATTATATTTATAGAGATATTAAAGTTTTTAGAAGCATTGTGTACTAGTTACACATCACAGGGAAGGAAGGGTTAGCTCATTATTGATAAATTATATCATAGCTAAATTAACTTTTTCGTTTGTATTAAGTCTCTCAGTAACATGTCTTTGACGACGCCTTCAACTACTCGTACCTCCGTGACTTGGTTGATACGACACTCGTCTTCTAACATGGGGATTATGGTATCGAATCTTATTGGTTCCCGATTAAAATAGGAGTTACCATTGTTTTTCTCTCTGAAGATTTATTTAATCTCCTTTTGATTGGGGGCGTTAAGTTGAAGGAGACATCAAAAGAAGTTTAAGGTGTTGACGAAGAAGATCGTTTACAAGTTACTTTGTTTTTGGAAGCATGCACGACATTCGAAAAACTGACTGCGTTTTTTTTTTATATACCAAAATTACTATTTTTAACACAGAAAAGTACTGTTTACTCGTGAAATTAAACCGCAAAATATAAATGAAGATTAAATACTATTTTCATCAAATCAAAATATATTTATTTTTTAGTTTCTGGTGCAACATTATAATTTTTTACACATCTTAATGTATATGTACACATTTTTTTTTAAATACCTATAACATATATTGAACTTTTTGTTTTAAAACATTTTTTTTTAATTATTCTCGCTTCAAAGGTTTTCCCGTATTTATCGTTCATTGAAATTCACTTCCCTTTAAAAATTATAGATAGAGGGTTCACTGTAAATGTAAACTAATGCGTATTGCGTGCATATCACTAGATGCGATCCGCTGTCGGTTTTGTACTATTATCATTCTGTAAGTTTCAAATTGATAGCCGTTGTTAATTGTGTTGACTTTGATAAAATCACCCCTTTACTGGTTCGCTTCAAAACGATCGGTGAGCAGTGAACAGTGACCCGTTTTTGTGTACAAAAGATGTGTCAGATGCCATAATCCATCAAGGACCAGTAGAACCTACATTGGTTTCTCTACCTGACCGAAACCACCCTTCTAATGATCCAGTGCATTTATTGTATTATAAAAGGGTGTTATTACTTCTATGGAGGGCGAGGCGAACTAATGTCTCCATTCTAGAAAAAAAAACTTGTATTGGTCTCCAATAAATCGTAGTGGGTTTATTGCCATATGGTAATATATTCCAACCAATCAGAAAGATTTTAAAGGGGTCTTAAATGAAAACATAACTGATTAACAAAACATAACTTGTTTAAATAAATCAGGGTTTCAACGGGAATCAAACCCGCAACTCCTGGCCCGGAAAACAAGGACCTTGCTATCTTGACTTCAGAGGTTAACGAAAACAATTTAAACTTTCGAATAACGTTAAAATGAGGAAAATCCTCGATCTGTAAAGTATGACTATATTTGTTAAAATCAAGACTTGACTGGTTAAAGTTAGAAAGCCACTGGTTTTATAGTATATTTTAGAATGAGATGTGCTAGTATAGGTATACTGTCCATCAACCCATGTTTGTCCAACATGTTGAGAGATATAATAATAAAACCGCCCCCTGCCGATAAAATTTCGATCACGCACACACTATTCATATCGCATTATATTGTGGGACGGGGGCGCGGGGCGTTTTGTGTCTATGGAAAGGGAAACTTTCATCCCTTACTGAAGAAAAAGACGCACTGCCTGTTATTACCATTCGACTTCTTTTTTGATGTATTAAAAATATAACTGCTTCATTCAGCAGTTGGGAAACGATGTAAGCAAAGTAAGTTTATGTTTTTTTATATATTGAAGAGAAATATTCTTTAGTCGGAATATTATATAAACTTTTTTATATCCTTGTAAATATATTCATGATGATCTTTGCTTGGTTGGTAAAACGCCTCCCTTCCAGCCAGATGTAGAGTGTTCGTTTCCTTTGTAACCCAGTTTATTTAAAAAAAAAAAACTGGTTTTTACTAAGGCCCTCTTTTTGAAGTGAAACTTCTATTGGCGCGGTAGGGCAAATTGGCCTGAAAGTCACGAAAAGTGAAAGGGTGTATTATATAATATTATTTTTTTATTTTATTATAATTAAATTGTTATCAAATTATTATTTATTATTATGTAATATTTTATTTATTAATAAATATATTATTAATTATTTTAATATTCATAATTATTTATTATCAATAATTATTAATATTATTAAGTGTATTATATTATTATTTCAATTATAATTATTTATTATTAAAAAAAAAAAAAAAATCTATTTAATTAAGAGAGATTTTCTTGAATGAAATTTCACATAACCATTTTCTAATCCTAAAAAAATCGTTAACAAATGGATAAAAAGCAATGCATAAAATCAACTTTTTCTATGAGCTAAGAAGTTTCAGTTCTACCACGCGAGAGTCTCACGCATCTGTTTTCTATACATCTTTTTGGTTGGTTTCCACATGGAAATCAACTGATCAGGTTATCCTTATCATAACTAAAGAGTAGTATAAGAAAACCCCGTAACACATTTATTTCGTGATTTGGATATATAGAAAAGTGTAACGAGAGACAACATTATTTTCAGTTCCAATAATAGGCACGTAATTTGCGGTTCGTCATTGTACATGTTGGTAATGCTACATTGCACTTGAAGAAGTAATAACACTCGCACGAGTGTCACGTCTAACTTGTAAGTTGCTGTTACTAGTCAAACTTTTTGATTAAACTAGAATGCTTATTTTTCGGGTATCATCGGGAAATAAACTTGGAACCCCTCGGGTAGTAATCATGCGTCTCTTACTAACCAAACCACAGAAATAGTGAGTGTTTATACTAAAACTCACTTTAAATTAGATAATAGTGGGCTACATAAAATATATGGTGAAAATGATAGATGTGTATCAAAGCTCTTGATTTTAACTTTGTTAAATTCCATAATAGAAAATTGAGCGATGAATCATGATGCATTGTTATTTCACCAATTAAGTTAAATTATTTAGTAAAATAAGAAAGAATTTTATTTTTAAATATTTTCATTTATGTTTATTTACAAGTGTTAAAAATTTAGATGTATTCCTTCTTTATTTTTAAAAATTTAGATGTATTCCTTGTTTATTTTTTAAAATTTAGATGTATTCCTTCTTTATTTTTAAAAATTTAGATGTATTCCTTCTTTATTTTTTAAAATTTAGATGTATTCCTTCTTTATTTTTAAAAAATTAGATGTATTCCTTCTTTATTTTTAAAAATTTAGATGTATTCCTTGTTTATTTTTTAAAATTTTGATGTATACCTTCTTTATTTTTTAAAATTTAGATGTATTCCTTCTTTATTTTTAAAAATTAAGATGTATTCCTTCTTTATTTTTTTAAATTAAGATTTATTCCTTCTTTATTTTTTAAAATTTAGATGTATTCCTTCTTTATTTTTTTAAATTTAGATGTATTTCTTCTTTATTTCTTAAAGTTTAGATGTATTCCTTCTTTATTTTTTAAAAGTTAGATATATTCCTTCTTTATTTTTTTTAATTAAGATGTATTCCTTCTTTATTTTTTAAAATTTAGATGTATTCCTTCTTTATTTTTTAAAGGTTTTATAATTACGAAGAACGCACTTGATAGGTTATCGGTAAAAAAAACAAGAAAGAAATGAACGAAAAATATAAGATCTTAGACTTCTCGAAAGGTTTAAAAATAAGAGAACGGTTTTCTTAAATTTTCGGTTATTTCTTTAACCATTCTAGAAACATCACGATGAAATACATAATAAAATGAAAGAGATTGGAAAAACTCACTTGACAGCTCACTTGACATTATAAAAGCGTAATGTTTCTCTTCTCAGCGAAAGTAATTACGTCGAATTACAGGAACACAATTTTCAGGAAAATGAAGGGGATCAGAACGGTAACAGGTAAGTCGTCCTTGTATGTTATGTTATTGCGGAGCGCTAACACTCCTGGCTTATTAAATATTACAATACGAGTTGTGAGATAAACGTTATATATAAGCAGAGTCGGTTTCCCCAAACAATGATAAATCTCATTAAGAACGCTCCCTGAAAAATGATTAATTTAAATCAAAACTCGCAATAAAGCGGCTCTCAGCCCCCGCAATCTAGCGAAATAGGATGAGAGAATATTAAGTAAGTACGCGTGTCTTGCTTTCAGGTATTTCGATAGAACATGCCAACCTACTGTGTGATGTGCAGGTCATATTAAATACAAGATTGTTCAATGGAAAACTTATATAATATATTAAGTCTTTAATTACGTAGAGCGAACTAAAATATGTTAATATTTTAATTTAAGTTGATAGAACGGCAATTTTACTAAAAGAACTACGTTGTTTTTATTTGGCAATAAATGGAAAACGGCGATATAAGTTCTTATTTACTCTATATTTAAGTGTAATACTTGTATGTTAAATCAAATATACTTAAAACGAAAAAGCGCGGAATGTTCTAAATAATTTTGGATTTTTTGCACTCTGCGTAATAAATATTTAAAAACTGAACGTAACATACCAGTGAGTACCTTTATTTTCTACAGTAAACAACAGCCTTTTATACCAAAATGATTGTCCAGAGAATAATAAATTCATCAGAAGTGATTGATTAAAAATTATAAATGCTCTTTCAACACAATGCGAGATATTCCAATTAAAGCAATCCACGGGAATAACGAGTCATATCCTACGTATGATTTTGAGGCTTTAGTGGTTCCTTGCATCAGATTTATAAGGTTATTGGAAGTGTTGTAACGCGTGGTTTGGTTTATAATGCCGACGTTGCAGTTTTCATCTTTATGGCTTGTTTGTAGCTAACTTCGCAATTAGTAGCCGAGACTCAGATGTAGGCCAAGAGGTATACGGTGCGCATCCATTTATGGGGAAGTTAACTACGAACATGTCCTGAACCAAGTGTTTCCAGAAGGAGATAATAGAGATTTCCCTATAATTGGCTTCAATCAAGTCCTGTCCAGAGCATGTAATCCAGCGTTTCCCTATAATTGGCTTCAATCAAGTCCTGTCCAGAGCATGTAATCCCCACCCATTTATGGGGAAGTTAACTACGAACATGTCCTGAACCAAGTGTTTCCAGAAGGAGATAACAGAGATTTCCCTATAATTGGCTTCAATCAAGTCCTGTCCAGAGCATGTAATCCCCATCCATTTATGGGGAAGTTAACTACGAACATGTCCTGAACCAAGTGTTTCCAGAAGTAGATAACAGAGATTTCCCTATAATTGGCTTCAATCAAGTCCTGTCCAGAGCATGTAATCCCCATCCATTTATGGGGAAGTTAACTACGAACATGTCCTGAACCAAGTGTTTCCAGAAGGAGATAACAGAGATTTCCCTATAATTGGCTTCAATCAAGTCCTGTCCAGAGCATGTAATCCCCATCCATTTATGGGGAAGTTAACTACGAACATGTCCTGAACCAAGTGTTTCCAGAAGGAGATAACAGAGATTTCCCTATAATTGGCTTCAATCAAGTCCTGTCCAGAGCATGTAATCCCCATCCATTTATGGGGAAGTTAACTACGAACATGTCCTGAACCAAGTGTTTCCAGAAGGAGATAACAGAGATTTCCCTATAATTGGCTTCAATCAAGTCCTGTCCAGAGCATGTAATCCCCATCCATTTATGGGGAAGTTAACTACGAACATGTCCTGAACCAAGTGTTTCCAGAAGGAGATAACAGATATTTCCCTATAATTGGTTTCAATCAAGTCCTGTCCAGAGCATGTAATCCCCATCCATTTATGGGGAAGTTAACTACGAACATGTCCTGAACCAAGTGTTTCCAGAAGGAGATAACAGAGATTTCCCTATAATTGGCTTCAATCAAGTCCTGTCCAGAACGTGTAATCCCCATCCATTTATGGGGAAGTTAACTACGAACATGTCCTGAACCAAGTGTTACCAGAAGGAGATAACAGAGATTTCCCTATAATTGGCTTCAATCAAGTCCTGTCCAGAGCATGTAATCCCCATCCATTTATGGGGAAGTTAACTACGAACATGTCCTGAACCAAGTGTTTCCAGAAGGAGATAACAGAAATTTCCCTATAATTGGCTTCAATCAAGTCCTGTCCAGAGCATGTAATCCCCATCCATTTATGGGGAAGTTAACTACGAACATGTCCTGAACCAAGTGTTTCCAGAAGGAGATAACAGAAATTTCCCTATAATTGGCTTCAATCAAGTCCTGTCCAGAGCATGTAATCCCGATTTGTTTTAAACTGGCGTGTGTTGTGAGTCATATATATTCCCACAAATACATCGAATGCTACTTTCGTTCAAGAAACTCTATCTTGACATGTTCATTTTGCATCTAATTACCAATACTCATAGCCTTTTCTGTAGTCTCCAAGTATGCTGAGGCAGTCGTTCTTCAAGTGTCATATTTTACGAGAGCTCCACCAAGTCCTCAGTATAATTACAACCTCAGTATAACTATAACTACAACTGTAAACATTTCAAATGAATAAATGATTAATTCTTTAAATAAATTTGAAAAAAAAAATCTGGAAGAAAGGAAAGATAATTGCGCAAGGCTTCAGATCTTCCAAGGAGGAGAGATATAATTTTGCAGGTTTAAACCCGGCAAGAATTGACTGCCGTCAGACAAAGGATAATATGTCAGATTGCACGACCCTCGTCACTTTTGGCTCTCATTAGATTTGTTATAAACATTTTTAAGTGTCTTGTAATACGCCGTAAAAATACACAAGTCTTTTTTCTGTCTTTATTCTCTTTTAAATATTTATCTTAAAACATTTAAAATACTTTAGTTCTGAAATAAAACATTTATTGTATTTAAGCCATGAAATAATGTCAGCAACTAATTTCTTTTTAAAATAACTATAATCCAAGTTTGTGCCGTTAGATAAACTGACAGAATTGATTTTCCACCAAACATCGGGAATGGAACGGAATAGAGTCATATAAAAGGTACATTTTGGTTGGCAATTAAGGCTATAAACATCTATCGTGCAATACCTACCCAAATACAAACATTGAACCCCGTCTATTATTCACTTTATTGAAGTTTTATTTGATAAAATATGTATGCACGTTCACATAATAGGAAATCGAAACAAATGTCATTAAAAACATATCTTAAAAGCTACAAAAATAAACACAATGAAACATTATTAAATATTGAAAATTTCATCGTTATTGTTCGGTTGTCCATAGTAGGGTAATATTTATGAGTGTTATTTCTTTTTTAGAAAAAAGTTTCACTTGAATAGGTAATTGGAAAACAAACTTGATTAGAAACACGTGTATCACGAGGATATTAACATTAGTGAAAACATTTCAAGACTTTTTAATAAAACAATTTTACTCACTTAAAGAGGAGAATTCTAAATATCGATTTAAGAAAAAAATCGTAAAAAGAACAAACCAGTGTTTTATTTTTCCAACTCCTTTACGTTTTATTAATTAAAAATTCTTCGAATCCTCCCGTGCTTTTTTCCTTTTGAATCTTCAAGGTGAATTTTTAATATACTCGTATATATTTTTTCTAACACTTTTTTATACACATTTTGTAAGAACTACAAACCTTAATGTACGGTTTTATCAATAAGAGATAAATTTATTCGTTCTTCTAATTTATACATTATTTATCCCCCAATGGAAACATGGACAATTTAAGAATGAACAAAAAAACATATAGATGTATTTGATGAATTGTTTTGGAAACGAGTGTTCCGTATTCTAAGGACCACAAGGCTCACGGACATCTCTATCATCTAATAATTAAAATTACTGAAAGGGTTTTCATAACATGTAGAAAATAAAGGCTGGCATATTTTATCCATGTTTTGAGAAAGAATAACGAAAGTCTAGAGAAGCTGGCGATCAAAATAGAAGGTATCCTATAAAATGGAAGGACCAAAATAGAAGGTATCCTATAAAATGGAAGGACCAAAATAGAAGGTATCCTATAAAATGGAAGGACCAAAATAGAAGGTATCCTATAAAATGGAAGGACCAAAATAGAAGGTATCCTATAAAATGGAAGGACCAAAATAGAAGGTATCCTATAAAATGGAAGGACCAAAATAGAAATTATCCTATAAAATGGAAGGACCAAAATAGAAGGTATCCTATAAAATGGAAGGACCAAAATAGAAGGTATCCTATAAAATGGAAGGACCAAAATAGAAGGTATCCTATAAAATGGAAGGACCAAAATAGAAGGTATCCTATAAAATGGAAGGACCAAAATGGAAATTATCCTATAAAATGGAAGGACCAAAATAGAAGGTATCCTATAAAATGGAAGGACCAAAATAGAAGGTATCCTATAAAATGGAAGGACCAAAATAGAAGGTATCCTATAAAATGGAAGGACCAAAATAGAAGGTATCCTATAAAATGGAAGGACCAAAATAGAAGGTATCCTATAAAATGGAAGGACCAAAATAGAAGGTATCCTATAAAATGGAAGCACCAAAAATAAGTCACAAGGATCCACATTAAATACTGCATTCAACATGACCCAAAACAGGAAGGTGTAGAGTTAAGTGGTGGAACAAGTTTCAGGCATAACTGGCATAGAGTACCAAAGCACTTAGCATTCAGCAAGTGATGAAGTACGAGGCAAGTTTCTTTAAATTGAATTATTTTATTACCATAAATATAAACTGACAAACAAAACATTACATACGAGTGCCCTCGAGGAGAGTTAATGCTGTAACAACGTTAAAAATCATCATATTTACTATTTGCATAACTTGAAAATAGGAGAGTGTACTTTCTAATCGTCTCTATATATTTTTTATTTATTTATTTTCTACATGACAAGAAATATACATAATTTGCGAAAATACAACAGGTAATTTAATTCGGACACACAATTTTCATAGATCTGGGTTTGTTGCCTTTCATTTGTCGTGTCCCCAGTAAACTAGGATTTTGCCTGTATCTCACTGAGGACGTATAGCATGAAAAAATAAATGGATACTTCTTTCCGATTTTGGATTATATAAAACCCCGTTGCACATTCTCATCAACCTGACAAACAGTGACACTCAATTACATATGTATACATCACGCGAAATCAAATTCCTCACACTTCATCACTGATATAAATTATAATTTTATTATTTTTAATTTATTTTGGTTATGATGAATAACTCCCCCTCCCCCATTCAACTGCTCTATATTTCATTTTAATTTAAAATAACACTAACAGGAAATGATTCAAGATTTTCACACAAAACGTATATATATATATATAGCACAAAGAATTAAAATCTCAATAAGCAGTGTTCACCTCATGCATAGTTTTGTTATGTCAGCAAGTTAGTGAAAATAATATAAATTATGTTCAATATTCTTTAGTTGAGTTGATTTAGTGTTGAACTTGTAACGATGGTCACTATCAGTGTAGCACGTGTCCTATTAGGACGTGCTGATGATTTTGATATCGACATCGTTATCTTCGTTTTCGCTGATTCTGCGTTACTTCTCGTACGGAATCATCAATATAGCGAATTGCTTATTTCTATAAGTCATGATGATCTTGATTTGTTGTCAATAAATATGGACTCAGGAATGCGGATATAAATCGATAAGTGGACAGCAGGTAAATAAATAACAAAGTCTTGACAGTTGACTGAATGACAATACGAATATATGTTTATTTATCGGAGCGCCGGTCTTTTATACAAATGGGTGAACCAGTTCGCGTTACATGCTCCGTCTCGCTCTGGCACGCAAATTGGCGGTAGGTTAATTATTTATAATTGGAGATGACTGGACAAATCGCGGGTACTATAAAAATAGTAAACATTGTCGCCGTTCTTGACGAGTAGCTATCTATGAATACTTGAACGGTCAATGACCCTGTATGTTTATAATTAATTTAATTTATTTGTGTTTTAACAATTCACTCGTTATTTTGACAATTCATTTTAGGTAGGTATACAGGCAGGTACAAACTTAATGTGCCCACATCCAAGTCAAGTACCACATTGTTCTCTCGGTACATTCTTATTTCTGGGTTATAGAAGCCGATGTTACTTTTAAATGTTGCTACACTGAACAAAGCAGGTCTTCTAAGGGAGCGAGGGGGAACACTAATATCAATATGTAACGTTCCAGAGTCGCAGGTGAATCCACGAGACTATTCAATACTTTTATAAAGAAATATAAGATCAAAAGTACGTCTACGAAGCATCAAGCGATGGAAGACAATCTATCACTGTACGAGTACGGCCCATCCTCCAGGGAGATGTGCTGACATTTACGCTTGTTACGGTCAATCATTGCATAGCTTAGGAATATGTTAGCATACATGAAATATTCAACTCCCTTTGAAAAAAAGTAACCGGTCTATGTGGTGATTATCTCTCATTTACCTTTGATGTGGGGTCAAGTGTAAAATAAATCTCATTATTGTGTTGCAAAGCAAGACAAGTCTTCGTGTTTTTCACTTCATAGTTTTTGAAAATGAATTATTTTTAGACGGATTTTGTCACAAACATTTGTAATACTCAAGTTGATGGTTTGCTCGGAGTGTCGGTCCGATTTACGGATACCTTACGACCCTTTGTAATACTACTAAGTGTATTAATATACTAAAACTGTGCCTACATATTTAAACATAGCGATGAACATAAATTCTTCCGTGTTTCTTGAAAATGACTACTTTTAAAGAGAGTGTTTAGAACTATATTTTACATAAAATATACAAATTTATTTTGAAAATAAATAAAATATACCAAGTTATTTTGAAAATAAATGAAATATACTAATTTATTTTGAAAATATTTTTAACCACATTTTAGGTTTACAATTTTTTGTTTTGAGTATCTCATGTATGGTAAATATCTCATGTATGGTAAATATCTAATGTATGGTAAATATCTAATGTATAGTAAATATCTAATGTTTGGTAAATATCTAATGTATGGTAAATATCTCATGTATGGTAAATATCTCATGTATGGTAAATATCTCATGTATGGTAAATATCTCATCTATGGTAAATATCTCATGTATGGTAAATATCTCATGTATGGTAAATATCTCATGTATGGTAAAAATATTCTAAGAAATCATAAATTTCTTGACACTTCAAAGTTTTGCTTGTTAAATATACGGCTTTCAGCCCGGGAGTTACGGGTTCGATTCCAACACAAATATATGTATTTTTAAATGATCTGTTTGGTGTTCATTTACAGTTTGTTTTTACATACTTTTGGTTGCTTGAAAAATATTGTCACATAACAATAAAACGGATAGGTTGTATTATATAATAGCAAAATTTGAAAGGAATACAATATTTTGGGACAAACATAAAAAAAGTGTCACAACAATTATCGCACAAAACGTTGTCTGGTATTTTCGAACTCGAGTGTTTTCATCCAAATTGATGAGTAAAACTCATAAACCACTTAAGAGCCAAAAAATACGTAAACAGTTATAAGAAAAAAACGGCATATTTTCTTCAAAAAGTTGTACTTGTGAAAAATAAAAAAACATACAAATTATATAAAACATTTTTTATAGTTTTAATTCACATATATGCCATTTATGGGTATATTGTCGCTTGTTGATAGATGTGTTTCCATTAAAAAAATTAAAAACTTGGTTGTTATGTGGTTTACGAGTTTTACTCGTCAATTATGAAAATATCACATTTTGGTATTAATTTTCAATTTAAGGATATTGTCAATTAAATGGTACAAAATAAAATAACGTGTGCATTTTGGTAACCGTTATCTAAATAAAAGGTTTTCATCTGAATCAAATCGAAATTAACGAAGTCTATATACTTATATAATATACATAATATAACCGTTTTATAATAATAGAATTATCAACATACTTTATGTAATTGAATCAAAATTTCTGTTTTCATTTTACTTAATCAGTATTTTTTCTTTGAACGTCACCAAAACGAAGAAAAATGTACAATTTATTTATATTATAAAGCAAACATGTCCAATTTTAAACAAAGCTTAAAGTCAATTTATTAAAATACACAATAAGAACAAATTAAATTAAAAATTTAATTGTAAAGCCGAAACAACTTATTCCCATTACTAAGAAAACTTGAAGATGTCAATATTCGAGGCTCCATTCAAAAGGGTCTGCCCATGAAACAAAGGAAGAGCATTTTACAAATTAATTTTACTTATTGCTAGTCAATAGTTCTCTAGCTAGAATAGTTGTGAGTAATATGAAATGATAACCGTTCTCTAATAAGAAAGCATTTTCAACCTAATAAAACTAAAATGAAAAGAAATGTGAAAAAAAAAACAAACTAGTGAAAAGAGCGGAGCTATTTACAATACCAGAGAATATTGTGGCTAAGCCATTTATAAGATATTTATTTGCAAGGCTTTTTTTTATTCTTTTGTCCTTTCATACATAACGTAAATCAAAAATGAAATTAAAAAAACAAGATAATATTTTTATTCACCGTCAGTTTCTTTTATTTCTCAATCAAAATATTTTCAAAATATATTTTTCCCGTTTGTTACGTCAATTTTTCCAGTTTTAAATTCGGGGGAAAAAATATTTTACAGGAATAAAGGTCTTTTATGAAAATATTTTTGCGAAAGTTTTGGAAGAAAAAAAATGTAAAATCATTAATTTTGATTTCAAAGAAAAGCGATAAGATTTATAAAACCAACTGATGTTTTCTACAAAAAATGAACTTCACTAAAATATATTAAAAAAAAAAGGTTTGCTCTAAAAAGAGAAAATTGGGGAAATTTAAGAATTGCGATGAATTTTTTTTGCCGTGTTGAACTCAGAATATCTAAGTCTAACTTGTTATTTTACATAGCAAGATCATTAACGTGGTTATTAGGAAAACAAAGAAAAATTAGAGTTTAAAAAAAAAACTTCAATGTTTTTTTTTCTGGTAACTGTTAGATAGTTACTAAAAGTCTCTCCAAACTGTCTTTTTAGTCCTGAACAATGTGTCCAAGTAATCTTTTTATAGGACTTGAAAAAGACAATTTAACTATTACTTTTTTAAATTTTCATTCATATACTCCTCAACATTAAAAAGTTAACCATACGGGAATAATTATAGAAGGGGCTGAGAGGCCGAATTATTTCAGTAAACGAGGGGTTATGAACCACTGAAGTAGGCTAGTCTTCCAGTCCGAGGGTTACGCGTTCGATTTTCCTTAGTCTCCACATTTTTAAAAACGGTTCCAGTCAGGATGAACTTAAGGCTTCTTTAACATATTTCTGATTGTGTAAAGACGTTATAATTTGTTAAGTAAAACACTGTTTATTTTACTCGATATAACGGTATAATCCTACTGGTTCGAGGTTTTTACCTCATCAGGGGAGTATATGTAAACCCTTAAACCGGTAGAGTTATACTGTTATATATGTATTGTATGAAATAAATAGTATTTTAGTAAAAAAATTACAATATCTTTATTTATTTATTCATTTAACACTTTCATTGCAAATACCATCTGGCGGGCTTATTGTCAAGCGACCATCTCTTCCAACCAACCGGACAAAAGTAAATGAAGTTTCGTGGTCGCATAAATCATTTAAATGACTATCCATCCCCACGAAATCCATAAACGCATACGTGAGCATATGCCCACGAACCCCACAAAGACGAACAATCACCCGAACATTATTTTTCATATAAAGTGAGATATCATTAATCAAAAGGAAAGAGAGGGATGGTGGAAAGAAAATGCAAAGACACATCAGGAATGAAACACGTTATTTTACTGACTAGAAATTAAGAGTTTTTTCAGTTGCTTCTTAAAGCATGCCAAGAATATCTTTCTGTTTGAAGAGAAAATTAAACTATATGTTCGGAATCCCGCTGGGTATAATGCAATTTAGCAATTGTAAGGTCATCTTCCTACTGTTTTCCTAATGTCACCTTAATTCGAAGGTTTATTGAGTCTTCATACTTGTTGGAGGTGCATGCTTAAAAATATCGACTCGACCTTCTCTCAATAAGTATTATTATTGTGAAAGTTTAATGGATACGCCTGATGGGTATGCAAGGGTAAAGTCACTGGTGCCGGCACTTGGTACAGTG
Source organism: Odontocerum albicorne (assembly GCA_949825065.1). Lineage (NCBI taxonomy): Eukaryota > Metazoa > Arthropoda > Insecta > Trichoptera > Odontoceridae > Odontocerum > Odontocerum albicorne. Next base: position 53,238,223 of record OX463842.1, on the reverse strand, counting down.
GATATGGTAGTGGTACGTGTTACATGGTACGAAGGCCGGTCGGTATTAATTAAGCGCGGGCCCGCCTCCCCGCGCAGCTAATGTGCTCTGATTGATTTCGCCCAAGTTCGGATCCTCGCGTGACCCCGTGTTGCGGTGAGGCACACTGCGCCACTTGCCAGCGGCTGTGGCAGCGGGAGTCACCCCGCCGTGTTGTGGCGGATTGCCTGCACTGGAACACTATTTGCGCCCCCATCCAATTTCGATTTAATTACCTCATGTTCGAATCAATTTAACCCGAACTTTCAAAGCGCTTTTTGTTAAAATCGTTACAAACACAAAATTTGTCTGAAAACAATTTGAAAAATTCTCTCGAAACATTTGAACGTCGATTCCATCGCTATTTCATACTGGAGACTGGGTTTTTTATTTGTGATATTTTCAAAAGTTTTCTTATTTCGACTTTTTAGATATGCGACACAAAAGCTGAACCATCCATTGGATTCACAATTTTGATGATAGTTGCTTTAAGAGGTCCGGTAAATGCTTCAACGTCTAGGAAACGAAATTAATCGACTTTCGTACATTCGTTTATATATTCAGTGTTTTTATATTATTTAAAGTTAAGGCCTTAACATTGTGAAGGCTTAAAGACATTGTAATTTGTATTATCAAACACTGTTTATTTCACTTTTTTGTAACGGTATAACCCTACCGGTTTCAAGGTTATCACTTGATCATTAGGGGAGCACAAACAAGATATTAAGTCTTGTTAATCGAAAAGTTATTAATTACATTGAAATGGTCAAAACGATACATCACTGAAGGTGATGTCAAACTTTTAATTGAATGTTATTGGAACATTTTTGGAGGCAAACTTTAGTTAATGAATATGAAAATATCCACTACAGAGATAAGTACAAAATAAATGTAGAGACTTGGCCTGGACACGAACATTTGAAGTTATGTAAAGCCACAACCGTCTTGGTAAGAGGGATAACATCATATGTTATATTTTAGGTTTTCTTTTAGTATAATTATTTAGAAATTACAAATAGCAAACGCCTTTTCTAGCCTTTGAGGTCTTCATGTACTCGTATTTTCATATCCAATGATTACTTTGAAAACTTTTTCCGTCCTGTATTAAAAAAATCCGCGCGTTCCGGTGCAGTGTATTCAATCCCCCATCAATACACATGTAAAAATGAGCGATTTAAAATCGAAATAATAATGATATTTATAACCAATTGTTTAAATTAATGAAATTTGAAGTTAAAAGTGATAATATTTTAAATTTAATTGCTGAAAACATGAAAAAAACATCGGCCGACGTTCACAAAACGGGTAAAGAGACCACCTCAAACGAATGCCCTCGAGCTACTGAAGCGAGCGAAGCGAGTGAACTGAGATTGTATTTCTTGCGTTCCCATATACCGTAGTAGTGAGAGTGAGACGTGAATAGCGTCGCTTCCTCACCTTAAGCGGTTTTTTAGAAAAATATATACCTACGTCACACACTGGCACACGTTTGATTGTATTGGTGAATTTATTCCCGATTATCACAAAATATCTCTGATGTGGCCGATAAGTGTTAATTATTATTAATAATATTATTTTCATTCGATGTGTAAATGTATTACGGAGGAATGCCTAAAATTTGAACATGTATTTATTATGTTTACAGAGATATTACGTTATTAAAAGTAATGTGTACTAGTTACACATCACAGGGAAGGAAGGGTTTAAGTGAAATAATCATTTGGTTGGTTGAAAGATATTACCACATGGAATTCAGCCCTAGAAAGGAATATTTATTAATCATGTGAATAAAAAGGAAGAATCCAAATCTAGGTCAGTTAACTATACATTACTATTACTATACATTACTATATTATACTCGTATTATAATATTCTATCGGTCATGTTAATATTTCATGTTTATACTTTAAAATATTTATTAAATGATCTTTTTTATTCCAGAATCATTCAAGGGTATAATTTTAATCCAGGATCATTCTAGGGTATAAATTTATTCCAGGATCATTCTAGAGTATGATTTTTAACCAGGATCATTCTAGGGTATAATTTTTATCCAGGATCATTCTAGGGCAGTGGTCGGCAAACTTATTAGCCAAAGAGCCAAATATGTACAATACAACGATTAAAAAAAATTTTGAGAGCCAAATCTGGTTATTAATTTAGCAAACCTTTATTATAATTTTAGAACTTCATTAAATTACGGGTACACTGAATAAAACTTGATTTCGTACTTAATAAAAATTTTATTCTTTGATAAAAAATATTATGTAATTAAGGAATCCATAAATTTAAATCGTGACAATGACTGACAAACACTTGATGTGAACAATGTCTTTGCATCTCCTTGGAAAGTTTAAGTAAGTCAGGTTTGTATGTTGTTATTCTTAATTTTAGGCACGATTCCAGGTTCTCATTAATAAGACGACTTCTCAGTTTTCTCTTGATAAAGTTCATGCTTGAAAACGATTGTTCGCATGAATATGTAGAACCGATATGGGAAAGAATCTTGCGCGCTTGCCTGTGGATAGTTGTGCCAGAGCCGCACTTAAGGGGCCAAAGAGCCGCATGCGGCTCCGGAGCCGCACTTTGCCGACCTCTGTTCTAGGGTATAATTTTTATGTTTTAAATATATTTTATCACTTTGCATAAATTAATATTTTTTTTATATTCAAACAGTAAGTAATTATTGTATATTATATAAATACGAGTCAAAAGTTATGTTTTTCTTTCCCCATTGTAATACTGTGTGAGTTTATGATATAATTTACTCGTATTTCCAATTCTGGGGTAAACTTTGTTACGGGTATACAATTTATTCAGGCTTGGTATATTTTCGTTGAATTGAATATTTAAAAAAAATATTTTGTTACTGTCTACAATACGAAATAAAAAATAAACGTATTTTAATTTAAAGGCGAACCGTGTAAAAGTACTTAACAATATTAAAACTTCTCCTTTTTATGGATCTAAAGAACGAATTAACTAGGTAAAGCCTATGATGTAATGTCCTAACTCGTTTATTTTAAATTTCATATATTTGTCCAATATGAATGCATTATTATCCATTATCCCTGACGTGTATAATCCTTCCTTCCCCTGTGATGTGTAACTAGTACACATTGCTTCTAAAAACTGTAATATCTCTATAAATATAATAAATAATGGGTTCAGATTTTAGGTATTCCTCCGTAATACATTTACGCATTGAATGAAAAAATATTATTCATAATAATAAAGCACTTATCGGCCACATCAGAGATATTTTGTGAAAATCGGGAATAAATTCACCAATACAATCAAACGTGTGTGACGTAGTTATATTCATTCTAAAAAAACCGCTATGGGTGAGGAAGTGACGCTATTCACGTCTCACTCTCACTCTACTTCGCAAGAAATAGAATCTCAGTTCGTTCCTTCGAGGTATAACGTGCACAGTGTTAGTCCGTCTCAGGTCTCAGTAGCTCCCGGCTTTTGTTTGAGGTGGTCGCTTTGCCAATTTTGTGAACGTCGGCCGATGTTTTTTTTTTGTTTTCAGCAATTAAATTTCAATTTTTATCACTTTTGACTTCAAATTTAACTAATTTAAGCGATTGGCTATGAATATTCTTATTTTTCCGATTTTAAATCGCTCATTTTTACATGTGTATTGAATACACAGCAAAGGAACGCGCGGATTTTTTTTAACACAGGAAGAAAAAGGTTAACAAGATTCACTTTCAGCGCTACGTTCAACATGTCCGAGCACCGAGAGCGATGCGATTCGCCTAGATCGAGACATGGCAGAAAATCCCTACGCTCAGCAATGAAGAAGAAGAAAAATATAAAAAAAAATGGATTTGGATCCTTTTTGTGTCTTATCATTTTATGTCAACCAACAAGAAATATGTTTTAAGGTATATAATAGATATCAAAGGAATATTTGACAAAGATCAAAGCTTAAAATTCTGGCATGTGACCTCAGCGAGGAAACGTTCATCATAAATTCTTTGAATGTCCACTAAATAATGCGTATCCGACCTTTTTAAAGATCTACGTTTGACGAATTACCCTATGAGATATGAGAATATTAGTTAAAACATGTCTTTCTTCATTTGCAAAGTATTAATAAAATGTGTAGATTTTAATTAATTAAATATATAAAATCAATATTCTAATTTGATAAAAATGGAATATTTATGATTGTGCTTCTAGAACATATTTTGTATGTTCAAAGTCATTTAAAATTAATTTAAAAAATGTACAAAAACTATTTGAAAAGTGTAGAATAACTGAGAGAGATTTTCCATCGGTGATCAAACCTGAGATCTCCACATGGCAGCATGCGTCTTACTTTCTAGGTTTATTTTACAGAGGACGTAAATATTGAATAATATTCGTGCATTATAAACTCAACTTAACCTTTCCTTCCCTGTGTTGGGTAGCTTCTACACGTTGCTTCTAATAACCATCAATATCTCTATAAATATTATAAATACAAGGTTAAGATTTTAGGTATTCCTCCATAATGTATTTACGCATTGATTTAAAAAATAATATTAATAATAATCAGAATTTATCGACTACATCGTAGGTGTTTTGTAAAGATCGAAAACAAATTCGCATTTAAACGCTGCGAGTGCCTCGTCTTGACGATAGGTGAAGAGTATGCGGGAAGCGCGACACTATATTCGCATCTCACCCTTGCATACTCCACTGAATTACGAGGAGCTCAATTGTCTCAATCGTCGCAAGCGTAAGCCACGCCGGGGTACCGCTCCGCGCCGCAGTAGCTTCTGGACTTGCAAATAGATTAGACCTACGCCCGTTCCGTGAGCGTTGCCAGATGGTTTTTTAATGTTTTCACCAAATAAACCTCAATTTTTATAATTTTTAACTACAATTATAATTAATTAAGGGGACTATCTATTAATGTTCTTATTTTTCCGATTTAAAATCGCTAATTTTTGATCGCGTACTCACTATCCAACACCGGAGCGCGCGTTTTAATTTTAGCACCGTAAGGGAAGGGTTAAGAGGATACTAATCGTAGTTTAGCGTATAAGACTTCCATTGGGCCTTAGGTGATAAGCGCACTAAAATACTTTTTAAAAAGTCTAGCTACCTATTTCAAGAAATACATACTCGTGCATGTGTAGGCGGAGAAAACAGAACGTCAGACTTCATTGTCTCAACATAAATCCTCAGCATCTTCCTTGTATCAACATAAATCCTTTACACCGATACGCCTCATCATACGATTCCTATGATTTCTCTTCTTTCAAAATATCACGCATTTGGTATTCCTCTACCACGCCTTCTACACACGTTTGCACTATATATTTGTTTTGTATTTATGTTCATACTTAAAAAAATAAGAGTGCTCTTCTTTATTTTACTCAATACATCAGCTTTAAGTTCACATTCTACCCTAATGCCTTCGTTCCGTATTCTGTCATACATTATCCCCCCATATAAACTACTCCTTTCATTTCGCTCCTTAAATTTTTTTTCTTTTCTTTTGCACTACCATCAAAGTGTATTGAATTAATAAATAAAACTATTTCTCTGTTCTCATTTATACTCACTTAAAGATCTACAAAGTCTGTTCCAGAGAAGGAAAGCACCTCGAGATGATTCGATGAAGCAACCGCCACGTGTCACCCTTCACCGCGCGTGTCTCTATGGGGACGTGCCTAATTATTTCATCAACCAGCGGTGCGTGTGTGCCCTGTCCCTGAAAGCCTGAGGGACGGAGGGATACCACCTGCAGACGCGGGATTCATTAATCAAAGCCTAGATGTTTCCCCGACGCGGTACGGCGCGGCGCGGCCTGCCCGTCTAATGAAATTTCTGGAGAATAATGAGCCCCGCCGAGATTTTAAAATGCATGTTATTCCACCCTCATCTCTGTGTCCTACCCCCGTCCTGCAGCCCCGACGCTTGTGTGAACTTAACGGCGTATGGAGAATGTTAATTGACTTTAGTTGCTCCGCGCCGCGCCACGCCACGCCGCCCGGGCTATGAATAATACATGGTACATTGTTCCACTTCATGTTTTACGTAGTTTTTCCAATTTAATGTAAAATTCAGTCGATGTTTTCCGTAATTAGTGATCCGCTCGCACTGCCGGGTCCGTGTACCGCTTTACCCCACCTAAATATATATGTGTGTGTGTATATTATAATAGCAACTCCCGCGGAGATTAAACGAGGCGCGCAGAGCACGGCTCGGGCACGCGACCAGTAGATTTGCCGATGGGCTTACTACGTGTTCTATCGTATTGCAAAATAAATTGTCGCCGAACATTGAGTTACGGGCGGAACTTAACTAAAAGCGATACTCGTTTTGTCTGGCACAAAGCGAAAGTGGTTTGAATATTTGTTTAGTACCTCGCCATTTTAGTTTCGATTTCCGCTGGTTATGTTTCGAACCGACTTAAATCTGAATTAATACTGGTAATTCGCGGCAGTCTTATGTTAATTTTAAAAGTAATCTTTTTGTTGCAGTAATATTTTCGGAGGTCTGCTCTACTTTAATATTTTCCTTCCTGTGCTAAAAAAATACGAGCGTTCCGGTGCTGTTTATTCAATGCACATGTAAAAGTGAGCGGTTTAGAATCGGAAAAATAAGGATATTCATAGCCAATCGCTTAAACTAATTCAATTTGAAGTCAAAAGTGATAATAATTGAAATTAATTTTGCTGAAATCATCGGCCGACGTCCACAAGACGGGCGAAGCGACCACTTCAAACGAAAGCCCGAGAAGCGATCAAACTGAGATTCTATGTCTTGCGTTCCCATATACCGAAGTAGAGTGAGAGTGAGGCGTGAATAGTGTCGCTTCCTCACCCATAGCGGTTTTTTTAGAATGAATATACCTACGTCACACGTTTGATTGTATTGGTGAATATATTCCCGATTTTCATAACATATTTATGATGTGGCCGATAAGTGCTTATTATTATTAATATTACTTTTTCATTCAATGCGTAAATGTATTACGGAGGAATACCTAAAATCTGAACCCAGTATTTATTATATTTATAGAGATATTAATGTTTTTAGAAGCAATGTGTACTAGTTACACATCACAGGACAGGAAGAGTTAATATAGCAGGGTTAGTAAAAAAATCTCAACCACATAAACATCTTTCGAATATCAATTGTAGCATTTAACTTGGTGCCAATAGTTAAGTACACATAAAAGAGTTTGACTACTTGAGCTTGCAGGAAGAATAAGTCGTAGGGAAAAGTTATGTCCACTCTAAGATGTGACGTGTTTGATAGGTGTAAGAAGGGCATTGCTAGATGGGCTATTGATTTCTCCGAAATAATGAAGTACACCAAGGGTTGACTCAAGTGGTACACACATACACGTATAATTAGGTCTGACAACTCAACAAATTAATTCGATTTTTTTATAGAGGTATTTAATAATTAATCAACAATATGTTAAAAGCATCAATCCATACTTCATGTTTATATGTAATCGGACCAGATGGGACAAAGCAATCGGACCAGATGGGTTATCAGCCGACATTTTCAAAGTCTGTGCGAAATACGTGTGTGATCCCATCTGCTACATATTTAACTTGAGCACAAATACCAATACATTTCCCGAAAGCTGGAAGACAACCAGGGTCTGCCCTATCTTCAAATCGGGAGACCCGTTAGACTCTCATAATTACAGACCTGTAGCTGTTCTCTCTTTGCTTCCAAAAATTTTCGAAACTGTACTGTACAACCAATTGACCCACCAAGTGTCAACAAGACTTATTGGAAACCAGCATGGTTTTTTGCCAAAACGATCGACTGTTACCAACCTTCTCTCTCTCACACAACAGATTGCGTCAAACTTAGACGAACTTTCACAAACGGACGTAATATATACAGACTTTCAGAAAGCTTTCGACAAAGTTGATCACGATATATTACTTAAGAAAATGCACAAACTTGGCTTCAGCGATAATCTAATTGGATTATTTGCATCTTATCTAAAAGAAAGATCTCAATACGTAACAATCCGTAACAAGTCTTCTGTGGAATTTATCGCAAGATCTGGTATACCACAAGGATCCAATTTAGGTCCCCTACTATTCCTCATATTAATAGACGACATTCAGAATTCCATAAGTCACTCGACATGTTTATTGTTCGCTGACGACTTGAAAATATTCAAAAAGATCAATTCGCCTCACGACTGTGCACAGTTACAACAGGACCTAGACTCCCTAGTCTCCTGGAGTGAGCAAAATCATCTTCTGTTCAACATTAACAAATGTGTCTGTGTATCTTATAGTCGATCGTTTTCACCAATCCACCATCAGTATACTATACAGGGAGTGGCACTAAACAGAGTTTCTGAATTCAAGGATTTGGGCGTAACCTTCGATGTCGGACTCACGTTCGTTAACCATGTCTCACGTTTGATATCGGACTGTTACAAACTACTCGGTTTTGTAATGAGAATATCAAGAGAATTTAACAGCACCGATATCCTCCGAAACTTATATAATTATCTAATTAGAGCCAAATTAGAATATGCATCTACGGTTTGGGCTCCTCACCAGCTCAAATACAAAAACAATATAGAACAAATACAAAAAAAATTCCTCAGATATCTATGGTACAGAACAAAGGGCGATTACCCAAAATATGCTCACCATGCCGAACTTCTCACGGTGTGTAACTATAGAAGCCTTGAAACAAGAAGGCAAGAATCCATTGCGATATTCCTAATAAAGGTTTTCCAAGGTTCCTTTAACTGTCCCGCGATTCTAGAAGCACTAAGTTTATATGTACCCAATAAATATATCCGTGCAAGGAATCACCCTCTGTTCTACATACCAACTTACAGGACGAATATCATGGCTAAACACTCAGTCACGCGTGGTATAGAGATATTGAACCAACTGAATGACACGGTTGATATATTCTCGGTACCGTCTAGCAGTATGAGAAGAATCCTGGCTGATATTATTCCTAACGAATAAGCTAACGCTAGAAGCAAACCCTCTTTGTGTAACAGGAGAAATCCGTGCAAAGTGGATAAAAAAAAAAAAAAAAAAAAAAAAAAAATGTATGTCCTCATTTAGATAAAGTCATAATGCTACTTAACCGGCATTAAATGACAATTGACATAGTGCCGTTAAGAAAATATATTTTTCTCAGGCGCGCTCTTACTTAGAAACCAAACCAATTATTTAAAATAAAAAATACTTAAAAGAATAATAAGAATAAGCTGACAGTCAAAAAAGTACTGGTAAAGGGACAAGATAAATAATGTTCTACGGCTAACACTGGATATACGAGAACGCGTTTATTACAAAACTATTTGACTACCGTTATTGCCACTAAAAGTGCTGGTATATGAATTACTACCTTGATCAAAAAGTTTTAGGACTTCATTCATAAAATCGACAATGCAAGTTTATTCATCAAAATCGATATGGTTCCCTTCAAAGTACTCCCCATCAACTGCAACGCACTTACGCCAGCGCTTGATCTAATCTTCGAAACACCGCTGGTACTCAATTTTCGGTATGTCCATCAGAGCCGTCTTCGATTTTTTCATGACATCCTCTCGGGTGCTGTAACGCATTCCGCAAAGCGGTTTATTAAGTCGGTTGAACAGGAAAGTCACAGGGAACCAGATCAGGTAAATTCGAAGACTGCTGGATAGTAATCGTGTTGTTTTTGGTCGAAAACTCATGGAAATCATGTCTTTCGCGATTTCAACGCGGTCCTTTTTTTGCATGAAATTGAGGTCTTTCGGCACCAGTTTTACAGCGACACGTCTGAGGCTCAAACCACTAACCAAAATGTCTTGAGCGGATTCATAAGCGATGTTCAAGTCCTCTGCCAGTTCTCTAATGGTCAATTTGTGGTTTTCGGCTAACATTTATTTGATTTTATCGATGTTTTCATCGGTTTTCGACTGCCACTGCGTTCGTCATTCTCGACCAACTAACGACCACTTCTGAAGCGTTCGTGCCACTGAAAAACACTTCTCCAACATTCCCGTGGTCTGCGGACCATTAAATCCGTTTTTCACACAAAATTTAATGCAAACTCGTTGATGCACAGTTGATGTCATTTTCAAACTTGTAAAAAATCAAAAACACGCACAAAGGTAGATGTACTCAGTACAGCGTAACTTTTACAAATGTCAAGCTATGACGCTGAAATTTGGAGGGAAGTGTTGATTATAGATGTGGTAACCTTATATAAAAAAAGAATTCCAATCGGGTGACTGACAGCGCCACACGGTGGCCGGTCCTAAAACTTTTTGATCAAGGTAGTATGTTTACCTTCAGTGCCTTACTTTGTATATTAATTTATACAAAAATGATGTTTAATTTTGTGAAAAAAAAACAATGGTAGATACGTGTAATGACGTTTTAAGTATAGTTTTATATTTTAACAAATAAAAATACAGTCAAAAGAACTAAAGTTGTCAAAAAAGTCTGACAATAGCAGAATTGTGTAATTTCTGATTTAAATACTAAATGACACTTTTTTTATATCTTGTTCATATCCCGAGTGATACTGATTTGTAAACAGAAGAAACTTAAATCAGTATGTTTAAATATTGAGAGATGTAAACTCGAACTGCAGTGTATCAAAATCGTCCACAACAGTCTATTTTTATTACAAACTTTGATGTGTGGCAGTGAAAAGAGGAACAAGATTAAAGTATTCAAATGAATGCTTTAAATGTGTGCGCTAAGGATAACGCACGTCGTGACAGAATACAGAATTAAGTGATTAGTGATGAACGTGAACTTAATACTGGCGTGTTGATTAAGATGAAGAAGAACATGCTTAAGAAGGTTTGAGTACGTGGAAATAACATATGAAGAAAAAGTAACTAAATAAATATAACATTCGTGGAAATAATACGTGTACGAGTACGTGGAAATAATGCAGGAAGAAAAAGTAACTAAATGAACATGGTAGAAGAAGATGAAGTTTTATACATGTGTGGCGGTCGTTGCGGAATATTGTCGCATACATACGGTCAATGACCGATGAAACGACCTTCGGATTCCTCGATAAATTATAGTAAACAGTCCGAAGGTCACATGCCGGCCATTGACGCTGGCCGAGTGACCGCACCTCACGCCAGAGAGAGAGAACGCACAACGGCTATCTCACCAGTTCCGTATTTAGATGAATACCTACATACGACAATAACCGTTTCTGCATTCACATAAGCGAGACGTAAGCATATCGCGAGCGCACTCTCGCGCACATTCCAAAAAGATATAAATACCTACGTTACTATAAAAATAAACACTCTCTCTTTCCACATTGCGATCTAACGTGTTTTATTATTTATCAACAAACCATCATCATCTCTTCCCATAAGAACCATTCTGCTTAACATTGTGAAGAAACGAAGGAAAATTTAAAATTTATAGAAATCGTGGAAGCTGCATCAGAAGGTACATGGATGGAAGAAGAAGCAAAGGGTATGTGTTGCGATAGGTAAATTTTGTGTTCTTTGCCTACTCCGGTAGGGAGACGATGCATTAGTGACTATAATTGGTCGAAAGAGATTGCCGCTTAGCAATAAACACACCAGATTGTTTTTACAATGAAGTTTTGAATAAATTTGATTATATCTAAACAGTATTTAAGAATTGTGTTATCTACAAGATCACAAACCAGGAGTCTTGATGAATGCAGAAACGTCTAAAGAATATAAGAATGACGATGTCGTTTAAAAGCATAATATTTCGATGAACAAAATGGCACATAAAGCGAAATAAAGAGCACAGTAGTAATGTCCTGTGGCGGTGCTCACTCGAAATAAGGTCGCGCTAAAACAATAAATCTATCAAATTACCTCCATAAACCCAGATTCTGTGCAGTCTCCATTGCAGATGTTGGATGTAATATCATACAATATAGTATTATGACAAGAAACATTTAAGCTAAATAATATTCAACCTAATCACAATTTTATTGGATTCTTCTTACATTGGTTTATTAATCCTTTTACCTGCTAGGTATGGATAATGTTATGTGTACCTGTTACCTGCTAGGTATTGATAATGTTATGTGTACCTGTTACCTGATATGCATGGATAATTTATTTATTTAATTAACGACACAACAGTGTCTTTATATACAAATGAACATATGACAGGTTATACAAGTACTTAAAATTATTGACAAATAATGCAAAACTTTATATTAAACTAACATGAAGATACAAAAAGCAGTAGTAATAATAAATTACAGTCATCGTTTTAAAATTATTTAATAATCTTTGAGAACTTTGTGGGAATTTTATGGATATATATTGAGATATAGAAAACACATGGCCTCATTAGTAGAACGAGATGCAAGTTGCTTTGCAGAATTAAAAGCTTCACACATGTTGATGCAGGGCTACTCAACTCCAGAGGCAAAATATTGTCCTTAATATTTGGTTTATATTACGTTATTTATATTAATAAAGGAGAGCACAAAGTTAGTAGCTATTTCTAAATATTGTTCTAATATTCTGGAGAATACTATATATACTTATATTAAAAATATATAAATTGTTGCAAAACTCGTTTCCAAGTCTTTGCATACGAATTAAAGAGGAGTTGATTTTATAGTTAGTATAACAATTTTCGGTATAAAAGGGATTGAGCTGTCTTGTGGATCTAGTGGGAATACGAAATGAAATACTTGCGAGTAAGTGAGGTGCATCAATCACTGAGTGAATGATTTTGTATATCAGCACAATAATGTAATACATACATATGTACCTGTTACCTGCTAGGCATGGATAATGTTATGTGTACCTGTTACCTGCTAGGCATGGATAATGTTATGTGTACCTGTTACCTGCTAGGTATGGATAATGTTATGTGTACCTATATATAAACCGCACTTTTATTTTGTTTTAAAAAATATTTAAGGGCATTGTAATTTGTTTTATTAAACACTGTTTATTAAACATTATGTAACGCTCATCATCATTGCCGGGCCTCGCAGTCGAGGATTCCCTCGCCACTCCAACGTCAGTCCTGAATCATTCTCCCACGTTGATCGTGTGATCTTCTGTGAGAGAACAGCCCGATCCGGGATTCGCACTCCCTCCCGCAAATGCCACAGACATATGGACCCTGCTGAGTCGCCTGGCCATGTTGATGCATGTTCGCAGCGCACAGACTGTTTCTCATACGTGTAGCCGCTGAGACGCCATCAGCCCGAAAACATATGGCTCTCCACCCCTCACGGTCCCGAGCCACCTGCTCCCAGTCCTCAGGTGTATGTATGAAACGCTATAACCCTACCGGTTTCAAGGTTTTCACCTCATCATCAGAGGAGCACAAACAAGGTACCAACATACACATTTCTAACGGTAAATATTCGGGTTGGGGATTGTGAGTGGAGGGAGGCAGGAGACAACTTCAGCGAGCAGCGGCGAGATCTTGGGAATATATGCGTTTGCCAGATGTCCCCCCCCCTCGATCCTATCGGTTCCAGTTCGAACATAATTTAGTCTTGTTTGTGCTTCCCTGATGATGAGGGGAAAACCTTGAAACCGGCAGGGTTATAACGTGTCATAAAGTGGAATAAACAGTGTTTGCACATTTACAGAGGAAATATGTTATAAGCAATTTAGTTTATCTTCACCTGACGATGAAGACGGAGATCTTTGAAACCGGTAGTGAACTTAAATAAACCCGTGATGAACATAAAAATATAAAATAAGTATTAAGTTATTTATTTTTTTTCATTTTAAATAAAACGTAAACCCACAAAGTGAAACTAAAGTCCTTCCGAAGATTCAAGAAAAAAAAGTATACCATTAATTTAAAACGTTTATAAAATAACTAGTTGCAACCCGTGAAATATTCACGGAAGTAAAACAAATTCTACATTTATGAAAATACATATTCATCAATGTAGAATGTGTTTATATATATATATCGTTTATACATCGTCCCCTTTTATACCAGTTCAAAAATTGTTAGCTAGGTATTTAAAATTCGTTCAGTATAGTTTCCATCTTTTCATTTATCACGGACCCACCGAGATTCAAATTTCGAATTACTTTCGGAGAGAATCCAAGTATTCCTCTCTCGCTCTTTTGTGTTCAAAATTCAATTCTCGTATTATTTCTTTGGCGACAACCGTCGTACGGGCTTTGACCTATTTATATTATGATTTCAAAATTAAAACAAATAAAAACTTTAAAACATTTCCATTGTATTGTTGTATTAAATTGGTCTTTAGTTGTATACAATACAATCTGGAAGATGGTCAGTATTTAACTCAATCAAATAAAAATACACATCAAAACAATTTTAATATTACGTAGTTCACGAGTCAAAATGATAACAAAAATATAAAAATTTAATAATACACACAGTTGATCACGCGATACGGAGCCGTCTCAGGTCAACTATCCGCACCTCACCACACCAATTTGAAGTAAACCCTTCCCTTACGGTGATAAAATTGAAATGCGCGCTCCGGTGTTGGGTAGTGAGTACGCGATAAAAAATTAGCGATTTTAAATCGGAAAAATAAGAACATTCATAGATAATCACCTTAATTAATTATAATTGAAGTTAAATATTATAATAATTGAGATTTATTTGCTGAAAACATTAAAAAACCATCTGGCAACGCTCACGGAACGGGCGTAGATCTAGTCTCGTTGCCAGCCCAACAGCTACTGCGGCGCGGCAGGGTTGGTGGCTAACCCGGGCGTGGCTTACACTTGCGAGGTTGAGACAATTGAGCTCCTCGCTATTCAGTAAAGTATGCAAAAGTGAGATGCGAATATAGTGTCGCACTATTCACCTATCGTCAAGGCCCAAGATCGAGGCACTCACAGCGTTTAAATGCGAATTTGTTTTCGATCTTCACAAAACACCTACGATGTAGTCGATAAATTCTGATTATTATTAATATTATTTTTTAAATCAATCTTCTTCTTCTTGATGTGCCCTGTCAGGTCCCCCCGACGTTGGCAATCACTCTGGCGAAGGCTTCTCTGTCTTGCGCGACCCGGAACAGCTCCTCCACACGTCTCATTCCGGTCCAGTCTCTTATATTTCGCAGCCAGGACGTTTGCCTTCTACCTGGACCACGATGTCCCTCGATTTTCCCCATGAGTATTAATTGGAGTACACTATATTTATCTCCACGCAGAATGTGACCCAGATATGAGATCTTACGGACCTTAACATCTTTCAGCAGCTGTCTACTGCAGTCAGCTCTCCTCAAAACCACTGAATTACTGACCAGATCTGTCCATGGTATGCGAAGCATTCTCCTGTGCAACCACATTTCGAATGCTTCTAACCTATTCATAGTATGCACTTTCAGGGTCCAAGTCTCTGCGCCATACAATAGTACAGACCAGACGTAGCACCTCAACATTCTCTGCCTTAGTTTCAAATTCAAGTTATCATTGCAGAATATTGATCTCATTTTGTTGAATGAACTACGGGCTGCTTCGATCCTACACTTCACCTCCACATCTGGGTCCACAGAAGCTGTAATCATACTGCCCAGGTATTTAAACTGTTCCACCCTTTCCAAAGATTCACCGCCAAGTCTCAATGTTACATGGGAGTAATCGGTCCTGCTAAATGCCATCCATTTTGTCTTTTTTTTATTAATGTTCAGGCCTAATTCTTCTCCTGCATTATTAATGCTTATGAGGAGTTCCTGAAGATCTGCGATGTTATCAGCCAGAATGACAGTATCATCGGCATATCTTATATTATTGATATATTCGCCATTGATCTTCACTCCCCTTGTCGAGTTTTCTAGGGCTTTCTTAAAGACATAGTTAGAGTACATGTTAAAGAGCAATGGTGACAATATGCATCCCTGACGTACGCCTCTTCTAATTTCAATCTCCTCCGAGCGGGCGTTACCGACTTTAATTTCAGCCGTCTGGAATTGATAAAGATTTTTGATAAAGTTTCTATCCTTATCATCCACGTTACACTCCTCCAACATTTTCATTAATTCAGTGTGTTTGACTCTATCGAATGCCTTCTCATAGTCAATGAAACAGGCGAACACATCTTTCCGTTGGTCTCGACATTTTTGCAGGAGGATGTTCACTGCCATTAATGCTTCTCTCGTTCCAAAAGCATTTCTGAAACCAAATTGGGTTTTGTCGAGATCTTGTTCGCATTTGTTCCTTATTCGAGCATGGATAATTTTAAGGAACAGTTTCAGCACGTGACTCATCAGGCTTATCAAACGGTAATCGCTGCATTTCTTGGGGTGCTGTTTTTTGGGTAGAGTTATAAAAGTTGATTTTAACCAATCGTGGGGGATTACCCCTGTGTCGTAAATCTTATTGAACAGCCTCAGGAGACGATCCACATTTTCCCCATCAATGAGCTTCACTATCTCCACAGGAATTTCGTCTGGGCCACAGGCTTTCCTATTTTTAGATGTTTTTATTGCGTGAAGTAACTCTGATCGTAAAATTGGTGGTCCCTCTTGGGGTTCACCATTTCCATTTCCAGTATCAGGTCTCTGATCGTCAAAAAGGTTTCGAATATAATCTTCCCAGGCCTTAAGGATGTCTTCCTCGTCTAATATAAGTTTGTTATTGTTGTCGACCAAGCAACTAGGCGCTGATCTTTTCGTTCTGTTTGACATCTCCTTAAGTTTCTTGTGGACCTCGAAAGAGTTATGCTGTCGATCTAGAGCTTCCAATTCTTCACATTCTCGTTTCATCCACTCTTCTTTAGCCTCTCTAATTTCTCTTCTGATGGTACGTTGTAAATTTTTATATCCCGTAGGATTGTTTTTCAGTAATCTTCTCTCCTCCATGAGTTCCAGAATGTGGTCCGTCATCCAGATTTGTCTTCTTGGTACAATGTTGGACACCAACTTGTTTTTACATACACTGTTTATTTGTTCTTTCAGACACTTCCATTGGTCCTCCACAGTCATGTCATTGTAATTATGTGCAGTTTGACTCAATTCATTGTTAAGATCCCTTGCAAACACATTTTTAAAAGAAGGACAATCCAACTTACTGAGATCAATCTTTTTTGAGGTCTTCTGCTTGACCAAGGTTTTGAGCCTTAGGGACATATCTGTTACAAGGGGACTGTGGTCAGACCCTATGTCTGCGCCTGGATATGTTGATACTCTTTTTATGCAATTTCTGAATCTATTGTCTATAAGAATGTAATCTATCTGATTCCTCACTATGTTATTCGATACACCATCCTGAGGGGATTTCCACGTGTATAATCTTCTTTTTGGTAGCTTGAACCATGTATTGGTAATGATCATATCTCTCTCTTGACAGAATTCATAGAGCCTATCACCTCTCTGGTTTCTTTGACCAAGGCCATAATCACCAACAATGTGCGTAAATCTTCCCCTTCCTATTTTAGCGTTGAAGTCTCCCATAACTACTTTGATTTCATTCGACTTCAAACTATTAAGTGTATTGGTGAGAGATTCGTAGAATCTCTCAACGTCGTCATCATATCTGGGCTCAGCAGTTGGTGCATATACTTGTACAATGTTCACGTTAAACGGCTGGCCTGAGAGTTGGAGTAACACGATTCTGTCAGAGATGGCTACAAATTTTTTTACATATTTGGTAAACTCCTTTTTAACAAATACAGCAACTCCATTTGGACGAGATCTATCTTGGGGGTCGCAGCCGGAGTAGTATAGGACTCCATTTTCGTGTCTATACATTCCTGAGCCTGTCCATCGCAATTCACTTATGCCAAGAAGGTCCAATTTCAGTCTATTCATCTCCTTCACTGCATTGTCCAATTTGCCATCGGCATACAAACTTCTAACATTCCAGCTTCCTATTCTAATTTCTGATTTCACTATATTGAGTCGGGAGATTCTTCGCACCCCCTGCCTACTGAAGGGCTGCCCGGGACTAGGGGCCGTGGTTATTGGTTTTCTCTCCATAGTGATATCCCGGGAATGATAATCAGGGTGGTTTCCCGTTGCCTTCCCTGATAGGTGTTTCTGTAGGGGTCACCCTCCCTTAGCCGGGGGGGTCCGGTTTTATGGCGCCGGACACTCGCACATTCATCCTCTCCTATCTGCTATGGCACTGATGGTAATATGCCAGTGACCACATTGCCCAGGGCTCGCGGGGCTTAAGAGGCCACTCGTGGACGCTAGGAGTAGGACTATTGGTAGTGTTGCTGATGGAATGCAACTATGGCGTTACGCGGTATTTTATAGGCACACATTTTCCGGCAAAACATGCACCACCGCGACCCTACCAAACTTTGAGCCCCTTTAAATCAATGCGTAAATATATTTTGGAGGAATACCTAAAATTTTAACCTTTTATTTATTATATTTATAGAGATATTGATGGTTATTAGAAGCAACGTGTAGAAGATACCCAACACAGGGAAGGAAAGGTAAACAAAAAGAAAACAGAATAGTCGAGTAAAAATTCAATATTTTATCAACTCTTTAATTAATTTAATAAGTATTCGTGATTATCTAATGAGTGTAAATATTTTTTCTTTCCGGCTAGATGAGATGTTTCATGCAAATGTTGAAGAACATTTTGATATACCGAGCAGCGATGTCCACAATGTCGGGGACAGGATTCGGCGAAGGGTACGCTGGGTTGTAGTGGGTCCGGGTGGGGGTGTAGCGGCCGCGATTACTATTCCGACATCTGACCCTCGGGGCGCAAAAACCCCGGCGGCAATTTGAATTGCGGCACAACTATTCCGGGCCGATACTCTCCCGCAGAGGGGTCGCCTAATGAAACAGACAGACTATTTGTTTTTTGCTCAAATCACCGGGTGCTCTGCCCTAGGGAAGGCACTTCACATCCCTCCTCCCCTCCTGAAGGGGCGCTACCCTCCACCGTCCTCCTCTCCCGCTTTCCGCGTGGAATTGATATTAATTCTCTCCCGAAAATTAATATGAAGAACCGCCTCCTCTGCCACGATACTCTTATTTCACCGGAATATTCACAGATAACAAATGATCGCCTTGTTGATTATTTTTTGCTGTAGGCATTATTGGATTTTGCGAGCGATGCCTATTCATTTCCCATCCCCCACCTTCTCTTATTTCCAATAAAAATATTAAATAATAATCATTTTGAGAATAAATATTTATAAATTTTTTTTTCGAGATTCTATTTTATCTCACATAAAAGGTTATTAAAAAGTCATTAAAGTGGATTTTTTTAATTATTTGCTACTCAGTCTCTTATTTGGAATGATTAAGAATTGTTTCTTGAAATTATGGAATGATTCCAGTTCACCGCTCTTCTTTTTTCACGTCGTCCTTTACTGTCTATGCAGTGAGACTCTGGAATCAGTTACAAACCAATATAAGACTCGCTCCGTCCTTGGCATGCTTTAAGAAGTGACTGAAAAAACTCTTAATTTCTAGTCAGTAAAATAACGTGTTTCATTCCTGATTTTTCTTTTCCTTTCCTCTCCACCATCCTTTCCTTTCCTTTTGATTGATGATATCTCACTTTATATGAAAAATAGTGTTCGGGTGATTGTCCGTCTTTGTGGGGTTTGTGGGCATGTTCTCACGTATATGTTTATGGATTTCGTGGGGATGGATAGTCATTTGAATGATTTATGCGACCACGTAACTTGCTTCATTTACTTTTGTCTGGTTGGTTGGAAGAGATTGCCGCCTGGCAATAAGCCCGCCAGATTGTATTGCAATAAAAGTGTTAAATAAATAAATAAATAAATAAGAATCGGTTATGATATATTTTTACCGTTGCTTATTTTCAACAGTGCTTGAGAAAATTTAATTCTCAAACACTTTTCACGCCTTGAGTATGGCGTGAAAAGTGTTGGACTACTAGCTATATAGCCCAACTAATCTAAATGTGTTTCCATGCAACAGGCTGAGATACTTGCGACATCCATGGCCTAGTTGGTAAGACGCTTGTCTCCCAGCCCGGGGCTGGTAGGTTCGATTCCCGTTGGAGACATAGAATTTTCAAAAAGGAAACCCGTCTGGTTTTCACTGAAGATGTCTTTAACATATTTTTGATTGATTAGAAGAGATTACCACAAAGCAATGAGCCTACTAGGTTGTAATGTATACAACAAAAGTATAATAAGTACATATAACATTATTTTGACAGTCTAGCTCGAAGTTCTGTTATCTAAAAGATATTCACTGTACTGCACTGCAATATATTATATTGTACCACACAATGCGCTGTTTTGTACTAATCCATTTATAACACTCCAATAATTAATTTATTTTTCAGGTTCTTTGCGCATTACAGCTTTCTCTTATCTAAACAAGGACCAAATATAACAAGTACAAAAAATATGGCAAATAATTAAAAAAATTACAATTTTTTTGATAAGAACAATGTAAAAAATGTATATCTTAAACTTAAACATTATAGCAAAATGAATCATGTTAAATTGTATTAAAATTGAAATCATTTCAAGAGTTACACTAAATTTAAGAGATTTTTCCTAAATAACCTAAACGACAATGTATTGTACTGTAATGTACTATATTGAACCACACTGTACTGAACTGCAATTATATGTATTGTTCCATGTAATACACTACAACATATTGTACTGTACTGTACTGTACTGAACTGTAAATAATGAAACTGTAATACAATACCATGTACGAAAATGTTATTTAATCATCCTACGTAGTTTAGTTTTCATCCATATTCCTACTAAAATAAGATAAACAAAAAGGTACAAATTTGTATCAAAATCTAAACCACAATAACAATTCTTAACCCTACAGTGCGCAATAATGCACATATGATCAACCAAAGTTTTTCTAAATATTTTTGTGTTGAGTGGTATAAACAACGACTCACGCGCTGTTAGTAATATGATACAATAATCTCCATGCTTTAAAACCACATAGGTTTAATAGAAAACTGTTTTACCGGTCAATTTGGCAGTAGAAGTTTGACTTGTTGCGCGTAGATGACTTTTGTGATTTGTTCCAGTTTGAAATCAAATTACTTTATTATTGGTGATCAAGGTAATCTTATTTTTTTAAATTTTATTCTTTAGTACATATGTGTAAAATAAGTGAAGTTAAATATGTAATTTCATTTTTATCATTATATCATATAATTAACTTACAAATGCGCAGTGATTCATATATGAACCTTACTCTTTTTTTTTAAATATAAATATATAAAAACAAAAAAAAAAGTTTTATTGTATTTTTCATGTAACAGTACATATTTAATGCATAAATATATTTTTATTTTTGAAATAAAAATATCGCGCATTGTAGGGTTAATTAACCTTGTAGCAAAACGCGAATAAGCAAACAAAAATAATTTTTATCGTGTTTTTATTTATTTTAATAAAACCTTGGTTTATTTAATAAGATTGTTGAAAAACTAACAAAACGGAAATAAAATATCGCTTTGGAAACAAAATAAGTAGTAAGTCATTCATTTAAAATTAAAAAATTCTTTAAATTTTCCAGAATTTGTGGGAAAACCGCATTAATTAAAAAAAAAAAGGCAGACTAAAAATAAACCTTTGTAGATCTACCGATATGTGATATTAATACATTCAGCTTTAGGTGATATAAAGTTTTTTTTATTTAACCTGGCGAGTTTATTGCCATGTGACAATCTCTTCCACCAACCAGAAATATTTTTTTTACAGAATTTTTTTAAATTTTTTTATGTATTAAGTAAAAACTCACTTTAAGGACTTCATAAAATGGTACATGAGAACCACATATTCAATATCTAGACGCAGATCATGTTATCAAATCTGACCACCAAAGACCAAACCCCTGTTAAAGTTACCCTCACTTTTATGTTATATCGATTTGGATATACTATTTTTTTGAGGAAGATGAGATTAACCTATAAGTTCTTCCACTTTCCGAAGCAACATCTTTTAGAGACATATTAAAAAAAAATCATTGAAAACATCTCAAAAGACTGTAAGGTTTAAAAATATATAATATAATTTATTTATATATGTATGGTATATGCATAGTTGCTTAAGAGTTAAACCTTGTTCCATATTGCTAATCAAACATTCATAAGTCTTTCATTTCACTTGAGTATTTGCTGAAATGTCTTGTTACTGAGAAACGTTGATTATAAGCAATTAATTTCAACCGAGGCAACCAATCTTAGATAAAGTGACTACTCGCACTGATTGATGGTAACTTATCAGACGTCAGTTCTCTCTGTAACGGAGCGCATTGTAAGAGTATTTAGAACACTATTAAGTATTGATATTAGTGTGATATGATAAGTATTGATATAAGTATTGATATTAGTGTGACACGGGCAAAAGGTGGATATGATAAGGTTCGCTGACGATATTGCTATGGTTGCTGAAAGTGAAGAGGAACTACAAGAGGCCTTAACAACTCTGGAAAGCATTCTTCAAAATAAATACAGTATGAAGATAAATAAAGACAAAACAAAGCTGCTGACTGTAGGCCGAGCGCAACACCAGATGAGAATAGTGATGTCGGGTAAACCACTAAAGAACACCAAGGAGTTTGTCTACCTCGGGAGCAAAATAACATGGGACGGTCGGTCCAAGAGCGAGGTCGACAGCCGTATACATCAGGCTAGACTTGCATTTAATAAAATGTCGAAAATAATAGAATCAAATAATATAGACCTAAAACTGAGAATACTCCTTATCAAGACCTATGTATGGAGTATCTTGATGTACGGCTGCGAGACATGGTGCCTATTCGAAAGAGATAGACGAAAACTAGAGGCTTTTGAGATGTGGTCCTATAGAAGACTATTAGGAATTTCCTGGAGAGACCGCATCACAAATGAAGAGGTTCTCCAACGAATCGAAGGAGGAAGGCACCTGCTCAGGATCCTGTCCGAAAGGCGTGCAAGATGGATCGGTCATATAATACGACAAGAGGGCCTCTTGCATGCCATAATGGAGGGTATGACCGAGGGGACGAACTCTAGGGGACGCCCACGCCGAGAGTACCTGGAGGACCTGTTGGTGGACGTGCGCTGCTCAACATATACAGATTTAAAAAGAGCCGCACAGGACAGGGGGTAATGGAGGAGAATAATTGAAATTGCTGCAAACCAGTCTTAGGACTGCAACCACGGAGAGAGATTAGTGTGAAGCTTTTTTTGTTTGTTTTTATTTTTAATTAAATTATATTTAATGGCTAGACAGCTTGCATTAGAAAAACAACACTAAAGTTAAAATATGATATTATCAAAAGATCAGGTGGAAAGCCATATTGGAATATTTAACAATAAATTCCTTGGTTATTCCACAAATTACATTAAGCCCCACTACACGTGTATCTATGGCCTACCCCAAAGCTCTCTTCATGCGAAATGATCCTGGTTTCTTTTTGAGAGCAGTCTTAAGAGAAGACTGGTGTACGAGTATGTCACCAATCTGACCTACCATAAAAGCTGCTTTCGCTACGAACCGGTTTATTTCCGCTTGAAAAATGTATCGGAATTAGAGGTAGAAGACACGTGTAGCGCGGATTAATGTAATTTTTATTCAATATTATGTTTGAGAGATTTAATTTTTTTATATACGAATAATACAGATGTTTCCTAGAAGGAAAGACAAAATCAATAGATATTACAGACAAAATGAACATTTCATAAACCTTGAATCCATTGATAAAAGCTACTTTCGAGAAACAACCCCTTCAATCTTCATAGCACAAAGTGGTGGCAGAAATATATATTAAATTTGCGAATGAATGCATGAGTACTCAGTCATAAACTCAGTACGTATGTGTCAAACATCATCTATAATCCCTTAAAGAGAAGCTTAACAGCAGACATCATTCATAAGGTCACTGAAACAACTTGGGGATGCGACGCATGAACACTTAAGTTTTCAGTAATAGGTTTCGTTGTTCTCTTGTCCAGTTAATGTATATGTCATTTGCACAGACGAATTTAAGCTTATACGCAACTTAAACAACGCTATACGGACATATTACAGGAACTCTGAAATTTACATCCACATATTGGCGTCCAATGCTTTTAAGTCTTGATACAAGTCTTAAAGAAACTTTCATTAAACAGTGGCGTAGAATGTCACTCATCGTTCAAATTTCTCTTATGATGGGAAGTAAAAGAACCAATATTTTCTATTTTCCCTCCCGTCGACCAATCTGAAAGACTTTGGAGCAAGTCGACAACAGGTCGATCGTCGATAAATGGTGGTCCCGTTGGACAGAGTGTGATGTAAAAAAAGATAGGAATCCTATGGGCGCCCGACGCTGATCGTGTCTTGTAATTTTTTCCCTCGGAAAAAGTAGTACATTCAGAGGAGGGAAAATAATTTGATGCGGAGTGGGTAACACAGCATACCATATGCACATTTAGCGTGTGTTCTAGCAGGACGTGCTGATGATGTTGATGTTGACATCGCTATATTCGTTTTAGTCGAATTCTGTGTTCCTCTTCGTTCGGGGTCATCAATTTAGCGGGATGCTTAATTTGATACGTCGTGATGATTTTGATTTGTTTTGTATTTAAAATAAAATACATCGATTCAGGAATGCGGGAAGTGAATAGTAAACAGAAATGAATGGTCAAGCGAATAATAACAAGTGCCTTTATTCATCGATGAGTTGGTATATATAGACTTTCAGAACGGGACGCGTGACTGCGTCCGCGGTATATCTCGATCTCACTCCTGCGCGGGCTGAGGCAGTCGGAAGCGCTGCGGATACTACAGTGGGTAGGATATTTATTGTCGAAACGGCGAGACGGCGTGATATGTTCTCTTTCTACCTTGGAATGCGATGTAAATATTATTTGCGTGTAAACAGTGTTGACGTTTCTGGCATGTGACAATTGTAGATATCCAGAGGTTGATTCATCGGTCGTTGACCCTGCATGTTAACAATATTTAGGGACGTGGGTACCCTACACACATATGCCTATTTGTGAGTGCGAGGGATCCGGACCACGAACCACACCGTTAACAGCTATACCCAGGGTATTGGACATTAGAGGTATTCAGAAACTGCACAAACTAACACCAGACGCTGTGCTGGCTAGAAAGGATACATTGTGGGGACTACACGTAGAAGTAGAAGTAGAATAGTAGAAGAATAGTACAACATTAAATTGTTCACTTTTTGTTCACCATAAATACAGCTATATTTAAGACGTTTAATATAACATAATAAAAACGACGTCTTCCTGAAAAATTTATGTTCGATAAAACTGATCAAAGCACTTGGGAATACAACTTTTGAACAAAACAGATCGTTTTAGCTTTACACCAACATAAATATCAAATCAATTAAAAAATAATATCTTTCTTTTCGTCAAAGGTAAATTGAATCTTCAATAATTGAAACAAAATACCGAATTGAAATTGATTGAATAATCCGTGGAAAAAAACTAAGTAATATAATATAATATACGTATATTGCTTTTCCATTGAATTTTAAAATAAAATAGATACGAGTATCTCTCAATATTTTTTTATTTATACAAATGGAATTATATTTGTAAAAAAGATCCAAGTCTCAATTTACATACCATCACGTCATGTCTCTTTTGAGGTAGGCAAGAGGACAGATCTCCACATCTTTCTATCCTTGCATACAGCTCTTGCTTCGTACACATCCATACATATTGTCTTACATGCTTGCCCATTTCACATACTTCTAACCTTACCCTCAGTTGAAAGTTCTCCAACTATCAATCCTCCATATCTTCGCTCTATACGTGTGTGTCCCTCGCTCTCCATTTATTTTATTGATGTATATTTGTTTAGTAAGTCTTTCCCAACTCATTTTCTCAATATGGCTAAGCCATATCAAGATTATTTCAATAATATATTGATATCGAACTCTAACAAACATTTACGCTTCTTTCAATATATTTTTACTCACTTGAACGCCGTTATACCAGATATTCTACGCTGTTATACCATATATTTTACGCTGTTATACCAGATATTTTACGCTGTTATACCAGATATTCTACGCTGTTATACCAGATATTCTACGCTGTAATACTAGATATTCTACGCTGTTATACCAGATATTCTACGCTATTATACCAGATATTCTACGATTTTATACCAGATATTCTACGCAAGACTCGCATTTCTACTCTACTACACTTATTCTGCTCTTATCACACCCTTTGAATATCCAGGATTTACTTCCATACATCAAGATTGACACTAGTACACCACTGTGCACATCATTTTCATAATGTATTGTGTACACTTATAAAAACTTGTTAATGTATTTTTATACTTATGTAAGTGTCATTTATATCGGAGTGGACTGGGGAGCATGGCTTACTCATCAATCCTAAAAAGTCTCAAGCGATCCTCATTGGCAGCCCTCAGCTTCTCAGTAAATTCAACACTGACTTACTTCCTCCAATATTACTTGATAGCTCTATCATACCATTACATAAAACTGTTAAAAACCTAGGAGAGCTAATAGATAATACTCTCTCATGGCGAGATCAAATAAATGAGGTAAGCCGAAGGATCTTCTTCAGCCTTCATTCCCTTAAAGTGCTGCAAAGATTCCTACCAACTAAAACCAAAATTTTACTCGTACAGTCTCTGCTCTTTCCGATTCTGGACTATGCGAACGTATGTTACTTGGATGTTACAGAGGAACAGCTGGACAAATTACAGCGTCTTCAAAATATGTGTCTAAGATTTATTTTCAACCTACGAAAGTATGATCATATAACTTCATACCACAAGGCATTGAACTGGTTAAATGTTAGAAATAGACGCCTAATTCACATACTGTCTCTATTGTATAATATCCTTAACTGTCCCGCCGCACCCTCTTATCTCGCCAAAAATTTTCAGCGTCTTTCCAATCATGGATTAGCGCTACGCTCAAACAGAGATTGTTTATTGGCCTTTCCAAATCATCGCTCTTCTTTCTTTACGTCGTTCTTTACTGTCCATGCAGTGAGACTCTGGAATCAGTTACAAACCAATATAATACTCGCTCCGTCCTTGGCATGCTTTAAGAAGCGACTGAAAAAACTCTTAATTTCTAGTCAGTAAAATAACGTGTTTCATTCCCGATTTTTCTTTTCCTTTCCTTTTGATTGATGATATCTCACTTTATATAAAAAATAATGTTCGGGTGATTGTCCGTCTTTGTGGGGTTCGTGGGCGTGTTCTCGCGTATATGATTATGTATTTCGTGACGATGGATAGTCATTTGAATGATTTATGCGACCACGTAACTTGCTTCATTTATTTTTGTCTGGTTGGTTGGAAGAGATGGTCACCTGGCAATACGCCTGCCAGATTGTATTGCAATAAAAGTGTTAAATAAATAAATAAATAATTTAGCGCTTTAGTGGATGCGTAGGATTTTCTTCTGCACAATACAATAACATACATATTTTGGCGCTTGTGTTATTTTTGCCACAATCTATTCTTACAACAAAAACATCCATTTTAGAAAAATCGAAAGGTTCCAATCTCGAAACGTGTCACCGACGAGATTAACAGATCTGGTGAAGATTGCAACCAACAGATCACTCTATAAGAGTGTAATAGAAATGCTACTGACCGTTAGAAATAGAGAAAGAAAAAAATATGACCAGGATCCAAGACAAGTTTCAATGGTCAGTAACCAGCAATATAAATATTGATATGCAAAAATACTTTCACGAAAGCGTAAGAACTGAAGATTCCTCCGGATAAAATGCGTTTTCTGAAATTGAAACCATAAATATCTGAGGTTCGAATGGAACTCTCGGAAAATATAGCATTTGAAGATCAACTGCCTTGGCGTAAATGCATATCACTGAATTAAACTCCACGAAGGGGAGACTATGTTAAATGCAAGGTCAACATACAAAAATAATTTTGAAGGAAAATTGCGCTGTACATATATGATTATCGAGATATTTACAGGCCTACAACATAGATATGATAGTTTGTCCGGACATCGGGACTACATGCTCTAGAGTCTAGACAGAACCTGATTGGTGCAAATGATAGGGCGATCTTTGTTGCCCCCTATTAGAAACACGTGCCATAATTGATAGTCCGGATACAGAAACTAATAAATGGAGTTGTATCATTCTTTCTGCAGTGCGGTCAATTCACTAGCAAGATAAATTCCAATTACCACGAATGAACTGGAGAGAATACAGGGAATAAAAAATAACTGTCTTATGATTGATGTACGAGTATTTTAATTTGATGTATGTCTAATATGCTGTAATTCATTCATTTGTAGGTTGGGTTTGTTTTGCGTGTACCAACAGAGGGTAGATAGGTGTTCGCAAGGATTGTGGCGGTACGCCCCCGGGACCCGTCCCACGCGCCGGGCCGCAACCATCCACCCTGCGGCCCTGTGGGCCCCCTGAAATATTGTTTCGTGTCGAGTATTTGTTAATTCCGTTTAATAAAAAGTTGTAAATAAAGCGCGGAGTTAGCGGAGGCCCGCAGGCATTGCGGTCTGGGATTCCGGCCCCACTTCACCTCCGCTCAGCCACCCCCATCCCCCTCTCATCCCTGCCCCCGGCATACAGATTACATTTCATTTTGGAGAAAAAACTTGAATCGGAGATCATTTACGCGTTTCCCCTGTATTGTGCTGTAAACAAAGTTTAAATATCTCGTATCACCATTCATTCACACCCATGTTTGTTGGAAACGTTTAAGTCGTAATGGAACATGTCGGAGGTTTTGTCGAAACATTTTTAAGCTTGTGTACAATTTGTTAATTTATTTCATATTTTGACGGTGAAACTTATTGTTGAATTCGTTTAATTATTGGTGGAAAAATTCAAAAGAAGGTAAGCAATGAGATAAAGAAGGTAATCAGTGAGATAAAGAAGGCAAGCAGTAAGATAAAGAAGGCAAGCAGTGAGATAAACAAAGCAAGCAGTGAGATAAAGAAGGTAAGTAGTGTGATAAATAAGGTAAGCAGTGAGATAAAGAAGGTAAGCAGAGAGATAAAGAAGGTAAGCAGTGAGATAAAGAAAATAAGCAGTGCGGTAAAGAAGGCAAGCAGTGAGATAAAGAAGGTAAGCAGTAAGATAAAGAAGGTAAGCAGTGAGATAAAAAAAGGTAAGCAGTGGGATAAAGAAGGAAAGCAGTGAAATAAAGAAGGCAAGCAGTGAGATAAAGAAGATAAAGGAATGTGGAGAAGGCGAAAGAATTGTGTCGAGAGAAGGAAAATTTGTCGATGTATCTTTGTTGTCTATTCCGATATTTTATTTTCGTTTATTTTAGTCCTAATTTATGGTTCTCAACTCTATGGAGATACTAAGTCATGTCACCATTGCTAGCTATAAGCATGGTATAATCTGCGAATTTTATATTGGATATTTTACGACCTCCTATGACCTTATTTCCATCCGTCAAATATATATTTTATGATGTACTCTCCACATATATTGAATGCATCTGGTGACAGTATACAGCCTTGCCGTACTTCTTTTAACACCTGCAATGGTTTTGAGAGGAACTCGTCTACTCTCACAGATATCGTATTTAGTGTTTCGTTATTTAAATAAACTTGTATAAATGGATGCATAATGTGTTAGCTGAGATAATGGTTCAGTTAATTTAAACAATAATTTTGGTTATTATTACTACTGCTATTGTATATCTACGTAAGTTTAGGATATTTATTGTTAACTCGTAGCACGCGTGCTTGCTAGACTGACTAGAGCATTGGGCTTAATTATTTACTCGTAGTTCGTACGTACGACAAGACTTAAATGTCAGTTAATTATTAACATATAATTCATTCAACCAAATTATAGCATTTGACGCGGCTTAATAAAGCATATCTAATACGACCAATGAAGAAGCTCTACATGAAATCATCGACAATATAGGGATTTCAACGGAGTATGTATATACGAGTAATATACTATATACTGTGCATAGATTTTAATGGAGGTGATGCTCTTAAGACTCTATTCTCACCAGTGGTTAAACAATGATTGACTAGTATGCTTCTCCTTCTACGGGGTCCACATATAATATATGGATTTTAGGAAGTGCAACGTCGATGTTTTAGGTATATACTATCATATAAATAACATATAACTTTTAAAAAAAAATTAACACTGTTGATTTATTGAAGCTCATAAACTGGAAGATGTTTTAACTATCGATCACTTTTATTGCAATTACAATCTGGCGGGAGTATTGCAATTAATTTTTTCCAGCCAACCAGACAAAAGTAAAAAAAGCAAATTACGTGGTCGCATAAATTACTCAAATGACTATCCATCCCCATGAAATCCATAAACACATACGTGAGCACATGCCCACGAACCCCACAAAGACGGACATTATTTTTCATATAAAAGGAGATATCATCAATCAAAATGAAATAAAGGGATAGTGGAGAAGAAAGGAAAAGAAAAATCCGGATGAAACACGTTATTGTATCATCTAGAATAACACGTTATTATATTACTGACTAGAAATTAAGAGTTTTTTCAGTCGCTTCTTAAAGCATGCCAAGGACGGAGCGAGTCTTATATTGGTTTTTAATTGATTCCAGAGTCTCACTGCATGGACAGTAAAGGACGACGTAAAAAAAGAGAAGCGGTGAACTGGAAAGGCCAATAGACAATCTCTGTTTGGGCGTAGATATTGTCTGATGGAATTAAATTTATTGACGTATTGGTTCTCCATAAAATTGTCTTAACCTTGCTTGATTAATCTGTTTCCGTCACCTTCTAGGCCTACGCTGCAACATTATTGGTTTTATTGTAGGCAATATTACTACAACTTGGCAATCGTTAGGCTCACATGATGGGGACTAAGTATGGACACTTGATATAACAATTAAAACTCTCATTGAACCCATAAAAAAATATTCTGAAAGTCCGAATATTTTGGCGAATGTAAAAGGTTTATCGGATTGCTCAATTTTTATAACTTATTCTTACATAGATACATATCATCGCGCCATTTTCCTGTTTGGATAGGCAGAGAGACATAGAGTCAGACTTTCATATCTCAACATATATCTACTCTTCCCCTCTTCCACATCCATGCACCTTCTCCATGCAACTTCCACGACTTCTCAGACTCTTCGTTACTTTTTTACGATATCAATTACCCGACCCAATCGTAGTTTCCTTGATCTTTCTCTACCACGCCTTTTACTCACATTTTTACTCAATATTGGTTTTGTAAGTACTTCTTTATTGTTTGATACCACATATATTATAATAAGTGCATGAGGTAACTATAGAATCTAAAGCAAATGAGGTTTCCATGATGGCAAATTATGTATCGACGGAATATTCTGAAAGTATTATCCCATATTTGTAAAGATGTTTCAACTTTAAATGATTGTCACTTTTTTGGGCTTGTTTCAATTTATAATATTAAAAAACTAAAAGCACCCATTTTAACATCGCTCTTAGATGACTATTTGATAGAGCGTTATGAAAAAAATAAAAAACGACTCCGATAAAAACACCCTATTGAATGTTTTGAGCTGTCGCTACAAGGGAGCCGATGTGTTTTGAGCTCTCGCCACAAGGGGGCCGATGTGTTTGTAATTTTTTAAAGATAACTGTCCATTATAATCTCGATTATCACAACTCGAATTGTATCTTCATGTTAGTTTAAGATATTTTTTTGTCAATAATTTTGAGTATTTGAAAAAAACTGGTCTTTTGTGCTATTGTTTTCAAAGTATGTAAAAGACACCCATGTGTCGTTAATTAAACAAAAGACACACATGTGTCGTTAATTAAACAAAATACACCCATGTGTCGTTAATTAAACAAAAGACACACATGTGTCGTTAATTAAACAAAATACACCCATGTGTCGTTAATTAAACAAAAGACACTTATGTGTCGTTAATTAAACAAAAGATACCCATGTGTCGTTAATTAAACAAAAATAAAAAAAGTAAATAAAAAAGGGAAAATTTGCAGTCAAAATACTTGATAATTTTTGTTGATATGTGGGTACATTTTGTATTCACTATATTGACAATACTCTGTGTTACAATGCTCTGAATATATTTTGTACAGTGTTGTTACAAGTTTGTCTTGCCCTATATAAGAGTGAACCATGTATCACTTGTGTCCCGCATTAAATAAATTTAACAACTTTTTTCAATATTTCCGCAAAACACTCTCCATCGGGACATTTTTTATAGGATATTTAAGTAAAATATGTCAGTTATAAAAATGTTATTTAGCTTGCTAAAAATAACTGGTCAAAAAGTGTTGAAACTTGAGTCATAATATAATCATCATTATGTAATTTTCATAAGAAGCAAAATAATAAACCATAAAGCTATAATTTGTATCACCAAAATTGAAAAAAGTAAGAAACAAATATTGTATTCTCAATCTTAATGATGGCCATAATTGGACTCTCAACCTGGTAAGAAAAACATCTAACATTACCAGTGTAGTTGTAAGCATTGCAGTATCTTGATAAAAAAAAATATATAAAGCATTCTATAATATTATATTTCTCAAAACAAACCATTGCTTAAAACACCATGTAACAGTTCCGAAATCGCAAATTACGTAATAATATATTCAAAATGTTAGGAACTTGATGGGGCACGATTTACCGGCCACTAAACAGGACCAATATGCTGATAATGAGATCGGAGAAACAGCTCTAACTGCCGGTAGCTGGCTAAGCGAGAAGCGGTGCGTTCACTTGCACTGCTGGGCAGCGTGTAGCGCAGTGCACTTCAACTGAAAATATGGTCGGGCCGTAAACACGAATGTTGAAAATAAATTCCACACCCTTTCTCCCAATGCATTAAGTATTCACTAATAATTTTCAAAATGGTTCAGGACGATGACTTGAGATAAATATTGTATTAAATGTAAACAATATTTTTTTCGACAAGTTTTGCACCGAGCCATTCATTTATAGAAATGAAATAGGTTTTTCACATAATAATAGTGAATTGCTTGGATTTGGTTTTCCAGTGAATTGGAAGATATACGCAATGTATTTATTATTAATTTTATCGTTATAGACAAGTAGCATGTATGAATAAGTATATATACGAGTATATAGGTTATATCAACTGTAATTTGTTCGTAATAAAATATACTCCTGTGTTATTTATAGTTAGAGTGTTAATACTTTAGAGTTTAAAGAACATTGTAATTGGTTTACTAAAGCACTGTTAGAGCGTTAATACTATAGAGTTTAAAGGACATTGTAATTGGTTTACTAAAGCACTGTTAGAGCGTTAATACTGTATAATTTAAAAGACATTGTAATTGGTTTACTAAAGCACTGTTAGAGCGTTAATACTGTAGAGTTTAAAGGACATTGTAATTGGTTTACTAAAGCACTTTTAGATCGTTAATACTGTAGAGTTTAAAGGACATTGTAATTGGTTTACTAAAGCACTGTTAGAGCGTTAATACTGTAGAGTTTAAAGGATATTGTAATTGGTTTACTAACGTACTGTTAGAGCGTTAATACTGTAGAGTTTAAAGGACAATGTAATTGGTTTACTAAAGTACTGTTTTTTTATATTTGAAACAACGTGCATTAGAATCAACCCCTGGTAAACACACATATTACCAAGGTCTCACCGCTCTTGATCGAAGTCATCTCCCGCCTTCCCCCACACACAATCCCCACTCTGAATGTTTAAGAGGTAAGTCTAGTATGTCAATGTCTTATTTGTGCTCTCCTGATGAGGTGAAAACCTATAAACCGGTAATGTTATACCATTAAGTGGAAAACATTGTTTTAGTAAACTTATTACAAATAACGTATAAAAATAATTTACATATTAAATACTATAAACCCGTCATGTGTTTATAGAGAACAGAATTCATAAATTTAATATGCACTTTTCCGCTCATTATCTAGTCATCACTAACGAGTATATCGGTGATGTATGCTCTGTTTCGCGGATCCACCTTTGAACGTCTTCTGATACTTCTTATTATTCTCACCAATAACCTGATAAACCACGCTCGATAGTTTCCTTTCCTTTCCATCAATTTCCTTTTTATTCAGATAAAGATTTAGATGTTCCTTGAACACTTTCTTTTATTCAAAATAAAAAATACCTACAGCTAGAACTTTGATAATTGCACTTCAATGAGTACGCATAAACTAAAGCACACTCCTTTGTTCAAATTTAATTTTTATTATAAAAAACATTTAAAATTTGATATTATAGTCAGGTTTGTAAAATGTCTTAAAATTCCAAATATGCTGAAATTGTTGAGACTTTTATATACAAAACGTGTGTGTTACTTTCAACCTTTTCACGCAAATATATCAGACGGATTAGCTTAAAAGCAATTTAAATTAAATAACCAGCTTTTGTTTCACGATAATTATCTATATTTATGACCGTGTCCTTACGTGGTCGATGTAAACAATATTAGAGAAAAACGCAAATATATGAATACTTCACTACACCTAAAGCCGAATGTATTACTTTCTCATTTCGGAAGATAGTCAGATAGACAAATGTTACTTTGTTCTTCGTCTTCCCTTGGCAAGTCTGCTTTGCTGTTTTCTCACCGAATATGTTTTTTTTAACATGTGCGGATGGATGCGAGGAAGTAAATAATCTTATAGTCATAGCACCATATTTTTATCTTTACACTCAACAATTTTCTTTAGTTTGAAATTATTTCAATTTATTTGTCAATAATAATGGGCTCGAATCCCAAATTATAGCGCCCTTTAGGAGAATTTCGCCTTTAAACGGCACTGTATATATTGTTTTTAGAATTATAAAAAACTAAAATAAAGATTGTACAAAAGCATTTGAAAAAAATAAAACATATCTTTTATTTGTAATAAAGAATAATTAAGAAACAGATTCAAAGTTTTCTGTATCAGTACTTGCAACTCGGTGAGTTGTTTGAATTCCCATAGGCCGCTTTTTAAGTCCTAAATATTGACTGCGCTAGGAGTCATCTTCCTTCTGCCGTGCTTTCGTACCATAAGGCCGTTGTCGCTATTATTTTGTTATACTCAGGTGTATCGCTGTTGGAAGAACCCCTTGGGCAGTTCCTTCTTTGTGACTATGTGACGTCATGATCATAATCATATTTCGTTCTTCTAGTGTAGATCGTGCTGGATGAGGACTTATTTTTCCCCATAACGGTGTATGTAATAGTGAAATCGAATTGAACTAAGTTTAATAACAGCAAATTGCAGCGACTTTTCAAAATTTTATCGTTTAAGGCACGCGCAGGCCATCCTTCGGATACCTCTGGCCTAGAGCACGGAACAGGGGTAGGGGTGATGTGCTCAACCGACCGATTATCCTGGCATCAGTGACTGCACACTGCATAGCCCGCCTACCCTGGACTTGCGGAAACCAAAACCTCATTTCAATATTCACGTTTCAATTTTAATTAACGCCACAACCTCACTAAACACAGAACGTATTTTTTTCACAGTTGAAATATGAAACTACAGCTTTCCTGAAAATTATAAATGTTTATTTTACCTAAAAACACTCGACCGCAGATAATTACGTTGTGTTTACTGGACTTGATATGAACGCGTATGTTGTTTCAATGCATACATTTCATCACGTCGTATCCCTTTTGTGGTATACAGAGACAACAGATCTCCTCATTTTTATATCCAAATGCATCACTTTTGCTTCCCACAAATTCGTATATCTATTTATGCACAATCTTCGTGATTCTCATTTGACCGTCTTTTGAAATCCGATATACTTTATCTAGTTAAATTTTCCTCGGTCGACTTCAAAAATGTATAATCTAGTACGATATCCAACCAAATTACATTTCATTTTTCGACCCTTCTCCACTTACATATTTTCTAGAAATTGAGGTAAATTGTCAATTCTTCTCACAAAAATATTTCAGTTATTGCTGTCTCAAAATCACTGCGGATTTTTTTTTGTAGGATTTCAATTTCTTAAACAAATTACCCAAAAAAAATTATTTATCAAATCTATTATTTATAGTAGTATGAAAATAAATTGAGAGTCTTCATTAGAATTATTTACTTATAACAAAGAACAGTTCACTACTGTGGTTTGGATATATTTATGTGCAGTTCTTTCAGACAGATTTTTATGGAAAGTGCAAGTTCGTCAGCTGGACAAGGCCTCCTTAAACTCTTCAAAAAAATATATTTGATTATTATTCAAAATACTACGAGTAAGTACTTCAAAACATAAACTTATGGTGAGACCTGATTCCTTACTAAATAACCTATACCTTATACGCTGTATTATAATTAGCACTAATCAATCCGATCGGTTTTTGAATACAGTTTAATCAAATACGTGGCATGTGCAGCTTTAGGAAGCACATAAAGACAGCCTTTTTTGGGAAGCCTTTTCAAAGAATATGATCAAAATACACACTACATATACATTATACTAAAATGCGGTAATGTGTAACTGAAACATATTGGAAGATCTACTAAAGTTTCTTTGTAGTTCGTCTTCCTTGGTAAATTTTCGGCAGTTTTCTTACCAAATCTTTTTCTGAACATATGAAGATGCGGGAAAGAAACTAATCCAATGGTCGTAGCCACCACCTGCCTATAATTATACTTAACGTATATACACTTACCATAATTTTTTACATTTTTAATCTGTCAATAAAAGTAGGTTTGAGTCCCAAATTATAGCGCTCTCGAGGTGAATTTGTTCTCTAATCGGCGCCACATCAATGATAACGTTCTCGAGGAGAGTTTGTTTTCTGATCAGCGCCACATCAATTATACTTGTCGTTTCATCGCTCACATGTCTTGAAATTAGAATCTATACCTATACCCCGCACAGATAATATTAAAGATCTGGGTGTCTTGTTCCACAACAATCTCGCGCTTGGTCCTCACATAAAAATGATGTGCAATTCAGGTTATAAAACTCTAAGATTTGTAATGAGAATCTCTAAGTCGTTTGAAAACCAATTGGTGCTCAAAACGTTGTTTAATTCATTGATCCGTAGCAAACTAGAAAGCAATGCTTGCATTTGAAGCTCGGTTGGGGCGAAGAACTCACTCATGGTGGAGAAAGTACAAAAAAAATATCTACGATATCTCTATATGAGAGAGTTTGGTGTCTATCCATGGCTTTATCCTACTCAGTTTCTGCTGGGCATGCTCGAGTATAACTCCTTGAGCGTAAGAAGAGATCTGCGTCTCCTGTTATACGTTGTCAAACTCATTCGAGGAGCTGTGAGCTGTCCAGCAGTACTACAAAGATTAGCCTTAAATGTTCTTAATAATTACATTAGACTGCACCGGCAAGAACTGTTCTCAATAACATACGCAAGAACGGGTCTTCTAGCCGCTATGCCTGTTGGAAGAGCCTTAACTCTTTTCAATGAGACTGCTTCGGATATTGACATATTTCATATCACATTACCAAAGCAAAAGTAAATTATCTTCTAAGATTGAGCGCGTTAGAAAGTACTCATCAAAGTACTTAAGTGACTGTGAATATACTATATGTGTATCATATGTTTGTGTGTAATACTCGCATGTATGCATATACTCGTACATTATTTTTTTATTTTATATAATTTTTTTTTATTCTATGTATTTTTTTTAAATTTTTAATATACGAGTACCTTGTATTTTTCAAAGTAATTGGGCTAAGCCTGTTTTGAAAGAATAAATAAAAATACTTATTTTTGTTAATATTTGTTTTACTAAGTAGGATAACAATTCAGAATTTTTTATTTTATATAAAAAAAATCTTTATTTTTAATATTAACATTTCTTGTATTTTTCAAAGTAATTGGGATAAGCCTGTTTTGAGAAAATAAATAAATATTGTTGAAAGTTTTTCGGTATCCTCAAATTTTCGGGTGATAGACATTGGTGCGCATTACGGTCCATGAAATACGAAGCATCCTCCTCTAACGCTACATCCCGAAGGCATCTATTATGTGTGTTTTCTTCTTTTTAAAGTAATTAAAGTATGAAAATAAACAATATTTCCTTAAAACTAAGTAGGATAACAATTCAATACTGTTACTTTAAACATTACCGCTACTGGAAAAATCTCAATATTTTGAAAATATATTAAGTCAACGAAAGTATTCATTATTTCCTGTGAATTTTTAGCATAACAAATATAGAAAAAGAACATTTAAAAAAGAAGTTAAGCAAATTTGATAAGAAATTTCTTTATCATTCCCCTTATTATATTTTTCGCCATAAACTGTAACCAAGCACGATGATAATAAGATGTAGAAACGTATGTCTTTGTCAAAAATATAATCAGCATAAAAACCAATTATCGTTGAATATTCAATTATGGGATTCTGTAAAAATCGAATCGAAGCCTTTAATTTATTATTTGTTACTTAAATCTCTACGCCTTTTTTATTTTTACAAATAGCTCTCATCTCATACACACATCAGGTCACACATGTTAATTTTCACGTCTCTCATTGTTTTACCTTTTTCTAAGTTAAAATTCCTTTCACGCATTACTCATTTCAGACATTATACATTTGTTTCTTTAGTATTTCGCAACGAATTATCTCAATGTGGGCAAATCGTCTGAAGATGTCTTCATTAACAATCATAACTCTAACAAACAGTTAATCCTTCCTTACTCTACAAAAAGTTGTTCTTCAGACGCATTTCTATTGCAATTTTTTTGTTGGTATCCCTCTTTAATATTCAGGATTTTATATTTGTTTAACAAGTATTTCGTTACTTATTCTCTCAATGTAGCCAAATCATCTCGAGATTTGTTCCCTAAATATACTTATAATATGTATATCTAACGAACCGTCTCTAATATAACAGATAAAAAAACAAAAATAAAGAAAATACCCTGTCGGTCGGTAGATTGGCCACAAGTCTAATATATAAACTTTATTTTGAACATTCGAAAGTTAAGCGACATCATTAATTTCCCTTGATACTTTGCCATTATACTTGAGACTCGACCTTTGAAAGAACGTTCTAATATTTTAAAGAAAAATTGTTTGATCTAAGTTTCTGACTAAAATGAAGAAAGTCAAGTAAAAGTTTTTATTAAACAAATATTATTCACAATTTCGTATACAAAGTTTTGTATGGAGGTGAAACAATAACAGGATTGGAAAATAAACAGAGTTTTTATCAAATTAAAATTATAATAATTCTTTCACAATATTCGGATATCGTTATTTATTTTTAAACTCTTTATTAATGTACATCACGCCATTGGACCATGACCAATAATTTTATAAATAATAATTTAAAACCAATTTGTTTTTAACTCTCGAGAGACCTTTTTACCAAATGGTAATAAAAATTTCTCATTCTAAAATTCTGTTTAGGCAGTATTTTCTTAACCAATGCAATAGTTACGAGTGATATTAAACGGCATGTAGTGATAGAAAACAAAGTCAATAGGGCACTCAACATATAAAAATTTACCATACAATATAAAAATATGCTAAAGCGAAAGTTCACATCAGTATTAAAGTACCAATTTTTGATATGTGGGAGTGAAAGATGGACGTGGAATAAGACTGAAAAAAGGCATAGAAATGCTGTACACATGCGTTCAGTTAGAAGAATACACGGGGGGAAAAAGTATGAAAAAATATGGAAAAAAGGGATAAAACATATTTGTGAACTTAAGACTGATATGTAAAGTAGAATTAATAAGATCACTCTTAGATGGTTTGGGCACGTGTAACGAATGAATGAAGAAAGTTTAACAAAACAAATATACTGTATACATGTGAGTGATTGTCATATGAAAGGAAGACCAAGGAACATATGGTTAGATCAAATTTATGATATTTTGACACAGGAAAACTTTAAGCCAGAGAAATCGTAGGAGCTGTATGAGAAGGTGTGTGAATTTAGAGGGAAGGGGATAAAAAATTGTGTCCCGATAGGAGTGTGGAAAGAAAAGGATTTATTGTCCAGAGGAAATCTCTTCAAACGACATATGAAGTTGTTTTATAGAGAAAGGTGAAGATTTATATTATTGATGAAGAAAAAACAAGTTGATTATATTTAAAAACAAAAAAACCTATCAACGAAAATTGTTTTTTTTTTTTTTTTTATTAAATTTTAATTTGTTTTATCAAACACTGTTTATTTCACTTTTTTGTAATGGTAAAAAAATTGAATAAACAGTGTTTGATAAAAACAAATTACAATCTATATAAACCTACACAATGTTAATGCCTTAACTATAAATAATATTGTATTTTAACTAAACTTTTGTTGTTCAGAAGAACAAAAAAAAATTAGGAAGTAGGATAATGAAAAACTAGGAAAAAATGTCATATCACTGGAGGAAGATGTGATGTTTACTCGGAATATGTCATATCACTAGAGAGAAATGTGATGTTTACTCTGAAAATGTCGTATCACTGGAGGGAAATGTGATGTTTATTTTGAATATGTCATATCACTGGAGGGAGATGTGATGTTTACTACGCTTGATAAAGCGCGTCAAAGTTGGTTCGAGTATTATATTAGCCGGTAACTTGTTGTTTAGTCTAACGGCATAGGAAGTAAAATACATTGTGAACAATGAAAAACAGTGAATGACAAAATACAAGTACTACAAAATAAATCCAGATGAAATAAAGTTAGATTATAGCTAGAATGACGACAACGGTCACCCATCTACCCTAAATATTGACAACGGTCTTATCGACTCGAATATAACTGGGCAGGTATAAACTCATCTTGTTCATTAATCCCTAATATTGATGAAGGGTGTTCAGCCTAATAGGATTGAACTGAACAAAAACCAAATAATTTGATTTTATTCCTTTTGACCCTTTACCGATTTGACTCTTTTTATGAACATCTTCAGACTAAGGGATGACCCATTCTGAGGATGTTCCTACTTAGAGTGAAACCAGCAAATAATTAATAATTGAGTCGAGTAAAATTCAATATTTTATTATGATTTAATACAGTTCTTTGAACGTTGTTTAATTCATTGATCCGTAGCAAACTAGAAAGCAATGCTTGCATTTGGAGCTCGGTTGGGGCGAAGAACTCACTCATGGTGGAGAAAGTACAAAAAAAATATCTACAATATCTCTATATGAGAGAGTTTGGTGTCTATCCATGGCTTTATCTTACTCAGTTTCTGATAGGCATGCTTGGGTATAACTCCTTGAGCATAAGAAGAGATCTGCGTCTCCTAGTATACGTTGTCAAACTCGTTCGAGGAGTTGTGAGCTGTCCAGCATTACTACAAAGATTAGCGTTAAATGTTCCTAACAATTACAATAGACTGCGCTGGCAAGAACTGTTCTCAATAACATACGCAAGAACGGGTCTTCCAGCCGCTATGCCTGTTGGAAGGGCCTTAACTCTTCTGAACGGAACTGCTTCGGATATTGACATATTTCATATCACATTACCAAAAGCAAAAGTTAATTATATTCTAAGATTGAGCGCGTTAGAAAGCACTCATCAACGTACTTAAGTGACTGTGAATATATGTGTATCATATGTTTGTGTGTATATACTCGTATGTATGCATATACATTATTTTATATTTTATATGTTTTTTTATTTTTTGTCTATATAATTTTTCTTCTTTTTTAATGTCTTGTATTTTAAATAAATAAATAAAGAATTCAGACAAGGTGTATGACATATGGAGAAGGGGGGGGAGAGGTGAATGGAAAGATGATTCACTGTTTTATATAATGAAAGATAAAAGTTTAAATATATTATGCTTGGATGAGACAAAGAGGAAAGAATGTGGATTTGAAGAGGTGCGAGAGGTGTAAGGTATGTAGCCTGGTGTGAAAGATAATGGATAAACCAAGCATGGTGTTAGAACATTAATATCCGAGTGGTTAACGTTGTATGAAAGATTAAGACTTTTATTAGCCCAAGAGTGACGGGGATCAGATTTAAAATAGGCATAACGTGTGTTTTACTTTGGTGCTCTGGTCAACAGTGTAACTTATGAAAGAAAGGAAAAAAAATGGAATTGTATAAGAAACGTTTTAGAAAAAAAGGAAGAATGCCAATATTATGTTAGCAGGTGACTTGAATGCATGGGTTCGGATGGGTTCGATTTGGTGTTTGCATGTTTGGTTATATTCATACAAATAATAATGAAGATAGAATATTTTTTTATTTTTTATCAACCAAAGTAATATATTGTACAAATATTTGTCAAGGCTATACCTATGTTCAAATTTATTACTTAACTAATCTTAATTATGTATAATAATTTATGAAATTACTTAATCTTATTTTCCTACATGTCATTTAATTTTTATTTTTTATAATCTTAATATATGATTTCTTATAAATAATTAGCACTTTCATACTACTTATAACTAGATAACAATTCTTACACTAATTATTTAGCAAGAACAAGTCCACTCGTTCAGGCTACTTGTATTCCATCACATTCACTCAGACCTTGGTCGTCTCGGCTAATACTGTAGGTGGACTAGTCAGGCAACAGATAATGCTTCGGGAGCTTGTGCTTATAACGGAAGGGTAGGTCGGATTTACTCTCGTAAGCCCCCAGGGCAGCGACTAAGGGATTGATGTGATTTTGTTGACTTTTATAGTCATAGAATGCTTGAAGTATGTTTGGACAGTAATCTTTTGGTGTCAAATACGTTTTTTGACCACAAAAGGAAATGGAAATACGTTAATAACTATGTAAGCATGGATTCTCTACTGTAAGAAACCACTTTTGATGCAAGAGTGTTTCGAGGAGCAAATATCAGTGAAGACATTACTATTTTATGGTGAGAAGAATAAATCTTCTCCATGGGTCACAATGTGGTGTACACAAAGAAGTGTCAGCCGAGAGAATCAGATGTGAGAAACTACAAGATGACGAGAAACAGGAGAAATTTAGAGATTGTGAAAGAAAAAATGAGAATGGTAAGTGATGGATTAAGTACTAAAGAGGAATGGATGAGTATGAAAAGTATACTGGTAGACACAGAAAAAAATTATATGTTGCACGGCGAAAGTGAAAAATAGAATACATGGTGGGACAAAGCAGTCAAAAATAGAATACATGGTGGGACAAAGCAGTCAAAAATATAATACATGGTGGGACAAATCAGTCAAAAATAGAATACATGGTGGGACAAAGCAGTCAAAAAACTACGTGAAGGAAGAAAATAGAGCTTAGACAATATTTGTCGAAGGAAGAAAAGGTTATAGAGATCAAATAATGGGAGAAAGAGAGAGAGAGAGTATAATTAATGTAAGATATAAACGAAAATGAAGAAGAAACTTAGAGATGAAGAAGGCAGAAAACTGAATATGAATGCGGGGGTTTATGGACTTGAAAAAAGCATATGACCGTGATAAGAGACAAGCTGTAGAAAATATTGAATAAATAGGGTGTTGAACGCAAACTAATACGTGGTAATACGACATTATATGCCCAAAGTATTTTGTATGATATTTCTAAACATATCCGGATTTGTGATTGTAGTGTGTGACTGGAAACATTTTTTTTTTGTTTCCAATAATCAAACATTCGTGCACTTTTTCTATCGATATTAAAATTAGGTTCAGTTTTGTCACATTAAATGTTTGGAAACGGTCATCGGGCCTTCCAGCTAAAGTAATTTCAGGAAATAATTTACATAATGGCCCAACATTTTTGTTTGTGACACGTGATGTCCTCCTACAAATTTGCCTGGTTTTCATTTTTAAAAGTCAGAATCACGAAATGATAATTGAAAAAATAAATATTTATTTTAATACTTGTTTTTAACTTTTTTTTCGCACAATGTTTATTTTCGTATGGATATTTTTTTCTTATTTATTTAAAAATATGTATTTTAACGCTGTAAATACAATGGCGATGCCGTGCATAGTTGTGAGTGTGCTTATTTGTATGTATTGTATTATCAAACAGGCGTCCCAAATTATATATTATTATTAGATTTTTTATTTAATTTTTTTTATTTTATTTATTTTACACATGACAAGAAAAATACAAAATTTGCGAAAAACCAACAGGTAATTTAATTTAGACACAGTTTTAACGAATCTGGGTTTATTGCCTTTCATTTGTCGTCTCCCCAGTAAAGTAAGCTTTTGCCTGTATCTTACTGAGGACATGTAAAAATAAATCGATATTTCTTTCCGATAATTGATTATATAAAACCCCGATGCACATTCTCATCAACCTCAGTGATACTCAACAGTGACACTCAATAACATATGTACGAGTATACATAACGCGAATCAAACCCCTCACATTTCATAACACCAGATATACCAAAAC
The DNA here is from genome assembly GCA_949825065.1 of Odontocerum albicorne. NCBI lineage: Eukaryota > Metazoa > Arthropoda > Insecta > Trichoptera > Odontoceridae > Odontocerum > Odontocerum albicorne. The sequence continues at coordinate 53,194,042 of OX463842.1, read as the reverse complement.
GTTCATCCCACAATATACCGCACAAAATCATAAAAAAAAATATAACACCACACAAGAGTTCACACAAACCTTTGCTGCAAGTCATTTCTCTTGCAAGTCCAAGATTGATTCTAAATGTGGTAATAATTAAAAACAAATTCATCTGAATTAATTAATTATATGATACGAATTAACTGCTCATTCAAATTTCTTCTAGCTTACCACTGATGTAAAATATTACAATACATTTATAGTTCCTGTCCTCTTTTATTTTGAGGGTAGTTACTAGACTAAGTTTTCCAGCCAGGGCGTTACATGTTTGATTTTTGTTGGATCTTAGATTTAAAAAATCAATTCAGTTCTCTTTTCACTTAAAGCCTCTGACTTTTCTCTTTGGCTGGTAAAGAACAGAACAGGAAAATAAATCCTACCAGGTTAACTGTATCCAGCAAAAGTGTAATGCAATACTGATTGAGAGGTTTAAGATCACAAGTTGGAGTGCACTTATGTTGAAACTCAACTCGAAATTATTCTTAAGAAATGTTCAAAGTAATTATATTGAAACTCAACATGGAAACCAAATAAATTATGTTCATTCTTTTACACAACAAATGTTTCAAAAACAGCATAAACTATAGTTCGGAAATTCTAGAATGAGTCCTGTGACAGCTTACAAATTTGCCCCAATACAACTTTATGTAATGTATTTACCTAAATAACTTGCTATTTATTAGAATTGAGGCTTATAGTAAAGTTGATAAAATGATTAAAATTACTGAACATCGTTACAAGGTTGTATTGGGGCAAATTTGTGAGCTGTCACAGGACTCATCCTACATTTTCTGAACTATAGATATAAATCGATCATCATATTCTTGGAAAACTATTAAGTTAAAAATCTTAAATAGAAATTTCACGCTAATGAACCTTTAAATATTATTAAAAACAGGTTTTTATTCATTATTTTTATCAAACTCTTATTTGTTTTACGGTGCAATGAGGTGAAAGCTTCCAAAACGACACAAATATTACTAAAAAATAATTTGTGGTGGGTCCAAATGTTATTTGGTATAAACGTGGGCTTAACACTGATTTAATAATAGGGTGAAAATACTAGGTTGCGAGGGTTTGGAAGTATTGAACTGGTAAGTGACTAAATGCAAGTTAAAACGTACAAAATATATGTGACAGTCGTGGTAGAGAACGACTTAAGTGATTGGACCAAATGAATACAATTTGAAACATGGAAAGGTAAACCGTATGAGAAATAGAAGAAACTATATGAGAAGATGTAAGGATGTGGAGGCAACGAAGAAAGTATGTTTTGTTAGGAAAGTTTAATACTTTGTTCACATCCGCATATCCTAAAAAAGGAACTAACCTGATAGTTTGATAAAAAAAACACGATTCAAATCTTAACGTTACCCAAGAATTTTGTAGGCTGTTAATTTAATAAACTTTACTCATTTTGTTGACCAGTTATCCAAACCTACTAATACACGACTGAAACTTTCCTCAAATGATAAATAAGGTCATAACTAAACATAAATAATAGATAAATAAGGTCATAACCAAAAATATACATTGAATAAATAAGGTCAGAACTAAAAATAAATAATAAATAAATAAGTTTAAAACTAAAAATAAAAAGTAGATAAATAAGTTCATAACCCATTATAAATAATAGATAAATAAGATGTTAACTAGAAATAAATAATAGATAGACAGGGTCATAACTAAAAATAAATAATAGATAAATAAGGTCATAACTAAAAATAAGTTATAGATAAATAAGTGTGGAACGTATTAATTTTTTCTTCATATTAATATTTATCGTCTCATAATTTAATTTTTATTCACACATTCATAAAATTGACGTGATCAAATAAGAAAATATTTTTCATATATTTAAAGAAATACATACGTGTTGAATTTTATTATTTTTCTCTTGCAGAAATATTTGTGATGCAATCAAGCAGTTTTAAAAACAAGCCAAATTGAAATATAGCCTGCGAAATTCAAAAAAATAAATAACCACAAAAATACGCTCTAATATACAAGTATTTTAGCTGTTTATTTGCATAAGCGAAAACCAAACATGGGTACAAATTTACATTTGTTTTATTATGTAAACAATAATATACCGAATCCACTTTCTCAAATACGTAACGCGGACAGCTCTGGTCATGAATGAAACACAAAAAACGACAGAAGGGTTACAATAGCATAGGGGCTATCAGTTCGATATTTCATCGACGCAGCTTCCTTTCACCCAAAAATAAGCTCCTCCTCTATAAAACCCTTATTCGTCCTATCTTGTCCTATGCTGCACCCGTTTGGTGTAGTGTGAGCAACACGGATCACCTGAAACTCCAGAGAGTGCAGAACAAGGCATTCGAGATATCTTTTAACACCCATTCCAGAACAAACCTTACCCAACTTCACGCCGAACAGCGAGAAGAAACCCTACAACACCACATCCTCGCTTGGACCGTGAAGTTCTATAAAAGCCAACAAAATCACAGCAATCCCTTAGTCGCTGCCCTGGGGCTTAGGAGAGTAAATCCGACCTACCCTTCCGGAATACAAGCAGCCTGAACGAGTGGACTTGTTTTAGCTAAATAATTAGTGTAAGAATTGTTATCTAGTTATAAGTAGTATGCAGGTGTTAATTATTTCTAAGGAATCATATAGTAAGATTGAAAAAAAAAAAAAAAAATGAAATGTAAAAAATAAGATTAAGTAAGTTCATAAATGATAACATATAATTAAGATTAGTTAAGTAATAAATGTGTATATAGGTATAGCCTTGACAAATGTTTGTACAATACTTTACTTTGTTTAATAATAAAAAAAGAATCGAGCGAGTCTACGATACGATATTACTTGATATTTATATAAGAAGACGACAAACTCGCCATTTGTATGTAGGTATTAACATTAATGTCTGATGAATGTTGATTTATTTATACATTAATTCTAATACATACAAATGGCGAGTTTATTGCAATTCGACCAACCAACCAGGAAAGAGTTACGCAGATAATTTACACTTATTGGACGAAAGGTTAAAATGTGTTTTAACAAAAAACTTAACATGCTTACAAAGTATGTGAAATAAAAAAAATTGTAAAACAAAGATTCTTTAATGTTTATTGAAGTTAGTCAAAAATTAACTTTGTTATTTCAGTAATCACGTTAATTCCCACTACACGTGCTTTTACTTCCTATCCCGAGACTCTCTTCAAGTGGAATGAGGTAATAAGTGGAATACCAGAAATTTAATGCGGAATAAGTTGAAAACCGGGTATCAATGCCATTAGTAGATTAACAAACTATTTAATTTTGTTAATTATTTTGTTTAGAAGTTCTACAAATTTGAAGCCAAACCCTTCCAAAAACACATATTACAGGTTTCCCAAAAATTGATTGTGAAAATAATCAATAAACTTCCTGCTCGGTATCCCACGGCGGAGCTTTTTAGAGAGTATCAGGTCCTGAACATAGCTAATTTACATCTCAAATCCATTCTCTGGCACTACCATCGAGAGGAGGGGAAGATGCAAACTCAGCAGACACACATGACACGCATGGCAACTAATGAAATGTTCACCATCCCTAGAGTTAAAACCTCTTTTGCCCAAAGGCAATATGCTTATTTGGCTCCCATTACATACAATGGCGTGCTGACTTCAATAAAAGTAAAGGTAGGAAAACCATTTAGACAGTCGATCGGAGCGTGGTTGTTATTGCGACAGGATTTTGAGTACTTGGGCTTTCAGGATGAATGACGAGTAGAAAGGATTTATGTGAGCTCGTGAGTGTGGGTCTCTTCTTGTTGTTTTAATTTTGGATGTTTTTGTATTTGTGTTTCTGTGTGTTTTTCTTTTTTTCTTCTTTTTTTTTTGTTTTGATTTTTATTCTTATGATTGTGTGCGGTATATTGTGGGATGAATATTTTTGGTCTTTCTGGAGTGATAATGTGTGAGAAGTTGAGTTTCGCAAGATGTATCCAGTTGTAGTTGAGTGTCACTGTTTGTCAGGGTGATGAGAGCGTGCAACGGGGTTTTTTTGTGTTATCAAAAATCGGAAAGAAGTATCGATTTATTTTTTCATGCTAAATATCCTCAGTAAGATACAGGCAAAAGCCTAGTTTACTGGGGATATGACAAATGAAAGGCAACAAACCCAGATCCATTAAAATTATATGTCCAAATCAAATTACCTGTTGTTTTTTCTCAAATTGTGTATATTTCTTGTCATGTGTAATAATAAATAAATTAATAAAATACAGGGAAAGGAGAAAGAAAATGTAGAAGGACAAGAAAATAGAAGTAATTACGGTCTTTTTTTTAATTTTTGATTTTTGAATTTTCCCGTATTGAACATAATATATATCGTCGTCATACAGAAGAAAGTGACCAACTAACAAAATGCAAAATGTTCAGGAGAGCCATTTAACCATTTTTACACTTTTGTTTTAATTTTTTTTTTTAAATAAATGTATTCACACTTGTGATTATTTTTGTGTGTATAGAAATTTTCATTGCTTTCAAAATAAAGAAATAATATTTTTGAAAATTTCCATACAATTTTGCTTGTAAGAAAATAAACATCAATGCAGATAGTCATTTTAAGCAAGTCAAGATATTATTATTATTCTTCCAAGTTCTTGCTGGTTTATTTCTTCCAGGCCACCATTATGTTAGTAAGGTGTCAGATAGTCATTAATCACGTTTTTGCGAAAAATGCACTTGGTCGCTTTCTCTTATATGACGACGATATGTTATATTTTATATCTTATATTCAGCTGATTTAGCAAAAAAAAAACTGATATACCAAATACATTTTTTTGAAAAATTTTGTTTTTCTTTTCCGCAAATCGAAAGAGGATATGGTAACCAAAATAGACGTTATATAAATTTTGAGAGGCCTGTTTATTAAAATTCGTATTTTGGTATGTTTAAAAAGAGAACAAACGAGTGTCACGATGATGTTCTGCAATAATAAAAAGAGAACTAACGAGTGTCACGATGATGTTCTGCAAGAATAAAAAGAGAACTAACGAGTGTCACGATGATGTTCTGCAATAATAAAAAGAGAACAAACGAGTGTCACGATGATGTTCTGCAATAATAAAAAGAGAACTAACGAGTGTCACGATGGTGTTCTGCAATAATAAAAAGAGAACTAACAAGTGTCATGATGATGTCCTGCAATAATAAAAAGAGAACTAACGAGTGTCACGATGATGTTCTGCAATAATAAAAAGAGAACTAACGAGTGTCACGATGATGTTCTGCAATAATAAAAAGAGAACTAACGAGTGTCACGATGATGTTCTGTAATAATAAAAAGAGAACTCAGAGTGTCACGATGATATCCTGCAATAATAAAAAGAGAACTAACGAGTGTCACGATGATGTTCTGCAATAATAAAAAGAGAACTAAATAGTGTCACGATGATGTTCCGCAATAATAAAAAGAGAACTAAGCGTGTTACGATGATGTTCTGCAATAATAAAAAGAGAACTAACGAGTGTCACAATGATGTCCTGCAATAGTAAAAAGAGAACTAACGAGTGTCACAATGATGTCCTGCAATAATAAAAAGAGAACTAAAGAGTGTCACGATGATGTTCTGCAATAATAAAAATCAATTTACGAATATGAAGAAAAATTTACAATATTTTAAAAATATATGTTTTAGAATGAAAATGCCCTCTAAAATAAAAATATAAGCAACGAGTATTTAAAGCATAAATTTAAATAAATGAAAACCCCGTGTTTTATTATTTCTTAAAGTACCATTGGGAGTCGATTTTCATTTCCCCGGATGGAAATCAAGCGCCTTACCAACTAATTAACAGAGATTGCTCAATTCGTCATGTTCAAGTTTTATAATTAGTCAAATTGTGAATGGGAAATGTTTAAGCTTGTGTTTGAGTATTGTGTGCCAGCTGTTGTATTTCAGCAGGTACACAGTCTTGACAGACTGAACTCATAGTTTAGCTGGTAAGGATATAAAACTTCCATGACGAGCAGCAGGGTTAACCAGGTGCAGCCTTTTGTTAATTAAGGGTGCATACAATGCTTTTGTACGAGTATGTTGCTTTACTGCACTACAAGAATATGTGATAAACAAAGTATTGAAATAATATATATAAGCTACATAAAAAAAAACATTAATTCTGATGTTTGAATGGTCTAAACGTTAAACCAATTTTAAAGTGAATTTATGCGAACGCTTTTGATTCAGAAATCGAGTTTGGGAAATTCCCTCGCTTACTCCGAATCCTGACTGGTTGCCGGATACACGCATAAATTACCAACTCGATATTTCAAAATATTGAGCTTACAAACTAGTTTAACTACAATACTTTGGGGAAAATCAATTTAAAGCTGATAAAATGTGGTTCGGTTCTCTGGATATACTCTGTAAATATTTTCGCTTTTATCGATTTGAATAAAATTAAATAAATTTTGTGTTAAATATAAAGACGACACCGTTAGTAGGTATAGCACTTGTCTTCCAGGCCAGGGGCTACATGTTCGATTAAAAAAAAAAAGTTCTCGATTAAGGGTTTTCAACACCTTCATGTCTGTTGAGGAGAAATTGTAATATGGCAATAAAACCGCAAGGTAGTTTTTTTTTAATTAAATTCAGACTCTATAATTCCAGCAACTTCTAACCATCCTAATAATCATAAATTCGCCGCCTTTAACTGTATGCTTCATAGATTGCTCAGTGTCCCATTAACCGACGACAATTTTAAAAATGAATTAATAACCATAAAAAAAATTGCTACAAATAATGGCTATACTGGAAGCCTCATTGATTCACTTTTAAAAAACAAAACAAAAAAGAAACTTATAAAAGATTATATATTTAATGACACCTATAAGCATACCTATAAATGGAGCAAAGTCCTATTTATAAAAAATATACCAAATGAAATAACCAAAAAGATTCCAAGTCACATAAAGCCAGCTTTTTACACTAACTTTAATCTCCGGAAACTCTTATTTAATGGGAAAGGCAAAAATGGAATACTTAGCAACAGTGGTGTGTATAAACTTTTATGTGCTGACTGTGATAATTTCTGTATAGGAAAGACAGGAAGATCTTTTGAAAAGAGATTTCTTAAACACCAATCTGCCTTAACAAATCCTCTAATTTATTCTGAAATGGCTAATCATTGTCACCGTGAGAATCATACTTTTTCTATCGATGATGCCAAATTCTTACATATTAGCGGCAACGGAAATAAATTGGACAGATTAGAGGCCCTAGAAATTTCTAAGTCAGTATACCGATCGGAGCATCTGTTGAATAGTTATTTCCCCAAAATCTCCCCGCTCTTGGCCGAAATTGTACCTAGCCTTCCTCATCCCCCCGCCTTCAACCGTTGAAGTGTCTATATCGGTGCCAGTTTGAACAGCATTTAGTCTTGTTTGCGCTCCCCTGAAGATGAGGTGAAAGCCTTGAAACCGGTAGGGTTATACCGTCATAAAAAAGTGGAATAAACAGTGTTTGTTAAAAATAAATTACAATGTCTTTAAACTTCCACAACGTTAATGCCTTAACTATAAACAACATATTAAATTAAAAGTATTCTGCAAATGAAAAATGGCTGATAAAAAACAGATCAGATTTAATATGAGATGACCTGAATACATGATGAATATGATTTATGACTTCAAAAACTTAATAATTATGAAAATAATTCGTCATTGTTTAGGTGTGATCTTATGAAATCTTATTTATATCTTATGACAGGTGTATTGTCGCGCGACAACATAGTGGAATTCATGCGGAAGCTCGTTGGTTCGAACCCCACGGTGCAATGCTCCTTTCAAATGACACAGGCTTTATTCCCGCTCAGTATTTGAGGGTGTAACTACGACTCCGGTTATATACATTTTTGGTGTGTCATCTGATTCAGTACAGTGGTGTGGCCGGTACGTTTGCTGGTATGCACCGGCTTACTCGCTCAACACAAACTACAAGACATAGGAGAATGGCGAAGGGATCTTAAACTACGAGGTCCAGTAACGAAAACAAAAGCATTTCATTATTAAAATTAAAAAGCATGAATCAAATAAAAAAATGCAACGATTTTCGATTTAAAAATTTAAAAAATAACTTTATTTTTTTTAAAAATGGTAACATTTTTTTGCTTGAATAATTTGAAAGAAGACAAGCTTATCAAGTTTAACATTGTGGAGGTCTTTTGGTACTAGCATACAAGAACATAAGGGTTGTCGATATAAAAACTTTTTTTTTTTTCAGTATTTGCAAACCATATCATAAAGAAAAATCTCAATTTCAAAGATAATACGATTGAAGTTTTACTTATGTGACAAAAATTATGTAAAACAATCAATTACGAAAAGAATTAGATATACATTACTCTGTGAGCAAAAATCATAGTATTAATAGGCCAAAACCCATACGATCGGCAAAGAAATAATACGAGAATTGAATTTTGAATTCAAGATATCGAGAGGGGAATACTTGGATTCTCTCCGAAAGTAATTCGAAATTTGAAGCTCGGTGGGTCCGTGATACTGAACGAATTTTAAATACCTAGCTAATCATTTTTGAACCGGTTTAAAAGGGGACGATGCATAAATGATATAAATACACAAATTTTACATTTATGAATATATAGATTTTCATAAATGTAGAATTGGTTTTACTTACGTGAATATTTCACGGGTTGCAACTAGTAAAAAGTAATTAATAAATAACCAATAAATGCAAAAGGTTTGATACCTCTAAAACATTTTTGTTTGAATTTCTATTGTTAAAAAAATCTTTTATCGATAGACAACACACACTCTACATTACAAAATAAATATTTTTAAATATTCTATGAATTCTGTTCTTTTCTGAATCATCCGTAAATTTTCAAAACGGAGGTTTAATTTATAAAATTATAATATCACTTAAAACGTTCTTGTATTTTCTTTTTACGTTCAGTGGTGATTTTAAAAACTTGATCTGCTCACATTCAAAACAACTTAAGGAGAAAACTTTGAGCGGTTTTCATTGAATTTCTATCCGCGAGGCTTCCACTGGAGCAGGGGTTGTTTTTTGAGTGAATAAATTTGAATAAAAAATTAAAATCAAATTCTCTACAGAAAATTTTCTTACGCCTGAGTTCAATAATATAAAATCGATTTATTGTTTTTAAAAAATATGTTTCAACCGATACAGTTACGGTACTTTAAGGAAAAATTGTTTATTCTCATACTTAAATTACTTTAAAAAGAAGAAAACACACATAATAAATGCCTTTGGGATGTAGCGTAAGAGGAGGATGCTTCGTATTTCATGGACCGTAATGCGCAACAAAGTCTATCATCCGAAAATTTGAGGTTACTGAAAAACTTTCAACAATATTTATTTATTCATTCATTTTCTCAAAACAGGCTTAACCCAATTACTTTGAAAAATACAAGAAATGTTAACATTAAAAATATATAAAAATTATATAGAATAAAAAAAATTTATATAAATAAAAAATAATGAATTGTTATCCTACTTAGTAAAACAAATATTAACAAAAAATAGTTTTTTTATTTATTTTTTTCTAAACAGGCTGAGCCCAATTACTATGAAAAATACAAGGCATATTAAAAATAAAGAAAATATACATAGAATAAAAAATAATGTATATGCATACATATATCATATACACACAAACATATGAAACACATATATTAACAGTCACTTAAGTACGTTGATGAGTGCTTTCTAACGCACTATATCTAAGAAGAAAATTTACTTTTGCTTTTGGTAATATGATATGAAATATGTCAATATCCGAAGCAGTCCCGTTCAGAAGAGTTAAGGCTCTTCCAACAGGCATAGCGGCTGGAAGATCCGTTCTTGCGTATGTTATTGAGAACACTTTTTGCCGGCGGCAGTCTAATATAGTGTAATTGTTAGGAACATTTAACGCTAATCTTTGTAGTAATGCTGGACAGCTCACAGCTCCTCGAACGAGTTTGACAACGTATACCAGGAGACGCAGATCTCTTCTTACGCTCAAGAATAGTTCTTGCCGGCGCAGTCTAGTGTAATAGTTAGGAATATTTATAGCTCATCTTTGCAGAAAAGAATCAGAATGGATATTAGGCATGCTGCTAAAATTAACGGTAAAAGTCTGGAGAAGTTGGTGATCACGAGAACAGTTGAGGCCAAGCGAGCAAGAAAAATGTGTCCCATGAGATTGATGGATCAACTAAAGGAGTTAATAGGATAATTTTTAAAAGCTGCATTCAAAATGACCCAGTACCGGTTGAATGCATACAGTTGGTGCGCCAAGTTCAAACACAGAAGAGGATCAAAATGACCCAGTACCGGTTGAATGCATACAGTTGGTGCGCCAAGTTCAAACACAGAAGAGGATCAAGACGTTCCGATATCGAATATATAACCGTTTTGTGTATACTTGTGCGGCGCTGAAATACTCGTACACATGAACAATAAAAACCCGAGAACGTGCAGAATCGCTTTCATTTAGGAGTTATGGTTGACGTAGGATGCTAAGAATCCCTTGAATCGCCAGAAAAATTCAAACCTCTTTTCTCCAGGAGTTAAATATGATATCAATCCTAAATACGTTTCTGACGTATTCTTTGGTTCAAAGGGCATATTGTCATATATGAGCCAGACAACTTGGAGACAATGATACGCAAAAAAGATTGCTTGTAAGGAGTAAAGACAGAACGCCAGTATAGTACAAAACTGCAAATTTCTTTAAAAAACTAAAAAATAATATCTAAATACCATGGCTTGAAAAATTGATTTATGCAAAATTAATATGTCAAATAGTACTATTGTGGTGACTTTGGCCATAAATTATTTTAATGGTCGACAATGTGGTTTTTTTTTATCAAAAACTAGTTAATCGGTGTCAAAAACAACAAACATGTTACAGAAAACTCTTTTTTGGTAATTAGTAGTTTTTTTATGTAAAAACTTGTCCATTTATTTTATAAACCTTTACATTTGTGGTGATATTATAAATGATTGCTGTATTTGTGTTCCACAATGGATGATTTCGATGAAAAACTTGCAAATTTGTATGTTAAATGGTCAGGTGCTCCGCTAATGATGAGGACAAACCTTGAAACCGCTAGGGTGATAAATTGTTACATAAAGAGAATAAACAGTGTTTAGTAAATTTCTATTTCAAATTCTTAAGCTTGACAAAATGGAGTGTTTGTTGATTTTGACATAAACGCATTATAAAACTTCACTTGCGTTACGATTTCCTTCATAATTTCATGGTTTTAGTAGCAAATATGTGATTTTAGGGCACAAAATAGGAAATTTCTGTTAAAAAAACCACAAAACGTTGACACAAATACCTCAGTTTGGATAAAATCGTGCGTTTTTTTTAATCGTCACTGACCATAAAATTGATACTTTTATAATGATCTTGTCCATAATTGCTATATTTGTTGAACAAATGTTTATGTTTTTTTAACTGTAAATATTGTTAAAAACAACACAAATGCGATGAAACTCTTTTAATATTTTTTTCAAAATAAAGGCAAAAATTTTCTTATGTGTTTGTTGTTGAATTATGTGTCTCAAATTATACGTTTGTTGTTGAAAAAGAACGTGTTTTGGTTCAAAAAGCAAATTATGTCAAAAACATAAAAAGAGAGTTACAAAGGTTTAATAGCGAAACCGCATCTATTATAACGGTTTTTTTTTTCTCCACAACAGTCATATGTTTGTAGCCAAAAATGTATGTTTTTTATAATACAAAATAGCAAATATCTGTCAAAAAATGTACACGTTTTCTCGAATTCCTCAGTATTCTTAACATTGTGTGTTTTGATAAAAATAACGCTAAAATATGGTTAAAATAAAATTTTGTCAACGATAACTGAATAAAATCGGCACTGCGTCTTTTTTTTATGAAAAAAAAGATATTTTCTTAAATATGTATATCCTAACTTATGTCAAATGAATGGCATACATAAAAAGAGGTAGGGGAAGGAAAGAAAGGAAAGATGTAACATTGATATTTTTAGAAGTATATGAAAGAGTAGAGCATGTTTGACGAGACGTATGAATCTGGATGTGTTGATATATGTCTTATCTGCCTTATTAAAGAGAAATGACGTCATGGTATTACGTATAATATAATACATTGTTATTAATTTACGAGTTTGATAGTTTTCAAAGTTTTAACGAAGAAATTTTTATTAAATTTTCATCATCATCATCATCAATGGCGCTACAGCCCATTGTGGGCCCCGGCCTCCTCCAGCAGTCATTATTAAATTTTGGTCGACAATAATTGAGCATAATTACATAAAAAAGGTATAAATATAAAAGCCATAAATACAATTTAAACGATCCAAAAGGGCTCATAACTCAATCTAACGTCATGGAATAACACTACATTGTTGAGAAAGGATATTTTATTTGAAACAAGCAATTGAAAGTAACGTCTCTGTATCTGATGGCTGGCGGGACGAGAGGGTGGGCGATGGCGGCGGGGGTCCAATCCCCTCTCTCTCCCCCGAACACCCTCCTCCTTCACCAAGACCAGGCCAGGCCTAGCCCATAAAGCATCCTAGTTAGTATGCCGGAGCTATACAATATTGTATGGGACCGCAGCGAGCTAAACACGCCTTAGGACTCCGATAAATCAACGGGGTTCAGCTTTTACGACTTTAATGATTATTATTACAAACAGTAATATCATAACCTCGGTATGTCTTGCGGCTGCGGCTGGAGATCGTAACGCGTGGAAGGAAGGGTGGAGGACAACTGGCCCCGGCCATCATGACTGTGATCTCTTTTTCAAAAGATTATTTATTTACTCCTCGATCTCAGAATATGGCTCACCGATTTTTCTAACGATGATTTCAAGTAAAATTTTCATTAATTTCTTTGGTTCCCTTTGACATGCGAGTATTGGCGATGTAAAAATATTCAAACAACAATGAATTCGGTCCCATTTATCAAGCCATCGAGCTTAGAACCATTGAAGTAGGTTTGAAATTCGCAGTTTGTCACGCAAGTGTTGACGATACTGCCGCGTGCGAAGAAGCAACACGACTCGCACACGTTTAAATATTGCGATTATTGAACCAGATCTTTTACCAAATTGGTACAATAATTGGCAATTTTATATTTTTTTTTGGCTATCATCGGAAATCGAACCCGAAACTCCCGGTTGGAAGACAAGCATCTTCCTAACTAGGCTACGGAGATCACGATAATACCGAACCCTCAAAGAATATAAAACACTTAAAACTATAGGGAATTATAATTGAAATACTTATTATTCGTTTTATATGAGATTTAAGTCTGACATTTGTCTTTTATTTAAATAAACGATGATAAGGCTATAGAAATAACATATAATGATTGTTTTAAACAAATTAAAATTTTAATTTATACATTAATTAAATGAATTCATTCTTTTGAATCTTTATTAATTTATTTAAAGGGTCGAACGACCTTATTAATCCGAAAAATACAAAAATAACAATTTGAAATCTATATGGATATGTTAGCAGTGTTATACTCGCACAATAGAAAAAGATACATCCAGAATAAGATGAGCTAAACACAATAGAAAAGCGAAATCACATAATTTATTCAATACATCCCAACTTGACTCTTGTTCTGATATAAATCATTTATTCCACGTATTCTGTATTGTTGATAATGATCCAGTAAGATAAAATAATCATTCAAACAGTGAAAATCATTTTAATGAACTTAAAATCAGTTTGTATTTGATTTTAATTTAAATGGTTTACTAAGTAATATGTCTAATTTTAAGTTCTACTTTAAGAAAGAAAACTTTATTATACAACACTGGAAATAATCAGAATTTGTTCAGAAAGGGTAATAAATTTGAATCGGATATAAAATACAAAGTATTATTCGTGGTCTTATAAAGTGAAAATTGTTTTAAAATGCGCAGAACTTTCTTTGAAAGTAAGGCTGAGAAAGTCATGGAAAATTCATATAATTGTAACTTGTAACTAAGACAACAATTTACACAAAGCATGTACTGAAATTATTTATTTAAAGGCTTTTTTTTTTTAAATATTATTCACAGCTGGTTCTGATAAATTAGTAAAATATAGTATACCGATAGCTTTTTAAGATTTTACGTACAGAATAAAAATTAATAAAAATTTTTTTTTTGGCAATTCACACAAATGTTTATTGTTAAACTAAATGATTTCAGACTTATCAGTGAACATTTTTTATCATCTTCAATTGTTCAATAATTGTGTCCATAAATGGATTTCGACGATAAAAATAGCAAATAAATTATCATATTGTTTATAGTTAAGGCACTAACGTTGTGGAGGTTTAAAGTCATTGAAATTTATTTTATTAAGCATTAAACTCATAAAACCAGCTTTATAAACTAATTTTAATCTCCGGAAACTCTTATTTAACGGGAAAGGCAGAAATGGAATACTTAGCGAAAGTGGTGTGTGTAAACTTTTATGTGCTGACTGTGATAATTCATATATAGGAAAGACAGGAAGATCCTTTGAAAAGAGATTTCGTGAACACAAATCCGCCTTAACAAATCCTCTAATTTATTTTGAAATGGCTAATCATTGTCACCGCGAAAAGGATACTTTTTCTATCGATGATGTCAAATTCTTACATATCAGTAGTAAAGGAAATAAATTGGACAGATTAGAGGCCCTAGAAATTTGTAAGTCAGTACATCGGGGTGAACATCTGGTAAACACATATATCCCAAAAATCTCACCGCTGCTGGCCGAAATCGTCCCATGTCCTCCCTCAGTCCTCAGTCCCCATCGCGAATGTCCCTAACCGTTGAAGCGTGTGTATCGGTACCAGTTCGAACAAAATTTAGTATTGTTGGTGCTTCCCTGAAAATGAGGTGAAAGCCTTGAAACCGGTAGGGTTATACCGTTACAAAAAAGTGGAATAAACAGTGTTTGATAACATAAATTACAAATAAATTTATAAATTTAAGTATCAAAAAAATGCATTTATTAAAAACAATTAAATATATCAATCAATTAGAAAAAAACAATGAAATTAAATGTCAAATACATTTACGAGAGTGTTAGCAGAAAAAAAAACATTTGCCGTTCTCATCATCCTATTGGTGAGGACGTATTTCGATTGGTAGCATATGAGATGAGCCCAGACCTGAGCTTCTCCCTCAAATGTTGCTTCTTTTCCATTGCTTTACATATATGTACAAGTAAACATTTTCAATATATATTTACTACATATATTACTTTCAATAAACATATTATTTTATCATTTTAAAGTTGAAAAAATATATTTAAATGCAAAATAAATCATTTAAAACCAATTATGTAATAAACCTAGCGACCATCATTAAATCTTTGGATTATTTACTTCTATACCGCTTTCCCAGGACATTGTCTGACACAATATGATTTCTTCCATAACATGCTTCTGTCATGTTATTTGTGCTAAGGAAACACAACTCTTTTAATTTGGTGTGTGAACGATGAAAAATATTATTTATACGAATACACTTTTCCATACATTCTGTCACTTTCATATATTTTTTAACTTAAGCTCAGCATCTTTCATTGTTCAAAAACTTACAAATCTAAACCATAATTAATTAGCAAACTGTACAAGCTACACCGTGACTCGTTCAATTTGTACAACACTTTTCAATGGCCTATTCCACGACTTCCGAACTTTCTCAATCATGTCTAGATTTTACATGTGAATCAGAAGTAAAATATATATTTTTTTTCATTTGCTTCAGTCTAATTTTATTTTTGTGGCTACACTAAACCTTCAGTACTTTGGCCTTTTGACTCGGATTTACTTCTCTAAAGCATTCACTGCCCTGAAAATATCTATCCAATGCGTCAAATACATACTGAAGGCCTCTTCTTTTTAAACTTTAAAAACGAAGTAAAGCAGAACTAGAGATTTTAAACCACTTTAAACTAAAACATGTTTACCAATTATTCATAATATTTCAAAATAACCGATAACCGTTTATTTTAATTCGGCTAACCGGTTAGAAAATAAAATATTGAAGCGTTTTATGCAACCAAGCAATATTTTCTACATTTTGGTGCGGAATTTGATCATACCTTTAAATACGACGTATTATTTCAGAGATGTAAATATCTCAAAAATATTGGATAGTTAACAGTCGAAATCTCACATCTATTGGATAGTTTACAGTCAAAATCTCACAACTATTGGAAAGTTCACAGTCAAAATCTCACAACTATTGGATAGTTCACAGTCAAAATCTCACAACTATTGGATAGTTCACAGTCAAAATCTCACAACTATTGGATTGTTCACAGTCAAAATCATGGAAAGGGACAATTTAGCAAAATAAATTTGTGCAAATACGTTATCTGTTCTAATTGGACAGAAACTGTGCAAGACTTATTCCTTGGAAACTATTTCAAAAACAGAAATGATAACATACGTTTAAAGAAAATTAGTGTTACCCTTTGAAGATATATGTTTGTCATAACTATTTTTTTGCCTAACCGAATAGAACCGGTTAACCGGTTTCTTGGATGTAAACATAACCAAAACGGATAAGTCAAATTAGGCTGGTTAGTTAGTGGTACCCAACCAGTCGATTGCAATCTACTTATCGATCGCAGTTTGTTTTGAAGTATTATTTACTTTTTCTTCCATTACACAAACTAAAAATATCACTTTATATTTAGTAATGTATAATTTTTTATTCGTAATAAATATTATAATGTATTACTAATTATCATTTTGCATTTTTTCCTGAACACTTGTATACTGCAACGTCATCCTTAAAAAATAGCTAGGGTGCAGATAAAGATTGGCCACCCCTGAGCTACACAATCATTGAATGCCATGCTACATAAAATAACTACATAGTAGAATGGTCATGAAACAAATAAATATAAAGTTAATTTGTACTTTTAAAAAAATGTAATCCTCGATGTAAACAGAAAGCGTATTTAAATAGGCGGAAGACACACACCACCGGCCACTACGCCCAGAGTCAGGGCCGTGCGGCGGGACGCGGCACGTCACGGCTTTGAGTCCTTCACTCGAGGTCGATTTGTATTCAATAATTCAGGTGAGCGCCCGCTCCGCTCTCGGTGGCACCACTTAAAAATTTCATGTTTACTAATGCGCGGGAAACGTCTCGATCCCCTAATTTAATTTCCCTCCGCCCTGTCCCCGGCCACCCTACGCAACTGGGTAGACGGCAGTCGGCAGTCACTCTCTTATAACGAAATCTCTCACGCGGAAAATTCCCCATTGTTCTTCAGCCGCCCTTTCTACCCCGTGGACAATTCGGGAGGGAACGGACGGGCGGTGAATAACAAAACAAGGCTTTTGTATTAAAACATATTCGGCAATCGTCGGCCGGCCGAATCCTAAAGATGGATATCTCCGGATAGACTGCGGCCGGGCATTTAAAAAGGTTGATTACTCCGCTTTGTGCCGACTACACTGCCATCTAACGTAATCTGATTGTGGCTCTCCGTGTTTTATGCTCCGTACGTGATTTCGGCTAACGATTTTGTTATGAAAAAAGTTTTTATTGCAAAAATTCACAAACCGCGTATGTGGAGGGAATCGCGATGCGCGATAGGGAATAGTGCCAACAATTTCTGTATGGAAACTGTGAGGAAAGGGCAGCGCAGAAACCAAATCAGTTTCTTTGCATGCTCGTGGGTATTGATGTTTTATGTTTTAAGAGGGTATTACATACCATATATGCTGATGGAAGTATTTTTTTTAATTCCACATCTAGATAATATTTTCCACACTTTAGAAAAAATATGAACTTATATATATTTTTTAAAATCAAGATACAAAACAAATACATAGCAACTGAGAGTGGAAGACGTGGTAAAGAGTGACCAAAGAAAATATAGTTGGATCAAGTTAAACAAGGAAATGGAAACATTCACTTTTCCCTTCCGGTGCTAAAAAATTCACGCGTTCCGGTGCTGTATAACATGTAAAAATGAGCGATTTTAAGTCGAAAAAATAAGAATATTCATAGCCAATCGCTTAAATTAATTAAATTTGAAGTCAAAAGTGACGATAATTGAAATTTAATTGCTGAAAACATGTAAAAACATTTGCCGGCGTTCACAAAACGGACGCAGAAACGACCTCGTATGAAAACCCACTAGCTACTGAGACGGAACTCGGAACACTAACACTGTGCGTCATATGTTATACCTCGAAGGAAGAAACAACTGCGAACAGAGATTATATTTCTTGCGTTCCCATATACCGAAGTACAGTGAGAGTGAGACATGAATAGCGTCGCTTCCTTACCCATAGCGGTTTTTAGGATGACTATGTTAACCTACTTCACACACTGGCACACGTTTGATTGTATAGGTGAATTTATTCCCAATTTTCACAAAATATCTCTGATGTGGCCGATAAGTGCTAATTAGTATTAATAATTTTTTTTCATTCAATGCGTAAATGTATTTCGGAGGAATATCTAAAGATCTGAAGCCAGTATTTATTATATTTATAGAGATATTAAAGGTGTTTAGAAGCAATGTGTACTAGTTACACATCACAGGACAGGAAGGGTTAAGAGAAATCTTAAGATTTGAGAAAGTGTCAATATGTGGACGAGATAAAATATGTGTATCGTGAAAGAAAGGCTGGCACTCTGTCCTCTCTGCATACCTTAGCAGGAAAACAACGTGATGATTTGCTTGTATGTATATTGTATTCCTGTAGTCACTTTAACTTTGAATTTTAATACAATTTGGTAAAAAATATCAATCGTTAAATAAATAAATAAATAAAACACGATAATTATTATGAATCACAGAATAAAGTTGAAAATGATATTGCGTTGAATTATTGAAAAAAAAATTATGTGTAAGTTAATCGTTATTGAGATTTATAAATACTTGTTTGACTTAATATATAATATCATGTCACTTGTACGAGTATATCTTAATTTTGATAATTATTGTATATTAACAAGGACAGGTGTGTATAAACCAGGACAAGTGTGTATAAACAAGGACAGGTGTGTTTAAACAAGGACAAGTGTGTATAAACAAGGACAAGTGTGTATAAACAAGGACAGGTGTGTATAAACAAGGACAGGTGTGTATAAACAAGGATATGTGTGTATAAACAATACAATAATAATATTGCGTATCTCATACTTTGCAGCAGAACAGTTCAATTAAGGGTTCGCGCTATCTTTAGCAAAACATTAAATAATGTCGGAAAACTTTTATAATACTTGGGAAATTGTAAAATATTGTCTTACAGCACAGCTTCCCAATCTCCGCTCATCCCTCTCTAACTTATCCAATGACAGCTCCCGGGTCGTCCCATACTGAGCTCTCCCCCACCCTCTTCGACTACCCTTGTCCCTTCCTCACCCCTGCTTTTGAACTTAGTTGCTTCTTCAGTGACGTCATAACAATTTTGACGTGGTAAACTTTATATTAAAAAATGTTTCTTTGAAGATTTGGTCAATGATTATCTAAATAACGGGAAAATGCCATACATATTTGTATTGAAAATATTGATCATCTGGCAACAAAATATGAAGTTAAACAAATATTGATCATCTGGCAACAAAGGATGAAGTTGAACAAATAATTCAATGGGAAAAAATATCTATATGTTTGTAAAAACCTTCGTTGCTTGGTTGATAAGTCATCGGCCTTCCACCCTGGAGTTTCCAGTTCGATTACTGATCGTAACCAAAAAACTTAAGAGCTTAAACTGGAACGACTTCCAGTTTGGTAAAAGAGTTCGTCTGATAAAAAAACACGCGCGATAGACGTCTGCGAGTATTGTTGTCTGATATTGTTTACGACAATAGCACTGCTTTGATAGATGTCTGCGAGTATTGTCTGATATTGTTTACAACGATAGCACTGCTTTGATAGACGTCTGCGAGTATTGTTGTCTGATATTGTTTACGACAATAGCACTGCATTGATAGATGTTTGCGAGTATTGTCTGATATTGTTTACAACGATAGCACTGTTTTGATAGATGTCTGCGAGTATTGTTGTCTGATATTGTTTACGACAATAGCACTGCTTTGATAGACGTCTGCGAGTATTGTCTGATATTGTTTACAACGATAGCACTGCTTTGATAGACGTCTGCGAGTATTGATGTCTGATATTGTTTGCAGCAATATCACTGCTTTGATAGACGTCTGCGAGTATTGTTGTCTGATACTGTTTACAACGATATCACTGATTTGATAAACGTCTGCGAGTATTGTTGTCTGATATTGTTTACAACGATAGCACTGCTTTGATAGACGTCTGCGAGTATTGTTGTCTGATATTGTTTACAACAATAGCACTGTTTTGATAGAAACTGTTAGTAACTTGACTAGTACCTGAAGGCTTGATCAAAGACATTAAGGTCAAAGACAATATTATATCTCAGCTACGTTCTTCAACATGTCCTTATCAATTCAGATATGTTGAAACTCACCTACCATATCAATGAATTGATGAACAAAATTGTTTAAGTTGTAAACGTTTTTTTGTTTACAATTTTACTTAAGATATATAAATTGACAATGACAATAGTGTCATAATTTACATAGCAGCATTAAGTGCGACAGTTCACCTCAATGCCACTATAATTAAATTATATTTCTAGTCAGATGAGATTTGGACTGAAGATTTAAATAAATGAGAAATCGAATAGAGTACGCTTAATTCATTTAAATATTTTGAAAATTGCCTGCGTTTTTGTACGTATTTGTTACCAGTACATGTAATATTTGGCAAGAAAACTGAACAAAATTAACTAAGGGGATACCAACTATACACGTATGTACAAAGAATCTTTACACATCTTTTGGAATGTGATATCAAAGCTCTCTGTACTTTCGATAAATTTCATGAGTGAAAATGGGAGACATGACATATGTTAAGAACTGCATTTTTATTTTCCCATCACATATTTTTCAGAATTTTGTCTCACATTGTTCATTCTATAACAATACCGGGTACTCACATATCACAACCAGCGGTGGCTGGTCCCGAGGTGCACTGGTGTGCTGAGCACCAATGCACCTCGAGACGCTGAGCGAATATGAAATACCGCTGTCTCACGGTTTACTGTACGAGTATGTCTCTGTCTGCCCTATATGAATTGGTTTGCGTTTGCGTTTCCGTCCGGTGCGTATTGGAGATCGCTCCGGTAGTATTGGTAAAGTTGGCCGGTCAATTTGAAAGGAATATTCACTTAAATGAAAATACTCGTACTATTTGTCAGTATTCTTAAACATATTTAATCTATACAAATATTTAATATTTTTGGAAGTCATGTTTGCGAATATATAATTTAATTATTGTGAATTATTTCTCAGGTTCAGCGCATCAACGCACTTCTAGACCAGCCGCCGCTGATCACAACTTAGATTAAAAATGTCTATCGAATATTTACTTTAACAACTTGAAAATATACATCAAAGTGTATCTTAAAATACACAAAATGTATACAGTACACGTTCTGATTTTTCACGTATGTTATATCAAAACCTGGTACAAAGGAATGGGGCCAAGATGGAGTGCGGCAATTATCACGCCATCAGTCAATTGACTGTAATTGGTAGATTGTTTTAATGGGTGTTGATTGAACACACCTACAAGGTGATGGAAAAGCGTGATGGGTCTGCATGTTAGCTTAAAGAGGGAGAGAATGTAGTAAGCAATAAAAAATAAATGTTCTGAGTATTTGTAGATATTGATAAAATTTTAAGTTGGCCAAACACGGTGAAGTCATTAAGTATTTAGAAATAACCTAGGGTAGATAGCAAACTCATTAGAACAACTGCGCCCTTCTATGAGCAAAATATGACAGGTGTAAGAGTATGGGGAAGAATGACTGAATATGTTCGTTGAAAAAATAAGGATGCGCGACGTCTCTATGGCTTAACGATGGGAGATGAAAGTTAAACCAGAGGCATAAAATGATCACACTTGGCTGTGAATGGTGTATTGTGTAAAGATCACCACTTTCTTATTCTTATACTCAACTTTTCTTTTAAATCCCTCAATAATGGTGGGTTTGAGTCCAAAGCTAGAGCGCACTTGTGAAAAGTCTATTTTCTAAACGGTGCTATGTAAATTGTCCTTTTATCATTAGCAATATGTTAATGTAACAGCAATAATCATTAGCAATATGTTTATGTGACAGCAATAACCATAAGCGATATGTTTGTATGACAGCATAATCATTTGCAATATGTTTGTATGATAGCAATATTCATTAGCAATATGTTTGTGTAATATCAATAATCATTAAAGATATATTTGTGTGACAACAATATTCATAAGCGATATGTTCGTGTGGTAACAATAGTCATTAACGATATGTTTATATAGCAACAATTGCATTACATTTCACTGGTGTATTTATTTGTAGAGTGAGCTAAGCCACTAAAACATTAAGTAAATTAAAACTATCTATTACGGGCACTGCATGATAAACATATGCATATGAGAGGGGTAACTACTATATGTTTTACGGGTACTTAAATATGAACATGCCAGCGGATAACTATTAGGTGCACTGCGGTGTGAAAATGACAGCTGATTTATTTTTAGGTCACTACAATGGGACCATAAAAGTGGGCTACTCTTACAGGCATTGCAACGTGAACATGACAGCAGATTACTATTACGGGCACTGCAACGTGAACATGACAGCGGCTTAATTTTATGGGCACTTCAACGTGAACGTGGCAGCACGTTATCATACATCACTAGGTCTGCAATGTGATAATCACAGCGAGTAACTATTAAGGACACTGTCGTGCTTTACGGGCACTTAAACGTGAACATAACAACGGGTATTTTCACGGACACTGCAATGTGAACATGACGATGGATTACTATTAAGGACACTACACGGTGAACAGAATAACATATTACCATTGCGCATACTTCAATGGTAACACGATAGTGGATCACAATTACAAGATGAACATGACGCGGGTTACTGTTGAGAAAACCGTAAGGTGAACATGACAAAGAGTTATGTTAGTATAACGGGCACTGCAATCGCAGTAGGTAACTATTACGCGCACTGTTATGTTCACATTTCAGTGCCTTTCGTGCACTGAAATATGAACATGACAGCGGGTAGTATTTAAAAAATTATTTATTTTCCTGATATTATAACTGAATACCATTATATTTATAAATAAAAATTCATACATACACACATACGTATTGAAGTAAATAATTATGTGACCCAAAAATGTCTATAAAACTGAAAGGAAAGGTATACCAGACTATCGTTAGACCCGCAATTGTGTATGGCTCAGAATGCTGGACTATGTACAGCTCCTACTCTAGGCAACTTGAAACAACAGAAATGCGAATGCTTAGGTGGTCGGCAGGAGTATCACTAAAATATAGAATTAAGAGCTCACGCATTCGTGGTAGCCTGAGAGTCACGTACATAAATAGTAAGCGAGAAGAGCGACAGCTGAGATGGTACGGGCACATAAGACGGAGACCACCAGACCATACTGTAAATCAGGCAATGTCTGTGGATCTTCCTCGACAGCCGTCCAGAGGAAGACCAAAGAACTCCTGGATGACTCAATGCTCCAAAATCCTGCAGCGAAACGGCCTAGATGAAAGCGACACCCAGAACCGAATAATATACAGCCTGAGAACGAAAAGAGCCGACCCCAACAGCCTACCTAGGCAATGAGTTGGGACAGTGCCAGGAAGAAGAAAAATACGACCGGTTGATTGTCATATAGCAATATCTTTTAACGTAATAGAAATATATCGATATAGCCTTATGTGAAAACCAGACTAAAACCCTTTAAAAGAATATGTTACCAGTAGGAATTCAGCCTATCACCCCCGCGTTGAGAGAATTGTGTCTTATCAATAATGCCCAGGAAATCATCAAACAATATTATATTTTTTTTGTTATCATTTTTTTGGTCAATTTTTCAAGAATGATTTTTTCAATGAATAAATTTAAATGTTTACGCTCGGGTCGATGAAGATGGACATTATAAAAAAAATGTAAAGTGATAATTTAAAATACCTTTAAGTAACATTTGAACCAAATAAAAACAAAATTTAATTATAAAATTTATTTCAACATATCTGTGGATTTATATCAAACTGTTTTGACTGAAATGTGTGCTAAAATTTCATATAAATTAATGGATTCTGAACATTTGTTATTGCATGTTGTTCACGTATTTTAAGAAACAAGACGTTAGTTGATATTTACAAAGTTTTCCACTGCAAAAAGCTCTGTACAATAATTAGCAATTTAACAACGCGGCAAACATGTTTGAATAACGCGTTTCTTAACGATTGGTAATCGTTTGTAAAATCGACGAATAATTTAAAGGAAATTGCGTTTCAGTTACATGAGTCGTTATAAATATAAAGTTTCTCAAATAGTTTTTCGGAGTAAATATAAAGGTTTAATATTTATCATTGAGTTTGAACTGTGTTAATACAATTTCTAAAAATATATTTTAAAAATTCGTAATAATTGTATCTTCATGTTAAGGAAAAAAACATGTTTGTAACAACATTTGTTATTTTTATGAACAATAGGAGTAACAGGAAATATAGTTGAATGACAAGTATAAGATATCTTATTTGAATTATTATTTATTTACATAATTAAATAAACATCACCTGAAGTAAACGAATATAACTAGAAAATTGCGCTTATTTCTTGGAATTATATTGTTTTTTTCTGATTTTGATGTGAACAAAAAATACGATATACTCGTATATTTATTATACATGGTTAAAATTAGTAAATTATTTCATGTAAAAGCATTATTAAATATTAAAAAAAAATACTTTTGATGTATAATTTCATAAGAATCATAAGATAACTTTTTTTGAAATGACAAATGTATTTATAAGCGTTTTCAAGTACTTATAAAAGAGCGCAAACGATATTAGCCAATAAGTACAATGTTTCCGGGTTGATGGGGTGCGGGCGGGCAGGGGATGCGGTACTCGGGGCGGCCTCCCTGTCTCTAATTAAATACCTCCTCGAGCGGGCCAGACCGCGGGTAGTTCGGCAACTATTCGCTACGCGTCGCTACCTTCAATGAATTCCACCGCAAGCTACTTAGCCCGGAATATTAAGGGACATATGGGGGAGGACCCCGAAATTTGGATTAAATTTCAACCTTCGGGCAAACATTCGTTATGTGCGCAAAGGACTCTAATTTGATACGCAGCACTCGCCAAATGGGCCAAATGGGCCAAAAAGTCCTTAACAGTCTCGCAGCCGAGCCACGGTCTCTCGCAGAGCGGACCGAGCTTATTGATATTGTCTCGAAGCCGAATATCCCGATTGATAAACTCGTATCATCACGGGGAACCCTCGTCAAGCTGGTTCGTCGCATTTGTATTCCGCGCAGGTCTCGCCTGATATAATAGTTTTCCAGCCTCGCTATGCAAACCTACGCAAAGCTCCTAATTTATTCTTTTTGAGACCTTGAGTAAAAGAATTCTGGGGCATTGGGAAAACATTTTATTTTACCCTTTCTGTTTTCCACGTGAGCCTCATATTTTCTGTGAATAACAATCAAACATAATTTCACTTTGAAGGCAAGGCATCCCTTTCGATGGAGGGCTATATTTTCAAAGTTGTGTAGGCTTATTTTTAAAGTTATTATATTTCCCTTTTTTAGTAATTCTTGTAGATAGAAAGTGTATGTTAATTTATTTTTTTAACAATGCACTATCTTCTATCGATCATTAAAAAAGGTAACATAACAATACTCAAATTAAAATTTTGAGTAGTCATGAATATGAATAGGTACTACTTTTTCATAAAAAACATTCAAAAAGAAAGAAAACAATAATCTAAGAAAATAAAAGAAACATGCATGCGTGCAATCAACCAATCAAAAACCAAAAATCACAACGTAGCTAACTTAAACATGTTAAAAGATATCTCGAAAACTTTGAAAGAAATTCTACAAAAAAAAAAAAACGATTTCTTTAAATAATCAAGAGTCACGCCGTGTCGTCGGATTAATCGTTCAGACAAACGTAACACTACAAAACTTAAAGGCATTAAGATTGTCACCAAATACATCTGAAACTGCAGCATAGTCATAACCCAGTCGATTCAATCTGGGTATGGGAGAATTCGAGTAATAGTTGGTTCTACAACTCTCGTACCGGAATGTATCCAGCAGTCTCGTACTTCTCGACGGAATTTGAAAGTCAATCAATTCCAGTATCTTCGGACTGTCGACTATCCCATTCAGTATCAAATGAAACATCAATTATGCGGTCAGACAGTCTCATCGAGATTTAACCTAAACCTGATATGAAGCAAAAATCTGCGCAGCGCCCTCTGTAGACCGTTCAAGTAACTACGTATTACAAGACTGCTCAAATAACTTTTAATGTAACGTTTATTCATAAATTACAACTCACAATAAAAAAAACAATATTATTCTAAATTTGACATCTTGTGTAGGTACAAAAAGTATATATTGGAAAAAAGTTTCATATTTTAGAACGCTAATGTCCTTTTCAACTAAGCGATAAGATATTTCTTGTATACAATATATTCGTACATATCAACCTTATTTAAAATATCTCAAATAAGCTTGAATGCAAAGCACGCTTCATAGTTATTTTTGCATTTGCAGCTTCAGTTACCTTCAAAGTTTAAGACAAAATATAAAAAAAAAAATATGACAGTACTAAGAAGAAAGTTTCATTATATTTATTTTGGCGCCTGCCCATTTTCTAGTTCACTGTTATTTCCTTTTTTTTACAGGTATTTTAATTATAGTGTTTAATTCTTATTTCTTTAAACTTGCCGACTATTGCAAGATCTATAGTGTAAAAATTAAGATTTGGTGAGTTAGAAAAAAAATCATCAAATGAATGATGTACGAGTAAAACAATGCATATAACATATTGTCTATAAATGATATCTCGCAACTTATATCCTAATCGTCTTATGGCTATTTCTGAAATTCTACGTATTTCCAAAAGTCAGTTGTATTTGTTACGTATATTTAAATGAAAGCAAGAAATAACATTATATTTATAAATTTTCCCTAAAAATAAAACCAAACTCCAAAACCAATTATTTTCACATGATTTGAAATGGCAAAATGTACTGTGTTCAAACGAGATTTTCGCGATTCAAAGAAATAAACTTTCCGAGAAAAGGGAATATCGAGGAAATTAGTTGTTGTCCATTTTCCACGAAAGAAATGTTAAGCCTGAAAAATATTAAAAGTTGAAAAAGTTTCCCATTTCAATGGGTACAAAGAAAAATAAATCCCCTTAAAGTTTCCCTTTTATCTAGCACAACCCGACGACATAAATCAGGGTTTATCTCGGCAAATTCATTTGCGCCTTTTGTACAAAACTTTCGACAGCTTATTAAAATACGGCCTCTATATTTCACCTTGACTCGTCCCGCCCGTAAGGAGTACGTGACGGTGCAGATCCCGTCCCTACCGACCTTCGCCCTTAGTCCTGTAGCCTACAGCTTCCATCCCGGAGACATCCCGTAGTCTCCTCTCCTGCCCGATACATCGGCCGCTCCCGGGACACTCGCCTTCTAATGTTTTAATCTTGTCTCCCGAGTTACCAAATTAACCCGAGATAAAGGCACCTTGCGGAAACTATTAATAAAGACGTTAGCCCGGCTACTTTATGTCCCGCCCCGTGTAGAGACCGTCCTCAGCTCGAATATAAAGTACATACCCGATACCTGGATATAGACTTCCACCCTGTAATACTTAACAGCAGACTTTCTCCAAGTGTGGTCTGGAATCAGGTTTAGTAAGATATTGTTTAGGTAGATTTTTTTAATGGTTTACATTTACCGTCACATTAAAAAGTTAACCAAATCTCGAACTTTTACGAATAAGATGTATAAAAAAATAAAGTTAATACAGCAAAAAATAATGGTGTTTTTTAATTTCGGTCAGTAGCATTACAAAAGTAGTCCTTTATTAGTAATATCTAGTAAAATTTACCTTTTTAAAAATTTCTTATTTAATAAAACTTGTCCCATTGGTTGAAAAAAGACAAAAAATAATAGATATCCCAATTTTATAAAAAAGTAAAAAAAAACCGTTGTTCTAAACAAGTCTCATTAAGAGTTTTGATAACAACAAAAAATATATTTTTCTATAAGAAAAACATTTTTTTACAATATTAAGTGTATAATTAATTATTGGATATATTTTTAAGCTGCTCAAAATCAGTAATGCGACTTTATAATCGTCAAATATTTTATTGTGAATACATTTTTACTTTTCAGTTGAAAGTTTTTAAGACATCGAAAGTTGGTCATTTATCTTACCCATCAATCCAAAGGGGTTTTAGGATAGACATTTTATTTTCATGCCATCGGTCTCAAAATCTAATAGAGACGACCCTTCAAAATCCCTTTCTTCGTTTCAAAATATTGTCATCGCCCGACCATGGAACGTAGCATAGTTTATCTCATACAGTTCTAACGGACGTGGTGGACATAAATCAGTCAACCTTTTGTATATTTTCGGCCCTGGAGTGTAGAAAACATACAACAGAAAAAATGTGCAGTTACAATGGTTTGGGAAATGCTGTTTTCTCGTATAAAACGTACAAGCTTCGATTTGTGATCTACTCCTCTCCTTCAGAGCACGCTCGATAAATCCTGAAATACCGCTCCTCTGTGCATTGCCTGAGCGATGCCTTCCGAAAGTAGAATATTTAAACAACAACGAATCACCTTATTTCTACTAGATATCATTATTATTCCAGTTACAATTTAACGGTCGATTTACTTCTAAGGTAATATAAATTTCCTTGAATACCTCCCATTTAATTTACAAGTCTGACGATGTTTTGTCCACAAGGAGCAATAAAAGTTTGTTCACTAGCTTTGTGCATGTTTACTGTAAACTCAACTTGTAAGTTTACTTTTTAATTAAAATTAAGTTAAGTTGTTATACATTTTGATGGTAAAATGAAAAATTGCTCTTTTCAAACAATATTCCATTTGAATAAGTTAATTAAAATTACAACTAAAAGAGTTAAGCTACGTCATGAAATATAAACGGAAAACACAAGTTATTTTTAATTTTGATTACATCTTTATACATTTTTATTTGAAAAAAAAAAAACGCTTACAGTAAGTTTATTAATGCATACACTTAAAAACAATCAAACAGTACCAACGATAAAAATCACAACTACCCGTATTTTGTTCATGTTCAGTTCAGTCATGTTTACAGATAAGAGAAACGCTGTAATTATAAAGATGGAGAGAAATAAAACACTGAATCTTACGTCAATTAATCCGCCATCTTCCTTAATTCTGACAGCCTGACCAACATTTTTGCACATCTAAATCAGTTTCCGGGTTGTGCTCTCCGCAAATTCTCACTATTTGGTTAAAGAAGCTTGTGTTGTTCCTAAACCTAGCTACGCTGAATGAAGCAGGCCTCCTTAGAAATAGTTTCTTATATTACGATTGGTTAAGGGATGTTGAATTCGTTATCCGAAATCCATTGACGTTGACCCTTTAAAAAACTGGGAACTAACGAGACTTGAATTCGAATCCCTTAGAAGATTGGAGGTTTACCTACTAGACCACGGAGGTCTAACAACTAACAAGTCATGGAAAATGACTGAAAAATCTAAATGACTTTTGGATAAATAAAGAAAATAAATGTATTATATATTTGATACAGGTTTAAAACCTAACGACATCACACGGGTGGAAGTATACCTATACAAGAAAATTATCAAAAAGACAAACGTCTAAAATTAATTATAAAACATTTAGGATTACTTATATTTCCCCGTGAAATGACTCAGTTTTGCATATTAAATTAACTAAGGATCTCAATTCCCTAAATTATTCATTCAAATATGGATATCGGAAAATTCATCAAACAAGGTCATCCCGTGTACGAGTGGAACTAATTTCTTAAGATAACGTCAAATGTATTTATAAAAATGAGAAAATATTATCAGTCTATATACATATAACAAACATAACTCAACTATTTATTTGTGGAGGTAAGCAAAGATAATAGAACACCTAGCTATCTATCATGACATACTTCCTTGGAGTCTTCCCTGTACACATATATTCCCGTACAGTTCGTTATTTTTATCTTACTATTACCTTCCTTTTTTTAATATATACATGGTCTAAATCAATCGTTTCTCGGCCATGCTCTCCCACAAACTTTCCAAATATTTTCCTTGTAAATTTGTGTAATCACTACTTCGTCAACCATCCGTTCAACATGGCCAAATCCCCCTAACTTGCCTATTTTCCTCCTTTACTTGACACGTTAGTTTTTTGCTCATACTTACATTTATTAATCTGGTATACATTGATAACACACATTTACCTCAATATACGCATTTCCTTTGTATTTACTTGACTCTTTTTATATGTTTATCACATTTCAATCAAAATTCTTTAAGAAAAACTAAACTCTTAAACAAAAATGTTTTCATAAAAATAATAATCACATTGGTGAGCTGGAAAATTTTGAGATATTTTATAAAACAAATTAGTTTATTCCTTTCTTTTATCAGAACAATACACCCGAAAAAAAATTCCCGACAAGAATTAAAACAACGTGAAAACAATTTCTTAGTCCCTTTTTTAAAATTATTTCAAAATTTCATTTTACTGAAAGAAAAGAATCTAGTTAAAATTAATAAATTCAAAATTGATATGTATAAAACGTTATATAAAAAAAGGATATCTCAAATGAAACTTGTGTTTTTCTATTATCAAAAGCTTATTCCATTTTTGTTCTCAAAACACCACATAATTTTGGAATAAAAATAATAAAAACACGCGAACCGTTCACATTATACTATCCTCGTCTCCAGTTACATTGGAATGGAGTTTGGATATGGTCGTGGCACGGGGGAATTATTGAAAAGATACAGGAGAATGAAATGAAATAAAATGCAGCCGCCCTGCTCCACCCTGCGCCCTGTCATATCACGGAGTGCCTATAAACTGCGGAGTGGTCCCAGTTGAATTTTGATTCCCCTTAAAGAAGTCAGTGGCCCCTAAGGCAGCTTAAACCCTTGTCGACCAAGGAACATGCACCGCTAGAACCACAAGATCAATATTTTTCTTCCAGTGGCACTCAAACTTCAGAAATTCAAGAGTGATTTTAATTATTTTATAACAAATCGAAAAATTTATGTTATTCCTGAAACAGGAAATCTTATTTTTATTCATATTCGAAATGCGGATATTTTGAAGAGCTTAGTAGACAGGTAAAAATTGTCTTAAGTACCGCCAATCAAGTCTTTAGGACTAAAATAACTAGACAAGACATAACTTGACCTTTATAAAGAGTCTTTCACATTGAGAGTTTTTTTTAAATTCTTGAATAAAACATAGATGGTGTCACGAACTTGACTGGGTCTTGTGACATTTGAGAAGTGTGATGTATGACATTTATAAAAATGGAGACATATACAATACAACAATGCGTTCAAATTGAGAGTTATTTTATGTATTGTAATCTCCAGAAACGGTGATGTTAATTGCCCACCAAGATCATGTGATCTGACACCGTTGGACTATTTTTTCTGGCGTTACATAAAAAGCCAGAGAATGACCTACAATTAATTCTTGAGCTGAAGGATGAAATTATTCGCGGTATTTGTGAGTTAGAATCGCAATTATGCCAACATGTCATCGAAAATTTTTGACAAAAGAGTGGACATATGTGGAACTGCAGGAGGTGGACATTTGGCAAATATTGTTTTTTGTGTTTAAATGTCATACATTATACCTCATTGATCAATAAATTGTTTTAACTTCAAGCCTCTTTATCATCGTTGACGTGCTGGGGAAACATGAATTAAAAATATAAAAATTTTCTTCGGTGACATTGTGTGTTTTTCGGAATCTCAATTTGCCTTTTTTATCTTTCTTTGCTTTTCTTAGCCATCGATAATCTTATTAGATTTGTATTTTTTTATTGGTTATTTTCGTTTGTTTTTTGTTATTTTGGTATTGCAAAATTTGTACTACATGTTGGTACCTTATCGATGAACCCAAGATAAACCAATGCTATTCAATCAATTCGTCTCAGTAAGAACCATTACTTTACTTTACTCAAAATTTAAGAAAATTGATTAATCAAACTTGTTTTCGAGTATCGTAATCTTATTTTTTTTATATTTTATTGAAAAGCATACATTAAATATTACTGACTACTTGAAAAAAATATTGAAAAATGAAGATTTCTTCCAATAACCAGAAAAATCTTACGTGCTTAACTGATATGAAACTATTTTTAATTTGGCTACAATTGGGAATCGCTCACAAACCCTCGGATCGCTAGTCAAGCGCTTTATCAACTTGTCTATACACGTATGTACAGTACCCAGCGGTAAGTAATACACATCGGGCTTAAGAAAGAGACTGTCAGCCATAATCGTCTAACTTTGGCTTTGTAGAGCGTCATCTTTGTCATTCATTCCCGTATTACGTCGCGATTTGTCAAGCATTCTAGGCGAACAGAAACGACGCTCTACAAAGCCGAAGTTAGCCGCTTATGGCCGACTGTCTCTTTCTTAAGCCCGATGTGTATTACTTACCACCGGGTACAGGACATGTTGTCTTACTAACATTTTTTTCGATGAGCTGCTCAGTGGTATGTCCAAATTATTGCTACAAGTTAATTAAATATGACTTGATAATTTTATGAAATTCCATTTGTTTGTTTTTAATTGTATTTTTAAAATAAATTAATTTAATATTAATAAAGAAAAAATAATAGATAAGTAATCATTAGTTTGACAAAATACCTTAGAAACATTAAAGAGTAAGCGAAGCAATATCAGACAACCACCAGAATGTATAGAATGTCTCATAATTTGACAAAATTCGGTCTAATTACACGCCATTATACCTATACCATTCTCGTCCTCTATACAAATTGTTCCTTTAGCAAGGCCTTATATTATTAAGTATAATATAATATATACGGCCGCGGAGTGTAGAACTATAATGATGTGTTGTAAATTTGAGTATTTACGCCTTCCAAGAAATATACTTTCTTCAAGGATTATCGTGTAACCAAGTATGTGTTGTTTATAAATCGTATCAAATTATTATTATGGTATAACAGTTATTTATTTATAAAGCGCCAATTAATGAACCGATTCATTTGAATAACTCCATAAATAAATTCAAACTTTTTGAATCACGAAGTTAACTGAATATTAAAAAAAACAATTAATTAGAAGGGATGAATATGTAATTTATTGTTAACCTTTCCCTTCCTGTGTTAAATAAATCCGCACGTTCCGGTGCTGTGTATTCAATACACATCAATACACGTATAAAAATGAGTGATTTAAAATCGAAAAAATAAGAATATTCATACCTAATCGCTTAAATCAATTAAATTTGAAATCAAAAGTGTTAATACTTGAAATTCAATCGCTGAAAACATGAAAAAACATTAAACGGGCGAAAAGACCACCTCAAACGGTTGCCCGTAAGCAACAGAAGTTGGAGAAACGAGCGAACTGAGATTCTATTTCTTGTGTTCCCCTATACCGAAGTAGAGTGAGAGTGAGAGGTGAATAGCGTCGCTCCTCATCCATAGTGGTTTTTTAGAATAAATATACCTACATCATACACTGACACACGTTTGATTGTATTGGTGAATTTATTCCCGATTTTGTCAAAATATCTCTGATGTGGCCGATAAGTGCTAATTATTATTTATATTATTTTTTTATTCAATGCGTAAATGTATTACGTAGGAATGCCTAAAATCTGAACCCAGTATTTATTATATTTATAGAGGTATAAAAGTTTTTAGAAGCAATGTGTACTAGTTACACATCACAGGGAAGGAAGCGTTAAAAACATAATGTAAAATAATTGTTTTGTTTGTGGAAATGGTAGTGTATCGGTTTTTTGAACGAAACCACAAAATTATTACAAATTGTCCTTCCGAAGTGTGATGATAATACATGCAGCTTATTTTATGCAAAGTTCTATGTAACATGTGTAGTATGTTTGCAGTTTATTACTTTTTATAGACAATACAATTTGGTAAATTTTTTGCTATGTGTTAACATCTTCCAACTAACCAGAAAGATGTCAGGTTTAAGTGTAAACTAGACTCAACCCCCTTTTTTAAACTAAGTGTCAACTGGCGTTGATCCCACATCCCCGCGTTAGCGTTAGAAACCATTCTTAAGAACTAAACCATGGGGGTCATTTTCGTATGATGATAAAAACGCTCGAGTATTTATTGATTCCTTATTGAATAAACCACTGGTTTTATCAACGGTTTTGGATTTAACTTTTTGGAACTCCATATGACAACATTTTACAGTAAATTACTATGTTATTCCACTATTTAATGCATTTAGTTAGGTGGGGAGTAATTAATTTAGTGGAAAAACTACGTATTTTATTGTTCAAATATTCAATGAAGTATCTTGTTGATTACGCGAAAATTTATTTATTTATTTATTTATTTTTTCAAAACAGGCTTAGCCCAATTACATTGAAAAATACAAGACATTAAAAAAGAAGAAAAATTACAGGGAAAATTTTTTTTTTTTAAATTATATAAAATAAAAAATAATGCATATGTATACAAACGAGTATTTACACACAAACGTATGTTACATATTTATTCAGTCACTTAAGTATGTTGATGAGTGCTTTCTAACGCGCTTAATCTAAGAAGAAAATTTACTTTTGCTTTCGGTAATGTGATATAAAATATGTCAATATCCGAAGCAGTCCCGTTAAGAAGAGTTAAGGCCCTTCCAACAGGCATAGAGGCTGGAAGACCCGTTCTTGCGTATGTAATTGAGAACAGTTCCTGCCGGCGCAGTCTAGTGTAATTGTTAGGAACATTTAACGCTAATCTTTGTAGTAATGCTGGACAGCTCACAACTCCTGTAATGTAATGCTGGACAGCTGGACTGTAATGTAATGCTGGACAGTAATGCTGGACAGCTAATGCTCACAGCTCACAACTCCTGTAATGTGGACAGTAATGCTCACAGTTCACAACTCCTGTAATGTAATGCTGGACAGTAATGCTGGACAGCTCACAACTCCTCGAACGAGAAAATGTGTTGTTTAACTTAAAAAATAATAATGAAGAAATCGCAAAAATTCTCCTTAAATTTAAGAAAAAAGTATAATTTTTGTATCTGGTTTAAAAAAAGTAATCATATGAGTAGTTAGGAGAACAATGAGGTGCATTGCCACACGATAACGCGCTGTACTTTTGAACCGACACCGGTTCAAATCACGCACTGTGCCATTGCCCTAGAATTAAACGGGTATTTATTCCCATCTAGTATCCAAAACTACAATCATATCAATAACTTTATTCATATCTTTGCTTTTTTTTTCAATTTTTTTAATTTAATTCTCATAGCATTACATAATTTGAAATGTTTATTTTAAAATTCACCCATCTGAGGTATCCGAAAAAGTATCAAAAATTAAAGATCAAACTTTGTTACATCAAAATACGATACATTGGGAACTTTGTTACATCAAAAGATGATACATTGGGAACTTTGTTACATCAAAAGATGATACATTGGGAACTTTGTTACATCAAAAGATGATACATTGGGAACTTTGTTACATTCAAAGATGATACATTGGGAACTTAGTTCATCAAAAGATGATACATTGGGAACTTTGTTACATCAAAAGATGATACATTGGAAACTTTGTTACATCCAAAGATGATACATTGGGAACTTTGTTACATCCAAAGATCATACATTGGGAACTTTGTTACATCAAAAGATGATACATTGGAAACTTTGTTACATCAAAAGATGATTCATTGGAAACTTTGTTATATCCAAAGATGATACATTGGGAACTTTGTTACATCCAAAGATGATACATTGGGAACTTTGTTACATCAAAAGATGATACATTGGGAACTTTGTTACATCAAAAGATGATACATTGAGAACTTTGTTACATCAAAAGATGATACATTGGGAACTTTGTTACATCAAAAGATGATACATTTGGAACTTCATTTGTTGCTGGGCCTCGTTGTTAAGGATCTCCTCGCCATTCCAACGTCGATTCCGTTAAAAAGCGAAGCAGTGCCGTGGATTTTTTTTCAAGTGAACTGTTGCACACCAGTAAACTCATCTGCCACACCGCTGTGCTGGATCCGATGGCACAACAAAATGAGACGACCAGAGCCCATCAGCATGTTTTTTTTTCCTTTGGAAGAATAAATATGACCAAAGTCATACGTATCTTTGTACCCTCAAATACAAAAAGGAAAAAAATATATATGTCATCCGAGGGGAGTACTACAGCGCGGAGTTCGAACCGACGACCTTCCGCACGAAAGTACAGTGCGCGGCTATGCACCTCACAGACGATCACTATATTCATAGTGAATTTCATCCCACACTAATCTTAGTTTTTAAATTAAATGCGTCACAATACCACTAATTAGTAAATGAATAAAATGGCGTACAAACAAACATTCATACCATCAGGACGTTTCCATGTCGAGCTAGGTAGATATAAACAATACATAAATGTTTGCATCTTCATCACTAATGGAGTTGCTTAAAGAGTTTCTGTGATTGTTCTAACATATATTATTTCTCTCATTAAAAAAAATATACAATTGATGTAAAACATATCTTTCATGGAATTCGTCTTCCTCACCACACGTTCTAGTCATACTTTGGCACCACTAAATTTGTGTTTCAAATCCTAAATCATTAATGTTTAATGCCCAATCCATCTAAAATTGTAAAATTTTACTTAACCTTTCCCTTCCGGTGCTGTGTATTCAATACACATCAATACACATGTAAAAATGAGCGATTTAAAATCGGAAAAAATAAGAATATTCACAGCCAATCGCTTAAGTTAATTACATTTGAAGTCAAATGTGATAATAATTCAAATGTAATTGCTAAAAACATGAAAAAAACATCGGCCGACATTCACAAAATGGGCAAAGAGACCACCTCAAATGGATTCCCGAGAGCTACTGAAGCGAGCGAACTGAGATTCTATTTCTTGCGTTCCCATATACCGAAGAAGAGCGAGAGTGAGACGTGAATAGCTTCGGTTCCTTACCCATAGCGGTTTTTTTTAAGAATGAATATGCCTACGTCACACACTGGCATTCATTTGATTGTATTAGTGAATTTATTCCCGACTTTCACAAAATATCTCTGATGTGGCCGATAAGTGCTTATTATATTTAATACTATTTTTTCATTCAATGCGTAAATGTATTA
The DNA here is from genome assembly GCA_949825065.1 of Odontocerum albicorne. NCBI lineage: Eukaryota > Metazoa > Arthropoda > Insecta > Trichoptera > Odontoceridae > Odontocerum > Odontocerum albicorne. The sequence goes on along the minus strand of OX463842.1, from coordinate 53,156,722 downwards.
TGGAGGAACGTCTTAAATCTGAACCCGGTATTTATTATGTTTGTAGAGATACTAAAGTTTTTAAAAGCATTGTGTACTAGTTACACATCACATGAAAGGAAGGGTTAACTTAACAGTTTTGAATTACTTTTCATTTTATATCGTATTTATATCATCACCCCGTGTATTTTTCTCAGTGCATGCAGGCCTACAAAATCTATTGTTTTTAGTCCACGTTATATCTTTATAAATAAAACTAGGTAAGTCCAGAAAGTAAGTGTACTGAATTTTTGTTGGTTACAATTTTTTTTATTTAAACAAAAAAATTACGTGGTTACCGTAGTACATATGTAAGCTATTTTTCGATATAGTCGCCATTCCTCTCAATGCAGGTGGTGAAGCGGGGTATCAACTTTTTGATGCCTTCCTCGAAGTAGTTTCCCGCCAACCCCTCCGTCCACTTCTCCACCTTTACCTCCTCGTCGGTTGAAAACCTTTTTCCACCCATGTGCAGCTTCAGGGAGGTAAAGACATAGTAATCTGAAGGTGCTAGGTCAGGGGAATGCGCGGGATGGTTCAGGACATCCCATTTAAACGAGGCGAGCAGTTCCTTCGTGTGTGGTCTGGCATTGTCGTGCAGCAGGCACACTCCCTTTGTCAGCATGCCTCTCCTCTTGTTCTGAATCGCCCTCCGCAATTTTTTTAGGGTCTCACAGTATCTTGCAGAGTTGATGGTCTCCCCTTGAGGCATATATTCAGTTAAAATTATGCCTTGACAGTCCCAAAACAATTTCGTCAATTTCGTCAGTCACAATTGAAGGTCTTCCGCTCCTCTGATAATCATGCACAGACGTACATAGTTTTATCACCATATGCAGTTTTCACCTCATTATAAACCTCAACCGGAGGTTTTCCCTTCCAAACGAGATAACGGAGGACGCCCCGTATTTTGCACTTGGCGGGAGATTGGATTTACATTTTTCACGAAACGTGTTGTCGCGTCGACACTTCTCAACATACTGACCTCGAATTTGTCTCGTTGCGGAGGGGAAGGGTCAGGCTACATGGAAATGTAGCCAACATGTCGAAAAATAAAATCCATCCGGTCGTGAGAGCCTCAGTACACTTACTTTCTGGATACGCCTCGTAGTTGGTACTACGACACAGTTGCAAACCTTCACTTTAGCAGATTATGATTCTGTTAAATTCAGATATACGTTATGAAGTAGATTGTTGACATTGTTTCTTACAGCTTCACACCTTACCCGCATATTACAATACTATCCAAATTAAAATATTTATATATGAGTAAATTTAAATATTGAATGATTCGGGTGATATAAACCATCCTTGTTGTGCCTTTTGTAATATTAAACCGCTCAGTCAGTATTTACAATGGTGTTCACATAAAATATCTTCAAAGTAATTTATTTTAAAGAATTACTCACTGATTACCATACAACACTCGAATTTCACACTGATTACCATCCAACACTTGAATTTTCATATTTCAAATAGCAGTTTGCAAGCCACTGTCTGTAATTTAAGTCGAGCAGCAGAGCCAATACACCTGTTATGCTCACGATATACCCGGCTATTCTTTATATTATTCAGCGGTATCATTCCCAACTGTCAAACTATCCTGGAGGTCGCAGCCCGTGTCGAACGAAAGCCATTTAAAGTAGCGACTCGCTTTGAATTTCCATTTAGATCGTCGCGCCATTCCCAAGTATCGGGAGGGAGCTACGATCCATCATTTACTATTTCACCGCATTTGCATTGCAAATCAATTTAGCGTACCATTGTTATGCTAATATACAATTTAAACACATGCTTGGCAGTTATTATCTTTGAAATTTAACTGGTCCTTTCATTTAATAAAGGGTCAATATTTTGAATAAAATTATCGTTCTCAAAATATTTTTTATTGCGTAATACAGTAAATTTATTTAAATATTTTTCCCTCGTAATATTTATCGCGTTATTCTCAGAAAAAAAAATAAGTATGCTCTTCCATTGTTTTCCCGAGGTCAAAGTCAAATTTTCCCCTTGCTTTCAGTTTATTTCAGCTTACGAGAATATGAAATATTTACGATTACCTGTTTAAGCAAAAATATACTAAAGTTACAATGTTTTTAACGATTATATTTCTGAGGTATCAAAAATATTATTAACTTTGTCGAAATTATGAGTATGAATTATTAGTAACAAGCTAACAATAAAATAAAACTTAATAAAACATTGTCGTCATTATATATGTTATTAGAGATTATTTTAACAATGCATTACAATTTTCCCGTCATATCGCAGAAACACGAGTATCACTACTCCCATACGATACTTCTTTTATTTCCCCTTAATTGTTATTGTTAACATGTGTATAATTATGTCTTAAACTTTAAACGAACCCAATACCTTCAAAATAATAATAATTACTTTCCACTTGAGAATCTAATCAATATTTTTTTAGAGATTAAGTCTATTACAAAATAATTATCTAGAAGTTAAGTGTAAGGATAGGAAGAAAGTGGCTGCAGCAATTAAATTTGGTACTCTTTTAGAAGTGTATATGTTCAGAAAAATATATTATATTTGATAAGGAAACAAAGACATCTTTGTAGATCTTCCGATATGTTTAAGTAACATATTCAGCTTTAGGTGTAGTGCAGTGTATGTGGGTTATTAATCAATGTTGATAAAATCTCCCAAAAGGCATCGCCTTTAAGTGATTCCTAAAACTGCACACACCACCCATATATCTAATATAAATATAGAGACCATTCTACGCCACAGGACGAACAATGGCTAAAATTCATGGTAATACCCCATCTTATTGGATCGTAAGGATTAAAAATATAACTAAAAGAAAATAAAAAAAGCAGAAAAACTGATTCAGAATTATAAAAAAATCACAAGAATCGATAAAATAGTAGTTTTTTATACAGTCGTCATAAGCTATGTATTAATTTTGTATTTTGAAGTTTTTTGTTGTGAAAGTTTCTGTTAAATAATAAATACTCGTAAATGAGAAATCAAACACGTGTTATAAGGTAAGTTAAGTTAAGAGGGTTGATACATACGAGTATTTATAATGTGGCCTCGGTATGTAAAAATAATTTCATGAATGTTTTTCAGTCTTAATCAAAACGAGATCGTAGTGTTTCGCAATTTTTAAGTCACAAATATACTCGTACGAACACAAAGGAATGAATCGTTTTAACGTAGAGAAAGAGAAAAGGTATCCGTTCCCAGAAGTTTCCCAGAGGACTCGAGTAAAAGGCAGTCGAACTGTAGAACAATAAAATTTATATGGACTCGCTGCGCAAATAGATTCTCTCCGTGTCCTTTGAGGGTTGCTGTGTACACAAGTCCCAATAAATATTTGGAATCCTTTTTTGATTCAATAATATATTTCATTCCCTACAATCGGTTACTCTTTTATATATTTATTGGTTATGTGAAATAATACGGGATGACAGACGACGAATATTCAAATGTCGGCTTTGAATATATTTATTCTGACTTTCCTAACGTATAAAATGAACAAAAAATCTTGAGAGGATATTAAAGTTAAGAGGCTGTTAAAAGCTAAAGTTTTATCGTTTTAGGGATACGAATGAGAATGTTTGTAGATAAAATTTCCCACATGAGAAAATCCTTTCTACCGAGATTACGGTTCGGTGTTGCCTTTAAATATTACCAAGCTTGTTCATTTTAGATATTTGACCCAATTGGTATCGCTTCACAGTGAAATATGTTATATTTCAAATTTGATTTTCAAAATATATTTGGAAATCTGCTGTGACGATAATTCGTAAGAGAACTTTAATTTCAACGTTAATGTAAAATTTAGACGTGGAAAAGACTGACGAATCAAATATATGCTGTAAAAATGTGTTCCTTAATAAATATACTTTGGGTGATAATGCACAAGGGAAACCAGAATAAAGTGATTAGGGATTCGTGTGAATTTAAAGCTTACGTATTGAGATATACTTTGGGTGATAATGCACAACAGAAATCAGAATAAAGTGATTAGGGATTCGTGTGAATTTAAAGCTTACGTATTAAGAAAGATCATTTAGAACGTATACATTAAGAAAGACCAAAATGTGTTCATTAATAAATATACTTTGGGTGATAATGCACAACAGAAATCAGAATAAAGTGATTAGGGATTCGTGTGAATTTAAGACTTACGTATTAAGAAAGATCATTTAGAACGAATACATTAAGAAATACCAAAATGTGTTCATTAATAAATATACTTTGGGTGATAATGCACAACAGAAATCAGAATAAAGTGATTAGGGATTCGTGTGAATTTAAGGCTTACGTATTAAGAAAGATCATTTAGAACGAATACATTAAGAAAGACCAAAATGTGTTCATTAATAAATATACTTTGGGTGATAATGCACAACGGAAATCAGAATAAAGTGATTAGGGATTCGTGTGAATTTAAGACTTACGTATTAAGAAAGATCATTTAGAACGAATACATTAAGAAAGACCAAAATGTGTTCATTAATAAATATACTTTGGGTAATAATGCACAACGGAAATCAGAATAAAGTGATTAGAGATTCGTGTGAATTTAAGACTTACGTATTAGGAAAGATCATTTAGAACGAATACATTAAGAAAGACCAAAATGTGTTCATTAATAAATATACTTTGGGTGATAATGCACAACAGAAATCAGAATAAAGTGATTAGGGATTCGTGTGAATTTAAGGCTTACGTATTAAGAAAGATCATTTAGAACGAATACATTAAGAAAGACCAAAATGTGTTCATTAATAAATATACTTTGGGTGATAATGCACAACGGAAATCAGAATAAAGTGATTAGGGATTCGTGTGAATTTAAGACTTACGTATTAAGAAAGATCATTTAGAACGAATACATTAAGAAAGACCAAAATGTGTTCATTAATAAATATACTTTGGGTGATAATGCACAACAGAAATCAGAATAAAGTGATTAGGGATTCGTGTGAATTTAAGGCTTACGTATTAAGAAAGATCATTTAGAACGAATACATTAAGAAAGACCAAAATGTGTTCATTAATAAATATACTTTGGGTGATAATGCACAACGGAAATCAGAATAAAGTGATTAGGGATTCGTGTGAATTTAAGGCTAACGTATTAAGAAAGATCATTTAGAACGAATACATTAAGAAAGACCAACAAAATAAATAAACAGTGCAAATGTGAGTTAAAAACACAGTAAGGGAAGACCAAGAAAAGTATGTTTGGATCAAGTCAAATATATTTTGAACGAAGATATTGTAAAACGTCAGAGAAATTGTAGAATGCGCATGAGAAGGTGAATGGACGTAGAAGGGAAAAAATTCAAATAAAAAAATAAATTATAAGTAATTTCTCAAAATTAGTTAACTATTAAATATGAGTTTTCAACGTTCTTGTTCAATATCTATTGTCAAAAATCGAGAATTAATGCTCACAGTAAATTCGTTACCTTGACAAAGCTCTTGGCTCTCAAACGTGGCTTTGAGAAGCTTTATTTTCAGATCGATTTTACTTTTGATGCCTCCTGCAAAAAATATTGTCTTCGTATCCCTAAGTGAGTTTTTGCATGATGTGCATTTGGTAGATATTGAATAGGATCGAATATATAATACATGCTTTACATTACCTTACTCCATTTGGTAGATATTGAATAGGATCGAATATATAATACATGCCTTACATTACCTTACTCCATTTGGTAGATATTGAATAGGATCGAATATGTAATACATGCTTAACATTACCTTACTCCATTTGGTCGATATTGAATAGGATCAAATATATAATACATGCCTTACATTACCTTACTCCATTTGGTAGATATTGAATAGGATCGAATATATAATACATGCCTTACATTACCTTACTCCAGTTGGTAGATATTGAATAGGATCGAATATATAATACATGCCTTACATTACCTTACTTCAGTTGGTAGATATTGAATAGGATCGAATATATAATACATGCCTTACATTACCTTACTTCAGTTGGTAGATATTGAATAGGATCGAATATATAATACATGCCTTACATTACCTTACTTCAGTTGGTAGATATTGAATAGGATCGAATATATAATACATGCCTTACATTACCTTACTCCATTTTGAACAAAAAAACTGTTTGATATTGGAAAACCTCTGCGGCCAAGTTGGTAAGATGCCTGTCTTCCAATTCATATTTTGCGGGTTTGATTTACATTTATACCCTGATTTTTTTAATGTATCCTAGTCTGGTTTTCACGTAAAACTTTTTTAAACAATAGTTAACTTAGCAGTTTTTTTTTGCATAATATATACAAAGTTTATTAAATACAGCACAGTACGTAACAGTTAAGTACAATACAAGAATAACCGATATTGCACTTTAAAAACGCACCAAAAGATAAACTTGCTTTTGAAATACATGAAGAGTTATGATCATGCATCACGTCTCCAATCAACCAATTTAAAAGAGTGCACTTCATGCACGTTTCTGGGATAGAATTCAATATATGTTTTTTTTTGTAATATTTAAAGAAAACGGAAAAGATGTATTTCTTTTCATTAATGAATCGTAAATAAATGAATATTTAATAATAAATAACGTTGACATTACAGTTATTTTTTAAATATTCTAACGTGCAGTTCCACAAAGGAAAATTCAAAAACTTTGATGAACGAATAATTGGTGCCTCCAAATTACATATAATTTTTTTTTCATGAAATTTATCTTTTTTTTAATAACATAATCTACTTCGTTTTATTTTAAATTTAACAATACCCTCGTTAAGTATTTTAATAAATCAATGTTTTTTTTAACATTATTAATATTTAAATAAATGTGCATTCAAGATTAAATTCAAATGAAATATCTAATTTCTTCAATATTGTAAGGTATTTAAGAGGGTTGTACCGCATGGTTCGACTTTTGAGGCCGACGTTTAAAAAACGTTGCGGTTTTCATCTTTAGGGCTATTTTTATCTACTTCGCCATAAGTCGTTAGTATCAAAAACCATCATAAGCTAAACCATACGGTACAATACTCTGAAAGACCTTCTGCGGCTAATAGGAATAATCGCTAAAGCCTTAAAAACGTATCCATTTTCTTATCTCCCCATTTTACTAATAATATTCGTTTCATCTTGTAATATTCGATATATTGAAAATTGTATACGGTTAAAATTTGAAAGCAAAATCTAAAAGTCGATATTAAAAGTGCATTTCAGCATAAAATATTGAAAGCTTTTTCGGTCAAACGAAGTTCCGGCGTACGTTGTTAAGAGATCAGCGGTGAAGTGGATAGCATATCGTCAGGAATAGCGCGGCGGCCGCCCCCGTTCGCCGAGCGCTGCAGAACTAATAAATCCGCTTGCAATGAGCGTCGGGATATTTATCGGTTGCATCTGCCCATCTCGGATGCTCTTCTGTTTGGGATCTTGCCCATACTTGCTGCACTTTTGTTTGCTCCCGCCTTAAACCAAGTTTTAAGACACCATAAAGAAAACGGATCGAGAGCTTCCATTCACAATCAACATTGTTTTTATTTGCCGCACTTTAGTGCACGCTGCGGCAGTTTTATTGTCTGAGCAGCTTTATCTGTTCCTCGTTTTAAGTTTCAAATGAAATTTTATTACACAACTTCTCTCGTGTTTTGCCCGCCAACTTGCGAACAATGATATATTAAATTTTATGTTTCGAAACGTTTACATTATGAGCTTAATTGTTTTGAAAATAAAAAATATATGCCAAACGTAAGAAATAACATTTAAAAAACACCTTAAAAATACAAAAAATCGGCAGACCAGCTCAGTTAATTGACTTTAGGTCGGAATATATACAAATATATTTTTATATTACTGAAGGAGCTTTAAAACGTTATTATGAAACATTTTGGTTTCTTACCATGGAACAGTTTTTATGGCCACACCATTAATCCGTCGATCTGTTCATCAAAGTTTGCAGTACTGTGATGAAAAAAGTATATGAAACTTTAGACAAAAGGGAATGGTGACTTTCGTAAGCCTATAAACAACTCTTGCTTTACTTCATTTGAATATTTTTATAAAAAAAATAATGTGCTTTAGGCTGCTAACATTTAAACTATAGGGCTAATTAGGATATAAGCCTTCTAAGATGTGTAAAGCTACATTTACCTAAAACAAACACTTCATATTATCCAAAACCGAATGCCTTACTATAATATCTCGGGTTTACAAAAGCTTCTTCGTATTTTGTCCTCCCTTAGTAATTTAAAAAATATTTGTTCGAAACTCAAGTAAGGGTCCCACGAGGAGAGTCTTATCTATAAATGATGTCATCTCTCCGTGGTTGCAGTCCTAAGACTGGTTTGCAGCAATTTGAACTCTTCTCCTCCATTCCCCCCTGTCCTGTGCGGCTCTCTTTAAATATGTATATGTTGAGCAGCGCACGTCCACCAACAGGTCCTCCAGGTACTCTCGGCGTGGGCGTCCCCTAGAGTTTGTCCCCTCGGTCATACCCTCCATTATGGCATGCAAGAGACCCTCTTGTCGTATTATATGACCGATCCATCCTGCACGCCTTTCGGACAGGATCCTGAGCAGGTGCCTTCCTCCTTCGATTCGTTGGAGAACCTCTTCATTTGTGATGTGGTCTCTTCAGGAAATTCCTAATAGTCTTCTATAGGACCACATCTCAAAAGCCTCTAGTCTTCGTCTATCTCTTTCGGATAGGCACCATGTCTCGCAGCCGTACATCAAGATACTCCATACATAGGTCTTGATGAGGAGTATTCTGTCACGCCTTTTTGCTATATTTAAGAAACAACAATTATATGTACACAATTGATTACATAAATCAATTCACCAAATATCAATCTTACCAAGGTGACAGGGCCGGACAGGTCAGTCGGCTTCTTAACGAGACAAGTACTCTTTAGGTCTCTGGGGTATGTTGGGTTCTCTTAACTCTGAATAAGTCTCTTTCAACTCTCGCAGGGACAGGCGACACAATTAAACAAGAACAATTTGTAATGAAGCAGTTTATTATATTGTAAAAAAAAAGAAAAAAAAAAAATATATAAAAAAACCTGACGAATGTCAAGAAAAAAGTTTAAAATTGGCAAGAAAATAAAAATGTGTTGTATTTAGCAAGGGAGATTCCAATAACAATTTAGAATTAAAGTTGAGCGATGGTTAAAATGTGCGGACGAAATTCACACTAAAAATAGGAGGAATAATATTCACCCGTAATCAAGATGGCGTTCTGGAGTTCTGTGATATATGAGGAAGAGCAGTGTCGGACTTACGTCTGAATCTCACCACGATCTGCACGGAATAGGACGAGCCAGCTAGCGCCCGCTTCCCCCTGGCGAGGAAGTACGAAGCGACAGGGGTGCCAATCTCGACCCAAGTCGTACGTGACAAAGTTGTCATTGAATAAAAATGTACCTGACTGCAAGGGTAGCTACCCTTATTTTATTGTCTTTAGTATTTTAAAATATTCAAGTATTTCATAATATTTTAATCTTCCTGTTTTCAAGGCAAGCACATGGTCTTGACACCACAAGTTTCATAAATTATGATATGTCGCGAATTAACAATTTCGAGGACGTGAAGTATGCAATTTAACAAATATAGTCCTAACACCCCACCCTAAGTTATTGAAAGAACAAAAAAAAACAAACAAAAAAAAATTATCCTCCGTATATCACAGACGCATCAGTCCGAGGGATGTTTCTAAGGAGCGAGGGGTGTATGTACCCCTCACCGGATACGGTTTCGTGGCCGATTTATCTCTAGTCAGCATTTGCCATAGGTGTAGTCTTAATTGGTGTAAGACCGACCACGAGGAAGGAAACCACGTAAACCTTTTCCTTGACTAGGCTCCTAAACAATTTAACTTCAACACATAGCCGGTTACACAGGAGCGGGAAACAATCCTTCCCAACCCCTTACACAAAAAAAAACAATACACAATGGTATAAGATTACAGGAATTGATACAAAACAAAACAATGCACAATGGTACAAGTTTACAGGAAATGATACAAAACAAAACAATGCACAATGGTACAAGATTACAGGAAATCGATACAATATTAATAAAATCAAATCACACAACAAAGAAATTAAAATAATACTATACAATCGGGTAATATAATTAATAAAATATTAAACTGCAAGGTCAACTAACAATCAAATGTTGACCAAGAGGGAAACAAATCAGTTAAGCCATTCTCTCATTACAATATTCTGAGAAATGGACACAGCTTAACCAAAATAATAAAACAAATCTGCAGTCTTCTCCCAAAGGCTGACTTTAGTGGGTTCACTGTAGGTCACGGGCCAACCTATGAACCAGCTGCTCTTCAAAGGTGATTCCTGAAATTCTCCCCTTTCAATGTGGATTATCTTCAAAGGTGATTCCTGAAATTCTCCCCTTTCAATGTGGATTATCTTCAATGGTGATTCCTGAAATTCTCCCCTTTCAATGTGGATTTCATCCAACCAACCACCCACATGGCTCAACACAAAATTAGAATCCCACTTCCCTTGACACACCAAAGACAACACTTTACAACACATTCCTTTCCTCGCCCTTCCCTATACTGCACAGTCGGGAACCGATAAATTTTAAAGCAGCCCCATATTACGGGCGCTTTCCACAATACGACCGCCCCTGGCACACAGCACAAGACGGTCCAAACTTCCGGCCACTACCGGGCGTAGTGATAACAACAATGATAACAATAAATTTCGCAATTGCCAATATCTATCATTTAAAAATTTCAAGAGGTTCACACAGAACCTTATACGTCAAATTACAAATATCCTATGGTTCACACCGAGCCACTTTCGAGGACTTGTAACTCCTTAAGTTCAGACAGAACTTTATACATTGAATAACAAATATCCTATGGTTCCCACCGAACCATTTTCGAGGACTTATATCTCCTTAAGTTCAGACAGAACTTTATACATTGAATAACAAATATCCTATGGTTCACACCGAACCATTTTCGAGGACTTATATCTCCTTAAGTTCAGACAGAACTTTATACATTGAATAACAAATATCCTATGGTTCACACCGAACCATTTTCGAGGACTTATATCTCCTTAAGTTCAGACAGAACTTTATACATTGAATAACAAATATCCTATGGTTCACACCGAACCATTTTCGAGGACTTATATCTCCTTAAGTTCAGACAGAACTTTACACATAACTTGGGTTTCCTCAGACCCCAAGGTCTGGACAACCGTTGCAGTAACAATTCACCACCACACAGAATGGTAACTGTATAGATCAGGGATGGCGAACCTATGGCACGCGTGCCACAGGTGGCACGCGAGACGATTTTGCGTGGCACGCGAATGAGGAGAAAAAATAAAAGTGTATAAGAAAAAATAAAAAAAGTTATAGAAATAGTATTAAAAAAATATTTAAATAGCGACGTGTATTTTCTTCGTTCATAAATAATTTCAGAAACGAAGGATATGACGACATTCATGCATAAATAAATCGAATAAATAAATCGAAAAAAATATTCGAACGAATAAAAGAATTGCCTATCGCTCGAAATACAATAAAAGACAGAATCTTGAAGATGGGTAAAAATGTAACATATCAACAAAAAACAGATATAAAATTATGTGATTGGATTTCTATTTGTCTTGATGAAAGCACTGATGTCACTCTCTCGGCTCGATTAGCTATTTTTGTTCGATATTTTGTTGGCAATAAAATAATGGAAGAATTAATAAGTTTGGTATCTTTACCAGAAACTACTAAAGGCACAGATGTTTGCAAAGCAGTTGTAGAGGCTCTTTCTAGAGCAGAAATAAATTTGATATAAAATATTTGCATGGCATCTAGCATCCAACAACAAAACTCTCACTAATAAGTTTTGAGGTTCACAATTTTTTTCAAGTCTATTTTTTTATTTATTTCTCTTAGTTCGCCATTAATAAGTACTTAATTATTTTCCTCGGTGTATTAATTTTTGTTTTTATTAAAAATCTGAAGTTACACAAACATTTGATGCATTTTTATTTCCATGGCATGTGGCACGCGACATATTATTTTATTGAAAAAAATTTTTTTTTGGCACTCAGTCTCAAAAAGGTTCGCCATCCCTGGTATAGATGGAGCCTTAGTTCCTTAAAAAAAAAAACACAAAACATGATAGAAAATTGGCAAGTAGCCCCGGCTGACAGCAGGACGCGTCTACGGACCCCCAGAACAGAGCCAAGAATCACGTGATACCACTTACACAACTTTGGTCATCTAGGATCCGAGCGACAGACACGCGACCCTCCCGAACCGAAGCTACCCTAGCCCGAAACATGTGCATGACAGAACACATCTGTAATCGCAATCGCTAATTTGGGTTCATGAGGCCCGTGATGGAGACACACAGCAATCCATCCCAGATGTATTCTCAGGCCATCTTCAAAACCTTTATCGGTTGGGAGGCTAGCTTCCCCCAACCCGGACTCTTAAGGCTGCCCAGGGCCTCTCGGTGATTCACACCGAGCCAAAGTAAGGAGACAATGATAAACAACAAAAACTGGGAATTCAATTTACCGAGCGAGACCCACCATACGTCCGACCACAAGGGCACGGGTTCGTTTCGAGATTTAACTATCCAAGAAACGCAGCCCCCAGTCATGACGCATGCTGCCAACACTACAGTAACCAGAGCTCTTATCCCAAAACTCAAAACAGAGCAAACAATACAACGGTAATCACCGTAACAGTTACATAAAATCGGTACAAGTTCAAAACAAACAAAATTAGAACGGCAATTACCGTAACAGTTACATAAAATCGGTACAAGTTCAAAACAAAACAAAAATAGAACGGCAATTACCGTAACAGTTACATAAATTCTGTCAAAGTTCATTCGAGAACGCACCATACTCTTATCCTTATTCCTCCCAGCAGCACCACTACAACCTCCACATTTCCCATAAACCTTTCATCGCGCTGCCTAACAGACTACCATGCGACCCCGTACTCGGTGAGTGCTTTGACAGAACAAAATATATTATAATATTTTACACAACAACAAAAAAAATTAATCATTTTTATTTCAAATTATATACTCCACACTCAACAGGAGCCAATTCGTCAACAAGATGACTTACTTCAATACTATAGCCCTTCAACACCGTGGAATGCTACACCTCTCTAACAAGAAATTCCGAACACATCAGCGGTTATTATCATCATGGAACCCCGTCCAATAACTAACACTTGCTACGTGCAACTATCCGAAACGGATACTCCACTGTACCATCTGTACAATCTTTTCCAAAATTCAACTCGGTGGAAAGCAACACCTACTCCATAGCATTACTGAACAATTCTACTGCTATTAAACTTGCGGACCACCGTCCAGCGATAGCATTTGTGCAAAGCAATTATCCACGATGGATACTCTACTGAATCCTCAGTACAATCTTTGGAACGCTACTCCCGGGGGAAGGGTACACCTCTCCGTCAAGAAGTTCGGAATACATCACGAATTCTTATCAGATAAGACAACAATTAGGAAGACAATCCTTCCCTAATACGAAATTCTGAAGACTTCCAAGAATTTCTTCACTTAATGCCCTAACTTCTGCAGCCAATAATTCGATAGGGAATCTAATGAGAAGGTAACAATTACCACTAAATAACCCACAACAGCTGTTAGGTAACCCAATACCTAAGCTCGCATTACACAAGAGCAATTTGATCCTGAATGTAATACGTGTACCTTCTACAAACGGTACTAATCATCTATGTATTACATGAATTCTTACTTCAGAAGGACCTAAGTCCTTCGTTGAGATACATATAATCCTACTCTAGGCTCTCAGCATTCCGCCACTCGTGGTCCAGGCTTAGGTTCATTGAACGCCAGGTATTCTTTGGTTAAGTCACCGGGTGGAATACCAGCCCATACATAAAACATATGGAAATGAATCCATACGAGATTGCCCACGGCCAGCCCACTTATTCATTCACCCTTGTGCAATAATAAATTCGCACCGGTGACGTCACTTGACATACTAAACTGACATTCACCAAGGAATCGACAGTGTATACCTTCAAGGTATTATAACAAAATATTTAATTTAATTATTTTAAGAACCATTTTCCTAACCATGAATGACTCCCAATTAGGCGCTGACGAACCCATCACTACACTGTCAACTATCAGCTTATCTATAATCCACCCGGGCACAGAAGCTGTGCTCAGGACCGGACCCATATCATATGTTCGCGTCCTTATCGTGTGACGACGGACTCACCGCATAAGGTCTATTCTAAGCTATACTGTATTCAATAGTCAATTTATATAATATTTATGCAGCTACTAAACTTCAGCCGTATTCTTATAAGAGAATAACCCCTGTATTCCTTCCCTCTTACAAGACAAGAATGATACATTTAATAATTTGACTCCAGGTCACGCTTTCTAGTTTCTAAAGAGAGAATACTCGACTACGATCTCCCTATTACGACGAGAAACAGTTCTATACTCAAATATTGGTCACTCGACCACGCTCTTTAGCTTCTAAGGAGAAAATACACCAATGACTCTATCGTTATTGCAACAACAAAGGGGCTATACTCTATTTAACACTTGGCCATGCTCCTCTTATGTGCCTCGACTACGAGAATCCGGACTAATTCTCACTTAGCTTTATGACATAGAGTGCTATACTCCTCTGTCGGTCACTCGATCGCGAGACTATCATTGGTCAACCTTTGCAATGTCCTTCACGTGATATCTCCCTACCACTTTTCCACTAAGCTCCGACAGCTCGTAAACCGAATTGGAGATTTTCCTGCTAACTACGCTCTTTATAAATCTCGGTGCCAGCTTGGCGCTGAAGTAACGACCTGCATTTGACTGCTTAAAGGACTTCCTCCATACCACCTGTCCAACGGACAGACGTCTCTCTCTACGGCGTAGGTTATACCTAGCTGCGCTACGCTTAAACCCAGTCAATAGTTTAGCAGAGACGGTCTCGTACAATTTTTCCATTCTATTTAGCCCTTGGAGATAATTAGGAGATCTCGTGGAAGAGACAATCTGATTCGAATCCAGTTGGTCGTGGAACGAAGCATGGGGAACCGGATGGAATCCGTGAAACAGATAAAAAGGGGTGCTACCGGTGGCTATGCTCACAGTATTGTTTAAACAGGAACAGATCTTCCCTAAGAATTCGCACCAATCTCGTTGATTGTCCTGTACCAAAATGGATAGACACGTCAGAATTGAAGAATTATATCTCTCGCTGGTATTGTTTTGCGGGTGATAATACGCGTTGTAAAAGAGGTCTCGTATCCCATAGGATTCCAGGAATCCTCTGAATTCCTTCATCACCTTAATCTTTTCAGGGTCCGTTCTCAACCCTTCGCGGTCCACTATATGTCCCAAGTACCTAAGGCTTGACTTGCAAAATTCCGACTTGGCCAATTTTATAGTAAGATTGGACTCCTTCAACCGGCGCAACACCAAACGTAAGGTGGCGATGTGTGAATCGAAATCTGCGCTGCAGATTAAGATGTCATCTAGGTAGCAAAATACATGATCGCCCTGATCGGCAAACAGTTTATCCCTTAGCCTCTGCATTTCGGCAGGAATATTTTTTAGACCAAATGGGGTGACCACAAATTGGTACTGACCCCGGCCACGCTCTTACGTAAAAGGAAGCGAGGCGAGATCTTTTATCTTCCTTAATTATTAGCTCGAAAACTGAGCAGAGTTTTCACAAATCCTCAACTAATCACGACTGGAAACAGACAATCTCTGCGCCATCTTTATGCTATCACTTCTTACACCCGTGATAATCCGTTATCTGACAAGGGTGGCTCTAAAGAATGATTTTAAATTCTCTATTCTTGGAATATATTCTGTAAGGGACTCAACTGTTTCTATACATAAGCCTGTCTAGTCTGCAATTTATCCTAAAGTCTTCCGACCCATACCCTTCTAGGAAAACCCTATAGATTACATGACAATCACTACCTTTTTAACCTTAATTCTGAGAAGGTTAATGTTGCATCTCACAGGAACTATGGCTAGTTGAAGGAAGTCTATTTACTTCTACTTCCAGGATAAACAAGCCATCTTCTTTGTACCCAATGCACCGACACAAAACAAAAGAATCTATTCCAAAACGAAATTCTATTCGAATTTCGAAACCAACCGTGTTATCCAGATGTATTGTCAGAAACAAAGGAATCTAACCAACCGAAATTCAATTCAGACCAGATAACAAACTTCTCTATCAAAAGACATTGATACGAGAACAAATGAATTTATCTAAAACGTAATTCCATTCAGTGTTTAAAAACAGCGCATGTAAGAAAACTCAGCATCGACTGACTGATTATCAATAAGATACAACAGCCCTTTCTAACAATCCCCGTGTCAACAAGAACAGCCAATATTACCGAACGACAACAATTATGACGCAATACTTTCTACACAAACTCGCCATAACAACAGTAGCTCCGCGTAATAATTCGCAATATCCTATTATAAGAACCCTTCTGGAACTTAATTCCAGTTCTCTCTATTCCAACATATTGTTTAATAACAGCCACTGCTATCACGAGAAAAAAAAAAAATTATAACTATGACGCAATACTATTCACATCTAGAGCCTTCTTCTAGTTCCCACTCTTTTTCTTTTTCACAATATTTACTGCCTGACCTGCTACACCGTTATCAAAATAAACTATCCGTAATTACAACGCAATTCGTCCTTTTGCCTTTGACTTTGAAAATTACCAAACCGAACACTGCGATTTTAACTATTACTTAGTCCTAAACAAAATCCGTAAACCGGGTCTCTAGCGCGATTGAAACATTATTTACGGAAGTTACCTTCTTTCCAGGTGAGATTGCTCTCAATTAGCCAGGAACCAATTCTTATTCAACTGGAATATTCTATGATTTCAAAACACTTGTCGTCATTCAATGACCACGCACTTCCTGTATTATTTAATCTGTTTCAAAACACGATACCATGCGAATCTATTTCCTCAAAGAAAAACATCGGACAGTATTTCCAGCCGCAAAACAAAATGGCGTCCGTCCATTACGCACGACCATTCCATAATTTAAATTTTCTAAACATTGAACTCCTATCCTTTATCTCCTTTTCAATCTACCACAATTCGCAAAAATCACTAAACTGACCACTGAGATATTAATTATTATTTACTCCTAAACAAAATTCGTAAACTGGATCATTTACGCGATTGGAATATTTCTTACGAAAGTAGGGCGCACATAACACTTTGCCCAGCCCATCTCCTTTCAAAGATGAACTGGAGCTTAATCCACGTGGAATTTAGTTCTTTTTAAGCCTGACTATCCACGAAATACCACACTAGTCCTATTTACAATTCTCTGACCGCGCACTTTTTTTCTTGAAAACAGGGGAGCAGAATGAAGAGATCTTCCCTCGGCCTTAATTGGATACATTGCAACAATAAAACAATAGGACAAAAAGCCCAACCGAAGCAAATCAAGACCTTGATAACAAAAACAACACTTCTAACTCGATCGTTCTGTTAAACCAACAAGATTTCTCCTAGCAACGCAGTTCAAATTTACAAACAACAACTTCCTACATCGTGTTTACAATCAACCGCGAGGGACGAGGCTGACCAAAGCTCCATTTTAACAACAAACGACTATAGACCAAAATGTAATTCAATCTCTATAAACAATTATACCGTTTATAGATCCATTACAGAAGAAACTATTCAATGCATGATTCGGCCATTGAACCAAGATCGAAACCAAAAATAACTTGCTCCAACGGAATCTTTTTAAGTAAAAGAGGAATCTAACTTAAGCGAAACTTCCACTTCTTTGTAATATTAAACCGTTGAAATTCTCCATATTTCGACAAACCGAGCACCAAGAAATGATTAATCCTTGCAAGAAAATTCGAAAGACTGGGCCAACTGAACAGCGAACTATTTCACGAAAGATAGGCGTTTCGTGCGCTTTGCCTACCCACGAACTCTCTTAATATGAGATTGGTCTCAAATAAATCAGAACACCATTCTCTTGACAACGAAATATTTTAGCGAACGTTAGCTAGAAAATCTATTCTTTTTCTTCTCACGATTAAGTAAAATTCTATTCACAATTCAAATAATGAAAAAACTCGAAAACGGCTCCTTACCAACTCGGAGCCCGTAGCACATGGGCACAAGGAAGACCATGTGGTCGCGAACAGCGAAAACAAACGCGGGAGAACAACAAAAAAAACAATGGCAGTAAAAACAAATGATGCAAACACGTGGTTACAAAATAGAGAAAACAAACGGTCGTACACAAAAAAATACATATAAAAACACTTTTCTGAAAATAAATTATAATTTAAAACACACAAAACAAATTATAAATAAAAACCTTGTCCAACGAGAGATCAGAGATACAAAGTATGCCCCACGTTGGGCGCCAATTATGTCACGCCTTTTTGCTATATTTAAGAAACAACAATTATATGTACACAATTGATTACATAAATCAATTCACCAAATATCAATCTTACCAAGGTGACAGGGCCGGACAGGTCAGTCGGCTTCTTAACGAGACAAGTACTCTTTAGGTCTCTGGGGTATGTTGGGTTCTCTTAACTCTGAATAAGTCTCTTTCAACTCTCGCAGGGACAGGCGACACAATTAAACAAGAACAATTTGTAATGAAGCAGTTTATTATATTGTAAAAAAAAAGAAAAAAAAAAATATATAAAAAAACCTGACGAATGTCAAGAAAAAAGTTTAAAATTGGCAAGAAAATAAAAATGTGTTGTATTTAGCAAGGGAGATTCCAATAACAATTTAGAATTAAAGTTGAGCGATGGTTAAAATGTGCGGACGAAATTCACACTAAAAATAGGAGGAATAATATTCACCCGTAATCAAGATGGCGTTCTGGAGTTCTGTGATATATGAGGAAGAGCAGTGTCGGACTTACGTCTGAATCTCACCACGATCTGCACGGAATAGGACGAGCCAGCTAGCGCCCGCTTCCCCCTGGCGAGGAAGTACGAAGCGACAGGGGTGCCAATCTCGACCCAAGTCGTACGTGACAAAGTTGTCATTGAATAAAAATGTACCTGACTGCAAGGGTAGCTACCCTTATTTTATTGTCTTTAGTATTTTAAAATATTCAAGTATTTCATAATATTTTAATCTTCCTGTTTTCAAGGCAAGCACATGGTCTTGACACCACAAGTTTCATAAATTATGATATGTCGCGAATTAACAATTTCGAGGACGTGAAGTATGCAATTTAACAAATATAGTCCTAACAATTCTCAGTTTTAGGTCTATATTATTTGATTCTATTATTTTCGACCTTTTATTAAATGCAAGTCTAGCCTGATGTATACGGCTGTCGACCTCGCTCTTGGACCGACCGTCCCATGTTATTTTGCTCCCGAGGTAGACAAACTCCTTGGTGTTCTTTAGTGGTTTACCCGACATCACTATTCTGATGTCATATGATGTCATAAATGGACGTCATGTCATGAATGATGTCATAAATCGACGTTTTTATTAATATTATTACTTAATACATAGTAAGATGCATGCCCATGCAATATTGTACTGAACTTCCGTACGAAATGTCGTCGGTTTGAATCCTTCGCTCTGCTATTGCTTTTTTATAACAAGAGCACTTAGTATGGTTTTGATCACGTATTTTCTTTGTAAAAAAATCGCTTCATAAGCTATACTACAGCATGGTATCGGCAGAGAAAGAGCTCCTTAAGTTTATATCATGTCATAAAAAGGAGAAACCTTAAAATTATATTCGTGTAAAAATCACACTAGATGGAAGCTCTATAACTTCCTTTCGTCAGTATGGATGATTAGAAGGAAGCAAAAATAAACAAATACAAAGTAAGAAGAAAATATAGTTATTTCATTTATATATTATTTACAGTTAAGACATTACTGTGGAGGTTTAAATACATCGTATTTGTTTTATCAAACACTGTTTATTCCACTTTGTGCAACAGCATAACCCTATAGGTTTCAACGTGTTCACCTCATCATCAGCGGAGCACAAACAAAAATGAATTCTGTTCAAACTAGTACTGACATACACACTTCTAACAATTAACATTCGGGTTAGGGACTGTTGATGTAGGGAGGCAGGAGTCATCTTCAACGTGCAGCGGCGAGATTCTAGGAATATATGTGTTTCCAGATGTTCACGCCGATGCACTGACTTAGACATTTCTATGGCCTCCAATCTGTCCAATTTATTTTCATTACTACTGATATGTAAGCAGACTCCGTTAAAAATTTGGAATTGATTTCACCAATGGACTTATGCATTAAACAAAATAACTTTTATTTCAACTTTACAATATATAAACAAACAAATGGTTAAGGGTTTGGCTCACCGTTGTCTCCACTTCACAGTGAAATATTTATGAACTATTTTGAAAAATGTATTTTAAGGAGTAAGTTTAAGTAAATGAAAAATGTTTTGTTATGGTTCAGATATGAAGATTACATTCTTCGTGTTTGGACGGGTACCGATAGTCAATTACACCAATGTTTAAAATGCTTAAATTCTATAGAGTTTTATAAAATACAAACTAGAAATAGAACAGGATGAAAAATTTAATATCTTGGACTTATCTCGCAAAAATGGTCCAAATGACTGATATATATATATAGAAGAGCACTTATTCAGATTCTATGATTCTCGCAAATTCCAACCATCCTAATAACCATAAATTCGCAGCCTTTAACTGTATTTAACTGCTTCATAGATTGCTCAGTGTCCCATTAACCGACGACAACTTTAAAAAAGGAACTAATAACCATAAAAAAATAACTACAAATAATGGCTACCCTGGAAGCCTCATTGATTCACTATTAAAAAACAAAACGAAAAAGAAACTTATAAAAGAAAACATATTTAACGCCACCTATAAGCATACCTATAAATGGAGCAAAGTCCTATTTATGAAAAAACATATACGAAATAACCGAAAAAAAATCCAAGTCACGCAAAGCCAGCTTTTTACACTAATTTTAATCTCCAAAAACTGTTATTTAACGGGAAAGGCAAAAATTTAATACTAAGCTTCTGTGGTGTATAAATTTTATGTGCTGAATGTAGTAATTTCTAACATATATAGAAAAGACAGGAAGATCCTTTGAAAAGAGATTTCGTAAACACAAATCAGCCTTAACAAATCCTTTAATTTATTTTGAAATGGCTAATCATTGTCACTGTGAAAATCATACATTTTCTATCGATGATGCCGAGTCCCTGACCCGAATGTTTACCGTTAGAAGTGTGTATGTCGGCACCAGTTCAAACAGAATTCAGTTTTCCCTGCCGTGATTCGTGCTGCCCTGTTGATGAGGTGAAAACCTGGAAACCGGTAATGTTATACCATTACATAAAGTGGAAAAAACAATGTTTGATAAAACAAATTACAAAGTCTTTCATTTATCACTCTAGCATACAATTATGTTGGTTTATCGCCAAGTAAAACAATAATTTCAGTGAAAAATAAACCATTTTTAATTTTAATTACAATTGCGATGCCACAAAAAAATGTTTTTTCCACAAAAGATATGATTGAATTTTTTTTATTTTCATTGAAAAATATTGAGACTTAAGAATTTTTTTATCAACCAAATTAATGGGTTTATTTCTTACTGCCACTCGAAGGTTTCTGGTTCAATTCCAGATAATACTGATAAAACATTTGGAAAAGTGTCACAATCTGGAAAAAGAGTTGATCTGGTAACAACACTCACGCGCCCTATCCATGTAAGAGTGTTGTTGCTTCTTTAGGTATGAGGTATATATAGCAAAGAAGTGCAATCACTTACCAATAATTCAATGGCTAATCCAGTGGTTTAACTCAAATAATGGAGTTGACGATAGTGTTCTCTCCTAGCTACGCTTTTCAGTTGTCTGAATCATATGTCTGAATCACCAGTTTGGATATGCATCGTAGAACTAATTAGTATAGGTTGTCTACTTATTATTTAGGTAAATTTTGTTTTAAATAACCAGCAAGAAAACCGGTATTTAAAAAAACTTTTTCTGAATAATATTTATACAAAAAAGTCGTTTTTAAATCTAGGGCATAGGTTCCCAAACTGGGCAATATCGCCCACTTGTGTGACGAAGGAATCTTTGTGGGCAATACTTGCTTCGGGAGAATTTGGTGGGCGATGTGAGAAGTCAAATGGGAAATAACAGATTGTTGAAAAAATAATGTCGTGTAAAAATGTTTTGAGCATTTTATATTATATGTAAAGCAAGTATTTTTTGCGTGAAATACGAGTATAATGCGTTTTAGGGTATATCAAAAAAGACGCTCTAGCCCTTTTTCCAGGTATGGGTACTTAGATAAGTAATCCATAGTCACAACAAATGGTGCAACATCACTAATTTCTGGTAGTCATTAACAGACCAACTGTCAAAGCAAACATTTATTTTCATGTTTAGCGACTACAAAAATTTTGTTTTCATCCCTTCTTCAAAATTTCATAATACAAAACATACGTACTTATATTTGCTAGTATTATATTTAAGCTACTTTATCGTACTGTTGTATTTAGTTAAATTTCATTGGTACACTGTTCAACATACAACGAACAAAGTTAACAAGAAAGTGTTGTGAGTTAACGAAAGTTTAAGAATTTATCATCGTTTCATAAACGCATCGATAATACGTATTGATTTTAAGTTATATGTTATAAGGTGAGTGTTATTTATATTTTATAAATATCATTTTATTGTGATTTTATACATTGCCAGTGATTTTCCTTGACAAAGTGTCATCCTTAGGCAGGATTTAAAATGGCACCTTTATTAGTATACGTATTGTACAATATTACACATTTATAAAAATTAGAATGACATTAAAAGCATACCAAAATCACCTATGTGAAATTATAAAAATGCACATGTTACATGAATATATTGGTGAATAAAAAAAAATACGCACAGATATGCTTACTAATTACTATTATCTTAAATAGAGATACAGTTTTTCAAAGGTGGGCGATGAAAAATATTGACGTTGAAAAATGGGCGTCGAGTCAAATAAGTTTGGGAATCTTTGATCTAGAGTATGGATTAAACGACTTCATTAGGATAAATCGTTTTGGAGAAAAAACATATATATTTTTTTTAAGTTTCAGTTTATTGTTTGAAATATGTTCCATCCAAAATATCCATTTAAGCTATAAAATCATTTTACCTCAAGCAGATTATGAAACCTCTTGTGGCAGAAAGACAGTAACTGGAGATGAGAGGCTCATCAATCATCAGCGACCTGGAGGCTTCAAGAACAAAAAATTACAAACAATAAGAGCCTTCCCTTCCCATTAATCAAGATCAATTCCCGCTCACTCTCCCATATGCTTCGTCCACCCTCCGCGCCTTCCAAAATCTCTGGACGGACACTCGAGCCTCTTCATTCAGAGAAGAAAAGAAAAAAATATGAAGAAATGATCTTTCAATAGAACAAAATCGATTGACACTTGAAGAAGTTTGGAAATGATAAATTATTTTGGAGGACTTTCTGACTTGAATAAATTGATCGTTTTGGATTCAATCTAGCATGAGATTTTTATTTGTATATTTTCTATCTTAAAATTTGATTAATGTAAAGATTTTTTTTTAACAAAAAAACTATTAAAAGCCTTTTAAATTTTGTTCAAAACGTTAAATTAAAAAAAATGTATATATATCAATATTTATTTAACACTTTAAGGTAATTTAGTTTGTGTGGGTGCTGATTTCTTGGCAAAAGGACTCAGGTTCGAGTGCTTATTCGGAAAATGGAGAATATTTTGTTTGTTTATATAAGGATAAAGAAATACATTTCCAATCAGTTATATTTATAAAAAAAATGTTTGCAATAAGAATTTGTGTCTTAAATTCAGTATAAATTATATATGGTAGAATACGTTGAAGAAATACGAATGAAACATTTTTAGAAAATTTTCACCAAACATGTTCTGTTTTTTATTTGAAAGCTGATATGTAGGTTTAGGTGTATACTGTATATTATTGCTCCCAAAAGGAATGACTTCCAAGAGATAGGATCAGAATATATAATCCACGGGGCAAGGAACTAACTCACCGCTGCTACGATATGTTTGCTTTGCTCTGCTATTTTGCCAATTTCCAAAACCATTTCCCCTGATAAAAATAAACAGGAATTTTTTTCAAAAGAGTATTTCAAATATACGATAAAAAAGTCTAAGGAATAAAAAACCAGGCAGTTATCACCTGCTTTAATAAATGTGATAAATATATTAAGTTAAATAAATTATATCACGTTGAGTTGGTGGAAAATTATTAAATTAATCAAAACATAAGTAATTTATTTTATCAAACACTGTTTATTCCACTTTTTGTAACGGTATAACACTACCGGTTTCAAGGTGCACACCTAATCTTCAGGGGAGCACAAACAAGACTGAATTCTGTTCGAACTGACACCGACATACACACTTCTAACGGTAAACATTCGGTTGGCTTACAGATAAGAGGCCCTAGAAAAAGAAAAAATATTTTCCGATTTAAAAAAAAATCCGGAATCCGACCGGCCTTGCAGTTCAAGATTGTTCCAGTTGGCGATATACCGGAATCGATTTTCACAAAAGCTGGATAACCTTTGTATTCCAGAAAATAAAGGTTATATTATTTGAATACGGGCATGATACAAGAAGAACTAGAAAACTACACGATGAAAAAGATCTTCATAAAAATAATGTTAAAAGATTCAATCTATGCTTAAAGTTTATTTAAAGAAGACAAAATACTCTCTTTTATTTAATTATAAACAATTATAGTGCAAGACAATTTTTTAACAAAATTCTCGGGACCAAGATATTATATTCATGAAAAACTCATTTTCAATCTATTAAAATGATAAAATTCAAAGAGGTTTTTAACAGAAGTTAATGAACTCAATTATTTTTATCTCAAAATATCAAAGATCATTTCAATCAAGTCTTTAGAAAACGGCACGTGGCAGTCTTTTATCATAAATATTGTATCAACCAGTGTTGAAATATCATTATATTGCTTTCATTCAAATGATCATCATCGCCTCTACAACCCAGAATTTGTATTGACTGACTACAGGATTCTCTGCCACTTATCTCTTAGCAGCATCCAGCCTTCAACCGGGTATAAACCCGATGTGCAGCAGTAGTCTGACGCACCATACAGCCATTTCTTATTTGATCTTCCCACACTTATACGTCCTATCATATTATTTAACTGAGCTTTCTTTGCAGGGTCAGCGTGTTGCGTGGGCTAGAAGCTCCTTACAAACGATTGATGGGCTAGAAATTTTGATCACAGAAATGCAAATGTTTTTTGAAACATCACTTACTGGTACCACCAAGTACACAATACAATTTGATACTTAAAAACCTTCGTTTGCATTTCCGATTAAGAGGGATTCTACTCTAGAAATTTGAAAGAATCTTTTTTTTTGCATATTCTTAAAGTTTAGACCTCTTAGAATATGTTCTCAAAAGGAAACGTTTAAATTCTCAATCTTACGAAGTTATAGCTATAAATGAGGCAGCAATTACGCCGCACCGGTCTGACCCAGACAATAATCTTAAAATTGTAACTACCCTTTTCGACCTGGTTGACATAAAATCTCAAGTTTTGTTCAGTTGGTTGCTTTCGAATTTGGTACAAAACTTTAATAAATTATTTTGTATCGTTCCTACCTTGAAAAATTTAGAACATTTTTTTTTTCATTTAAAAAAAAAATTATTTATAAAAAAGAGGGTAAAAATTTTTTAGTTTTTTTCAGACATCTATGATATTTGTTTTGAATTTACGAAAGGGCTCCAATCATGTCGACCAGCTCACCCCATTTTTACGACAAGGTATAACAGCGGGCATCTTGAATTTTCATTTTCTTTTTCAAAAATTTTTTTGTACATTCTCAAATCATCAATAAACAAACTGTAAAAAAATATACGGGAAAAGCATTTTTAGTTTTTTTTTTATTCAGTCTGAAAAAACGCCCAAAATTTACGCCTCATTGAAGAATACTCCCTTAATTTAATGTTACAAGGCTACTTATCTTGTCAAAGGCACTGGATTATTTCCTTTCATAATTATGTTACGCCACCTGGACCCCGCCCGGCGTTCCACGAATCAAGTTCTTCTTGATGGTGATCAAGACACTGGGTTTGTCGGACATTGCAATAATAGTCGCATGCTTGTTCTTTACCACAGATACAGAGAAACGATCTATTCATCATATTTCCATGTTATCCATGGTCCCCTAATTTATGTTCGAACCCTGTTAAGAATTTTCAGAGTCTACGTAGCAGTTCAGTCAAGTGTCAAAAATATTTCTCTCCACTCGTTTATTCTACTAACAGTATGTGATTGTTTCAGAACTTTTATGGCAATGACTGCCAACACTAAATATTGATTAATTCGTCCTTTAATTGCGAAATACAAAACGTAGGTTGCATTAAACATTAGCATACTATATGCACATGTATATTTAAAGTAGGCATGGTCACTTGAGGTGCATGGTCGTAATAATGCTCTAGACCTCCGAGCTGAAGATCGCCGGTTCGAACACCGCGCTGTGTTACTCCCCTCGAATGACACAGATATTTTTTTCGCCTGTCATTCGAGGGTATAAGTAAACCTATGACTTTCGACGTACATATATTGTTTCAAAATAGAGAAAAAGAAAACATGCCGATGTGCTCTGATCATCTTATTTCAGTGTGTAATCGGATCCAGTACTGCGGTGTAGCCGGTGAGTGTGCAAGTGTGCAGCGGCTCACTCATTTAACACTTCCTATCCTGTGATGTGTAACTAGTACACATAAACTTTAATATCTCTATAAATATAATAAATACTGGGTTCAGATATTAGGTATTCCTCAGTAACACATTTACGCATTGAATGAAAAAAAAAATATTAATAATAATTAGCACTTATCGGCCACATCAGAGATATTTTGTGAAAATTGGGAATAAATTCACCAATACAATCAAACGTGTGCCAGTTGTGACGTACGTATATTCATTCTAAAAACTATTATGGGTGAGGAAGCGACGCTATTCACGTCTCACTCTCACTCTACTTCGGTATATAGGAACGCAAGAAATATAATCTCAGTTCGCTCACTTTTCTCGCTTCAGTAGCTCGCGAGCTTTCGTTTGAAGTGGTCGCTTTGCCCGTTTTGTGAACGTCGGCTGATGTTTTTTTTTTTTTCATATTTTCAGCAATTAAATTTCAATTATTATCACTTTTGACTTCAAATTCAATTAATTTAAGCGATTGGCTATTACATGTGTATTCATGTGTATTGAATACACGGCACCGGAACGTGCAGATTTTTTTAGCACAGGAAGGGAAAGGTTAAAGGAAAAAAGAAACTCAAAAAACTCTACGATACTGTTTCGCTTTGCGACTAAATTGACTTTGTAATGTCGTGGGGATCCTTTACTACGAGGCCCATCAATGACAATTAGATGTAGCAAAGAATACCTTAACATCATTTCTTAGAACAAGTGGGCCGACGCTTCAAACGCAGAATAAAGCAGCACCCTTCAAAAGAAGAGTTAAATATATTTATAGCGCTTATGAGAAAATATGCTGGAAATAAAATCAATACAATAATTAAGTTGATTCAACATGGAAATATGCCGTGACTTTATTTAATTGATTAGTGCTTGGAGTGTTTGTATTTTAATACTTCTTTGAACACGTAACTTATGAAGCTAAATGGGTGAGCCAAATTGAAAATATAAGAACAAATATATTGATTCACACACGCGCGCTTAGGATCAATAATCATTCTTTATTTATTCCATTAAGAGACAAACATTCATTATTTGGTTGGTTGACTTTATTACATACTCAATGAAAAAGTTCGGTAAAATTATGTAATAGTTCATAAAATGTTTTGTAATATTTCATAAATCAACAAAGATTTACAAAAATTACAACTTTTCTATACTGAGTCCGAAGGCTCGATAAATGGGGTCGAAGACAATTTTGTATTTAGTCTATTTATCCAGCCTTTGGGCTCAAAACTATTTCAGTAGACATAGAACTCGCGGTTAGTCTTTGAAATTTTCGATTAAACAGTCCCGCGTGTGAAGAGGCAACAACACTTGCAAACGTCTGGTGTTTATGAGTATTGTCACCAGATAAAGTGTTTTACCTGCATTTTATCTTAACTTGAAACCCGAGGGTGGAAGGCAAGTGTCTTATTAACCCTTCCTTCTCTGTGATGTGTACCGAGTACACATTGCTTCTAAAAACTTTAATATCTCAAAAAATGTAATGAATACTGGAATCAGATTTGAGGTTTTCCTCCGTAATACATTTACGCATTGAATTAAAAAATATATATTAATAATAATAATAATTATTATTATTATTATTATTACACATGACAAGTAAAACATACATAATTTGCGAAAAAAACACAGGTGATTTAATTTGGACATACAATTTTAATGGATCTGGGTTTGTTGCCTTTCATTTGTCGTATCCCCAGTAAACTAGGCTTCCTGTATCTCACTAAGGATATTTAGCATGAAAAATAAATCGATACTTCTTTCCGATTTTCGATTACACAAAAACAAAACCCCGTTGCACGTTCTCATCAACTTTAAAACAGTGACACTCAATTACAACTGGAAACATCATGCGAAATCAAACTCCTCCCACATCATCACTCCAGGAAGACCAAAAATGTTCATCCTATAATATACATAAAAATAAAAACAAAAACTTACAGAAACACAAATATAAAACAACATAATAATTAGCACTTATCGATCACATCAAAGATATTTTGTGAAAATCGGGAATAAATTCACCAATACAATCAAATGTATGCCAGTGTGTGACGTAGGTATATTCATTAAAAAAAAACACTATGGGTGAGGAAGCGACGTCTAACGATGTTTTTTTTCCTGTTTTCAGCAAATAAATTTCAAATATTATTACTTTTGACTTCAAATTTAGTTAATTTAAGCGATTGGCTATGAATATTCTTATTTTTCCGATTTTAAATCGCTCATTTTTACATGTGTATTGAATACACTTCACCGGAACGTGCGGATTTTTTAGCACAGGAAGGAAAAGGTCAATTTGTTCATGATAGTTATTTTGGTAAATTACAAATTAATTAATTGTAAATCACAATCAAATAAGTCACCTAAGAGAGGCAAATGCTATACTTTCTTTGTATTTTCTAAGTAAGATTCTACAAATTCAACGTCGTGTAAATATTCTTGATATATTTCAAAAAGGTTAAACAATATCGTATGTTATAATAACCTGAACCATAATTAGACTTGGTATTTTTGATTATCATAGTTTTTTTTCTTAACCCTTATCTTGGCAAAGTTCAATTTATCCAAATATTAACGTTTTTCTTTGGTGATTCCTTGTTATAATCGTATGGTAAGTTATGAAGGAAAATTGAGGAAAAAAATCACAACTTTTCCTTCTAGGTTTTTTATATGTAATACCTACGTTACATTGCCAACATATACATTTTTATAAAATACAAAAAGGGCTATAAAACTATTATATAATCTTAAACAAGAACAAAATTAGCATAGCTGGTTTATCAACAAATAAAATTGTTTGAATAATTTTTCTCTACATGTAGTGATTAATTAGATGAATGGTTGAATTAAAATAGGCACTAAGTACCAACAAAAAAACAAAAAAAACTAAGTATGCAGTTTCATTATATATGACATATAGAACGAAACTGCATACTTAGTTTTTTTTTGTTTTTTTTTTTGGTACTTAGTGCCTATTTTAATTTAACCATTCATATATTTAAAGATTATTTACCCCAATTTTCAAAATGCGCGCACGCTGTCCAGACATGTTGACCCGATGTCGTTTGAAAGGTTGTAGTGTTGTCAATATTGATCACCAGATGATACCACTGCACACAATAGTGCTTGTATAGTATTTGAATGTGTTGCCGTATTTGAAATTACGTTCCAGTTTCTGGATTTAAAAAAAAATCCCTAAATTAGTGTAAAACCTGTGTTACAATGCCGTGATAAGGGTTAACTACCTCTCAGTCCTTATTTCACTGAACTTAATTTTTAATAATAAATAAATTTAAATAAAGGTTTGATTGATCGATTGATTGATTACAATGAAACAAGTCGAAATAACAATTTTAGTCATGAAAAAGACCAGACTTATCTCTGTGACTTTGATAATCGAAACAATAATATACACATAACATATCACTGAGCGTTTCAGATAATTTTAAGCTTAGTCCTTTTTTAGTTTCGCTTAAAAGTTTAATGTGATTTTAAAGAAAAAAATATTTGAACAACTTTAAAAAATAACCATAACTGGTTAAAGAAATAGAATTAAAAGTGTTTACCCAAGATTACAAGTTAGTTAATTTAAAAAAAAAATTGGATGATTTATAAAAAGGAATTTCTTTTTAAGGACAAGAAGCATTTCAAACGTTAGATGTTGGGTATTTGACATATTATTATATATAAATTGCGTGAGCTAACCAAATTGAGAATATTTAAGGAATATTTTTCTTTTTGATTATTAACTAATAAAAATCTACAAATTAAGCATTTTGTCAATTGGAAAACACATACAGCTTGAGAAGATATTTTGTTTTTGAGATAACATGAAAAATTCATCTTTTACTTTTTGTTTTCTAAACTAATGCTCGTATGTAAAAAACTTGAGTGAGGTTTTAAAATAAAATTCTTTCTATTCGATTTTCACAAAAAAATGTTCAACCAATGGTCTCAAAGATATGTGTCGTGATGGTTTGCATACTCGTAAAATTACGAGTATATTAACAAACCTTTTTTTGTTTTTCAAAAGTGTATTTTATTAAACATCTTCTTCCTGGCACTGTCCCAACTCATTGCCTAGGTAGGCTGTTGGGGTCGGCTTTTCTCGTTCTCAGGCTGTACGTTCTTCAGTTTTGGGTGTCGCTTTCATCTAGGCCGTATCTCTGCAGGATTTTAGAGAATTGAGTCATCCAGGAGTTATTTGGTCTTACTCTGGACGGCTGTCGAGAAAGATCCACAGACATCGCTTGATTTACCGTATGGTCTGGTGGTCTCCATCTTGTGTGCCCGTACCATCTCAGCTGTCACTCTTCCAGCTTACTGTTTATGTCAGTGACCCCCAGGCTACCACGAATGCGTGAGCTCTTAATTTTATATTTTAGTGATACTCCTGCCGACCACCTAAGCATTCGCATTTCTGCTGTTTCAAGTTGCCTTGAGTAGGAGCTGTACATAGTCCAGCATTCTGAGCCATACATAATCGCGGGTCTAACGATAGTCTGGTATACCTTTCCTTTTAGTTTATAGACATTTTTGTGTCGCACAAGACTCCTGTTACCGATGTTCCATGTCAACCAATGGTATTTGAATGTATGTAAGTATTTACTTTATTGACACTGTATTTTACCCGCCAGATTGTTTTGCAGTGAAGTGTTAAATAAATTAAATAATTAACACTATATTGGCGTACCAGAAGATGCTCTTTTTAGTGAAACCGGTAAATGGGTAAAACGTGTTTGGATCAAAATAAATCAATTAGAGATTTTTTTAATCTGATAAAATAAAAGAGTTTATTTGTCCTTTCAACAAAAAAGTGCCCCTTTTTTAGTTTGGTTTCGGTTCGATTTCACGAAAATTGATTTAAAATCATTGTAGTTGGTAGGAAAATATGTTCACATGCCAATAAAATCACTAAGTTGTTTTTGTGTACAAAGCAAAACCCACTCATTAATACAATCAAACCAAAAATTATTGTCAAACTTATATCAAAGGCATCTAGAGATCCAAATTCAGAGTTCTTTAATTAAATTGCGACACAAATGTAAAAAAAAACACATAAAAACCCACTGACTGGAACGCCAACTCTTAAAGGTAGATTACATGTAAATTAGAAAACTCTAGCTGCTTTGTGGAGCGTAACTTGAGTTGCAACTCTTGAAACGAAATTATTGGAGATGTGTCGGATAGTCACTCAAGAAAATATTCAAGGATTGAAAAAAATAATTAAAACAAGGGTTGGAAAAGTTATTATCAAAAAGCGTAAAAAATACTGTTCAAGAACGAGTCAAAATATTTCAATAACACATACATATATGTGTTAAATTCTCTTCAAAATTTCAAACTTCAACTTAAAAAAAAAAATTAACTTTTCAATTATATATTATTTATAGTTAAGGCATTAACGTTGGTAGTAACACTTGCCACCCTGTGATGGATAGCGAGTGACCAGGTCTTATATTTTATTTGATTATTCGACGTTTTAATACATAGTAAAATGTTTTTTATAGCTAATTACAAAAAATAACTTTTACTGGACGCTTTGCGTCCATCACCGTGGCTGGTGGAGTTTTTAAGCACAGTAAGGCAAGTGTTAATACACTTTTCAATATTATATTGTATTATTTATAATTAAGGCTTTTCAATATTATATTGTATTATTTATAGTTAAGACATTGTTATTTGTTTTATCAAACACTGTTTATTGCACTTGGAATAAACAGTGTTTAATAAAACAAATTACAATTTTCAATATCATTTTTGAAACTCGGTGAAATGTTTGATTGTTTGGTTTTATACATAACATTGTGTGAACAGAAACATGAATTATATGACGTATAATTAAAGTTCAAAAGTTAATTATTTCATTTGATGAGTTAACTGAAGCCATATAAAGTGCTTAGACTGAAACATACTAATTCTTTGGTACTTTTTCATGCGGTTTTTTTTTTGTTATATTGTTTTTGTGATTGTTTTTAACCTTATCATTCCAAAACAAGGTACTGGTTGATCTATTTTCTAAAAGCTTGATAATTGGTATATGTTTAACATATTAAGGTAATCTTTAATTCAAATGCGTGTGTCGTATATATTTTGAACATCACATGCGTGTGTCGTATATATTTTGAACATCACTTAAGATGATCAAAACATCTCCTCAAATATATTTTGTTTCTACATAGACAGTTTATACGTACGTGTATGTAAAACTTATACATGCGCGCAACTGCGGACAGTCATAATTTGAAATTGACGCTAGCTTATTTATGCATATTAATATTTAAATATCTACATAACAGTCAACCTGTCCGGTCTGGTAGGTAAGATGCTGACTTAATTATTCCGGCGGTTAAGGGATCAATTCCCGATGGTACCCGAAACAATTGGTGTAACAAATTAGGAAATTATTTAATCTGGTAATACTATATTTTTTTTTATTTATTTAACACTTTTATTGCAAATACAATTTGGTGGGCTTATTGCCATGCTGCAATATCTTCCAACCAACCAGACAAAAGTAAATGAAGCAAATTACATGCTTGCATAAATCATTCAAACGATTATCCATCCCCACGAAATCCATAAACACATACTTGAGGATATGGCCACGAACCCCACAAAGACGGACAATCAGCCGAACATTATTTTTCATATAAAGTGAGATATCATCAATCAAAAGGAATAATACTCACGTGAGCTAGACTTGTTTCAATGTTGTTGAATATTCACGTGCGGCAATGTTTCAATGACAATCCCGAGTTCCGTATGAACTCCAGTGGTTTTAAATTTCGAAGGATAGAAGTAATGGAGTTAAAGACAATTTTGTCTCCCGGCTATGGTCTTTGATATATCCAATGTCAAGCCTTTTTGCTATATTAAGAAACAACAATTATATGTACACAATTGATTACATAAATCAATTCTCCAAATATCAATCTTACCAAGGTGACAGGCCCGGACAGGTCAGTCGGCTTCTTAACGAGACAAGTACTCTTTAGGTCTCTGGGGTATGTTGGGTTCTCTTAACTCTGAATAAGTCTCTTTCAACTCTCGCAGGGACAGGCGACACAATTAAACAAGAACAATTTGTAATGAAGCAGTTTATTATATTGTAAAAAAAAGAAAAAAAGAAAAAAAATATATAAAAAAACTTGACGAATGTCAAGAAAAAAGTTTAAAATTGGCAAGAAAATAAAAATGTGTTGTATTTAGCAAGGGAGATTCCAATAACAATTTAGAATTAAAGTTGAGCGATGGTTAAAATGTGCGGACGAAATTCACATTAAAAATAGGAGGAATAATATTCACCCGTAATCAAGATGGCGTCCTGGAGTTCTGTGATATATGAGGAAGAGCAGTGTCGGACTTACGTCTGAATCTCACCACGATCTGCACGGAATAGGACGAGCCAGCTGGCGTCCGCTTCCCCTTGGCAAGGAAGTACCCAGAGGCAGGGGTGCCAATCTCGACCTAAGTTGCCCGTGACAATGTTGTCATTGAATAAAAATGTACCTGACTGCAAGGATAGCTACCCTTATTTTATTGTCTTTAGTATTTTAAAATATTCAAGTATTTCATAATATTTTAATCTTCCTGTTTTCAAGGCAAGCACATGGTCTCGACACCACAAGTTTCATAAATTATGATATGTCGCGAATTAACAATTTCGAGGACGTGAAGTATGCAATTTAATAAATATAGTCCTAACACCCCACCCTAAGTTATTGAAAGAACAAAAAAAAAACAAACAAACAAAAAAAAAAATTATCCTCCGTATATCACAGACGCATCAGTCCGAGGGATGTTTCTAAGGAGCGAGGGGTGTATGTACCCCTCACCGGATACGGTTTCGTGGCCGATTTATCTCTAGTCAGCATTTGCCTATAGGTGTAGTCTTAATTGGTGTAAGACCGACCACGAGGAAGGAAACCACGAAAAACCTTTCCTTGACTAGGCTCCTAAACAATTTAACTTCAACACATAGCCGGTTACACAGGAGCGGGAAACAATCCTTCCCAACTCCTTACACATAAAAAAAAAACAATACACAATGGTATAAGATTACAGGAATTGATACAAAACAAAACAATGCACAATGGTACAAGATTACAGGAAATCGATACAATATTAATAAAATCAAATCACACAACAAAGAAATTAAAATAATACTATACAATCGGGTAATATAATTAATAAAATATTAAACTGCAAGGTCAACTAACAATCAAATGTTGACCAAGAGGGAAACAAATCAGTTAAGCCATTCTCTCATTACAATATTCTGAGAAATGGACACAGCTTAACCAAAATAATAAAACAAATCTGCAGTCTTCTCCCAAAGGCTGACTTTAGTGGGTTCACTGTAGGTCACGGGCCAACCTATGAACCAGCTGCTCTTCAAAGGTGATTCCTGAAATTCTCCCCTTTCAATGTGGATTATCTTCAAAGGTGATTCCTGAAATTCTCCCCTTTCAATGTGGATTATCTTCAAAGGTGATTCCTGAAATGCTCCCCTTTCAATGTGGATTATCTTCAATGGTGATTCCTGAAATTCTCCCCTTTCAATGTGGATTTCATCCAACCAACCACCCACATGGCTCAACACAAAATTAGAATCCCACTACCCTTGACACACCAAAGACAACACTTTACAACACATTCTTTTCCTCGCCCTTCCCTATACTGCACAGTCGGGAACCGATAAATTTTAAAGCGGCCCCATATCACGGGCGCTTTCACAATACGACCGCCCCTGGCACACAGCACAAGACGGTCCAAACTTCCGGCCACTACCGGGCGTAGTGATAACAACAATGATAACAATAAATTTCGCAATTGCCAATATCTATCATTTAAAAATTTCAAGAGGTTCACACAGAACCTTATACGTCAAATTACAAATATCCTATGGTTCACACAGAGCCACTTTCGAGGACTTGTAACTCCTTAAGTTCAGACAGAACTTTATACATTGAATAACAAATATCCTATGGTTCCCACCGAACCATTTTCGAGGACTTATATCTCCTTAAGTTCAGACAGAACTTTATACATTGAATAACAAATATCCTATGGTTCACACCGAACCATTTTCGAGGACTTATATCTCCTTAAGTTCAGACAGAACTTTATACATTGAATAACAAATATCCTATGGTTCACACCGAACCATTTTCGAGGACTTATATCTCCTTAAGTTCAGACAGAACTTTATACATTGAATAACAAATATCCTATGGTTCACACCGAACCATTTTCGAGGACTTATATCTCCTTAAGTTCACACAGAACTTTACACATAACTTGGGTTTCCTCAGACTCCAAGGTCTGGACAACCGTTGCAGTAACAATTCACCACCACACAGAATGGTAACTGTATAGATGGAGCCTTAGTTCCTTAAAAAAAAAAAAACACAAAACATGATAGAAAATTGGCAAGTAGCCCCGGCTGGCAGCAGGACGCGTCTACGGACCCCCAGAACAGAGCCAAGAATCACGTGATACCACTTACACAACTTTGGTCATCTAGGATCTGAGCGACAGACACGCGACCCTCCCGAACCGAAGCTACCCTAGCCCGAAACATGTGCATGACAGAACACATCTGTAATCGCAATCGCTAATTTGGGTTCATGAGGCCCGTGATGGAGACACACAGCAATCCATCCCAGATGTATTCTCAGGCCATCTTCAAAACCTTTATCGGTTGGGAGGCTAGCTTCCCCCAACCCGGACTCTTAAGGCTGCCCAGGGCCTCTCGGTGATTCACACCGAGCCAAAGTAAGGAGACAATGATAAACAACAAAAACTGGGAATTCAATTTACCGAGCGAGACCCACCATACGTCCGACCACAAGGGCACGGGTTCGTTTCGAGATTTAACTATCCAAGAAACGCAGCCCCCAGTCATGACGCATGCTGCCAACACTACAGTAACCAGAGCTCTTATCCCAAAACTCAAAACAGAGCAAACAATACAACGGTAATCACCGTAACAGTTACATAAAATCGGTACAAGTTCAAAACAAACAAAATTAGAACGGCAATTACCGTAACAGTTACATAAAATCGGTACAAGTTCAAAACAAAACAAAAATAGAACGGCAATTACCGTAACAGTTACATAAATTCTGTCAAAGTTCATTCGAGAACGCACCATACTCTTATCCTTATTCCTCCCAGCAGCACCACTACAACCTCCACATTTCCCATAAACCTTTCATCGCGCTGCCTAACAGACTACCATGCGACCCCGTACTCGGTGAGTGCTTTGACAGAACAAAATATATTATAATATTTTACACAACAACAAAAAAAATTAATCATTTTTATTTCAAATTATATACTCCACACTCAACAGGAGCCAATTCGTCAACAAGATGACTTACTTCAATACTATAGCCCTTCAACACCGTGGAATGCTACACCTCTCTAACAAGAAATTCCGAACACATCAGCGGTTATTATCATCATGGAACCCCGTCCAATAACTAACACTTGCTACGTGCAACTATCCGAAACGGATACTCCACTGTACCATCTGTACAATCTTTTCCAAAATTCAACTCGGTGGAAAGCAACACCTACTCCATAGCATTACTGAACAATTCTACTGCTATTAAACTTGCGGACCACCGTCCAGCGATAGCATTTGTGCAAAGCAATTATCCACGATGGATACTCTACTCAATCCTCAGTACAATCTTTGGAACGCTACTCCCGGGGGAAGGGTACACCTCTCCGTCAAGAAGTTCGGAATACATCACGAATTCTTATCAGATAAGACAACAATTAGGAAGACAATCCTTCCCTAATACGAAATTCTGAAGACTTCCAAGAATTTCTTCACTTAATGCCCTAACTTCTGCAGCCAATAATTCGATAGGGAATCTAATGAGAAGGTAACAATTACCACTAAATAACCCACAACAGCTGTTAGGTAACCCAATACCTAAGCTCGCATTACACAAGAGCAATTTGATCCTGAATGTAATACGTGTACCTTCTACAAACGGTACTAATCATCTATGTATTACATGAATTCTTACTTCAGAAGGACCTAAGTCCTTCGTTGAGATACATATAATCCTACTCTAGGCTCTCAGCATTCCGCCACTCGTGGTCCAGGCTTAGGTTCATTGAACGCCAGGTATTCTTTGGTTAAGTCACCGGGTTGAATACCAGCCCATACATAAAACATATGGAAATGAATCCATACGAGATTGCCCACGGCCAGCCCACATTCATTCACCCTTGTGCAATAATAAATTCGCACCGGTGACGTCACTTGACATACTAAACTGACATTCACCAAGGAATCGACAGTGTATACCTTCAAGGTATTATAACAAAATATTTAATTTAATTATTTTAAGAACCATTTTCCTAACCATGAATGACTCCCAATTAAGCGCTGACGAACCCATCACTACACTGTCAACTACTAGCTTATCTATAATCCACCCGGGCACAGAAGCTGTGCTCAGGACCGGACCCATATCATATGTTTGCGTCCTTATCGCGTGACGACGGACTCACCGCATAAAGTCTATTCTAAGCTATACTGTATTCAATAGTCTATTTATAGTATATATGCAACTACTAAACTTCTACCGTCTTTTTATAAGAGAATAACCCCTGTATTCCTTCCCTCTTACAAGACAAGAATGATACATTTAATAATTTGACTCCAGGTCACGCTTTCTAGTTTCTAAAGAGAGAATACTCGACTACGATCTCCCTATTACGACGAGAAACAGTTCTATACTCAAATATTGGTCACTCGACCACGCTCTTTAGCTTCTAAGGAGAAAATACACAAATGACTCTATCGTTATTGCAACAACAAAGGGGCTATACTCTATTTAACACTTGGCCATGCTCCTCTTATGTGCCTCGACTACGAGAATCCGGACTAATTCTCTCTTAGCTTTATGACATGGAGTGCTATACTCCTCTGTCGGTCACCCGATCGCGAGACTATCATTGGTCAACCTTTGCAATGTCCTTAACGTGATATCTCCCTACCACTTTCCCACTAAGCTCCGACAGCTCGTAAACCGAATTGGAGATTTTCTTGCTAACTATACTCTTTATAAATCTCGGTGCCAACTTGGCGCTGAAGTAACGACCTGCATTTGACTGCTTAAAGGACTTCCTCCATACCACCTGTCCAACGGACAGACGTCTCTCTCTACGGCGTAGGTTATACCTAGCTGCGCTACGCTTAAACCCAGTCAATAGTTTAGCAGTGACGGTCTCGTACAATTTTTCCATTCTATTTAGCCCTTGGAGATAATTAGGAGATCTCGTGGAAGAGACAATCTGATTCGAATCCAGTTGGTCGTGGAACGAAGCATGGGGAACCGGATGGAATCCGTGAAACAGATAAAAAGGGGTGCTACCGGTGGCTATGCTCACAGTATTGTTTAAACAGGAACAGATCTTCCCTAAGAATTCGCACCAATCTCGTTGATTGTCCTGTACCAAAATGGATAGACACGTCAGAATTGAAGAATTATATCTCTCGCTGGTATTGTTTTGCGGGTGATAATACGCGTTGTAAAAGAGGTCTCGTATCCCATAGGATTCCAGGAATCCTCTGAATTCCTTCGATATGAACTGCCTACCATTATCCATTACGATGGTGTGTGGCACCGAACACGGGAGAAATATTGACGCTTCCAAACACCGAATTATAGCCTTAGACGTGGCCACTCTCAAGGGAAAAGCCCATACATACTTACTAAAGTTATCAACTACCGTTAAAATATGAGAGTTCCGTTTCCTAGACAACGGCAAGGGGCCTACGAGGTCCATACTCAAGGACTGCATGGGCCGGGATGCTTGCTTGGGCTCACTCATAAGGCCACATGGGCCCTGTGTGTTATGTTTATAGGCCTTGCACGTTTCGCACCGCGATATAAAATGAGTTACTGCCTCAGATAATTTGTTAGCAAAATACGTCCGAGTAATAATTTCCATAGTCTTCCTGACACCCGGGTGACACAGGTTCGAATGTATATCATCGATCAAGGGGACCAACGCATCCTGGGGTACCACGACCCTCCAATCTCGTTCTCCCTGGTTGCGGACAGGGTCGTGAGAGGAACGACACAACCGCAATAGATGTCCCTTTGCTACTTTAAAGTTTGGCCGCGACCGTGGATCCTTCTCGCACTCTCTTAGGATCCGTAAATACCATTCGTCGGTTACGTGCTCGAACGGAGGGGAAAAGCTCATCGCGGATACCTCGATTCGACTGAGGGCGTCAGCCAAGCGATTCTCGCAACCCTTTTTATAAAGGAAATCAAAATTATATTGTGAGAGTCTACAAGCCCAACGGGCTAATCGGCCGCTCGGTGAAGACAGATGGTCCAGATATTTTAAGCATCCGTGATCGCTCTGAATCGTAAACCTGGTTCCGTCTAGATAACTACGGAAATGATGGACTGAGTCCACGATGGCCAGGAGTTCGCGCTCGGTGGTACTATAAAGCCTTTCCGCCGGGGAAAGCTTTCGTGAAAAATAAGCTATGGCATGTTCAACACCACCCGGCATGGATTGTGAAAG
Organism: Odontocerum albicorne; assembly: GCA_949825065.1. Lineage (NCBI taxonomy): Eukaryota > Metazoa > Arthropoda > Insecta > Trichoptera > Odontoceridae > Odontocerum > Odontocerum albicorne. The sequence goes on along the minus strand of OX463842.1, from coordinate 53,116,269 downwards.
AAAGCTACCGATGCTTATTCCGCTCGCGTCGCAGGTGAGTATATATGGCACCGTATAATCCGGTGGCTTCAGAACGGGAGACGTAATCATGGCACGCTTGAGGAGGACGAATGATTCTTCAGCGGTCGAATCCCACTGGAACTTAGAGCCCTTAAGTTTAATACTAGTCAAGCGACAGAGGGGCGCAGCGATCTTAGAAAAATCTTTTATAAATCGGCGGTAATATGAACACAAACCGAGGAAGCTTTTCACTTCCTTTACACTCCGTGGCCTAGGGAATTCCTTCATCACCTTAATCTTTTCAGGGTCCGTTCTCAACCCTTCGCGGTCCACTATATGTCCCAAGTACCTAAGGCTTGACTTGCAAAATTCCGACTTGGCCAATTTTATAGTAAGATCGGACTCCTTCAACCGGCGCAACACCAAACGTAAGGTGGCGATGTGTGAATCGAAATCTGCGCTGCAGATTAAGATGTCATCTAGGTAGCAAAATACATGATCGCCCTGATCGGCAAACAGTTTATCCATTAGCCTCTGCATTTCGGCAGGAATATTTTTTAGACCAAATGGGGTGACCACAAATTGGTACTGACCCCGGCCTTCTACGAAAAACGCGGTCTTGCACTTAGAGTCTGGGTTCAACGGCATCTGCCAGAATCCGTGACTTAAATCCAACGCGGAGAGATATCGGGTATCCCGTAAATTGTCTAAAATTCTATTAATATTTGGCAAACGGTACGAATCTGAATTCGTAATGGAGTTCAATTTACGCGGGTCCAACACGAATCGAGCTGAACCGTCCTTTTTCGGAACGATAAACGCATTATTTAGCCAGGCGCTGCGCGACGGCTCAACCACTCCTAATTCGAGCATTTCGTCTAGCTCGGAAATCATCTGTCGTCGGCGGATATGCGACAGAGGGTAAGTTCTCTGTTTTACGGGTGAATGACTGCCTGTATCGATAACGTGGTTGACTAACGTGGTACGACCCAGTCCCACCCTTTCAAATGCGACACTATTGAAGTCTGCAATCAAAAGGTTCAACTGCAGATTCTGTTCAATAGACAAATCTGCAGCCGATGTCAAGCATGAAGGCTTAAAAGACTTATTTCCTATCTCGGACACAACGGGTCTCAAAGATAATTTTTCTATACTAGAAGAAGGAAAGAGATTCGGGGTAAGGCCCGAGTGCTTTAAGAAAGGGGTACCCAAAATCAGGCACTCCTCCAATGAAGGAACTATTAGGAAATCCGCCCAAACGGTCTGGTCATCGTAACATAAAGGTAACTGTACAGAACCCTGTACACGGTGTTCCTGGCCACCCGCCGTATGCACGATTCCCTCGCGAAGTAGAGACGGACAATACTGACTTTCAAATTTTTTAAAAAGTTCTCCACCAATTACGTTAACCGACGCGCCTGAGTCAAGCAAAGCCCTAAATGGCAATTCTTGAATATAACAGTGAAGGTAGGGTCGCTCGTCCCTAGCATTAGTAATCTCTACAAAATTTACGAAAGGGAACGATTCTTTTGAAGCTGACTGACGCGACCAACCCGGGAAATCCGACGTAACTGAATCGGGTTGGTGCCCTACCGGTTTTTTGGAGCGTTAATAGACGGGGGCGGTCTTGACAAATCCGGTAACAAAGCCAACTGTCGAGAGGGTACGGCTCTGGCCTTCCAAAGGTTGGTAGCCGTCCGTACAGGTCCTTTCCTAAAACGTGGCCGGCTGGGGCAATTACGCGCGATGTGATTAGGAAGCCGACACGAATAACACCTCTTTGGTAATGGTTCCTCAGCATTTGAGGTGTAAGATACCGGTGACAACCGAGCACCCATTCTTGAGAAAAGGGGGGCAGAACGAGGGGACCTTCCCTCGTCCCTGTTCATTAGGTCGAAGGTCAGGCACAATTTTTCCAACTGGTCAACCGAAGACGGTTGCGAGCTGACAAGGACTGAACAGTACCTATGATGTAGGCCGCGTCTAAATACTTGTAATAAATCCTTGTCAGTGAGAGGCGGTTCCAAAGACTGATTCAAGTTCTGGATTCTCGAAACAAAATCCGTAGATGATTCGCCCGGTTTTTGTATGGAGGCCCAAATATCCATCCTGCGCTGAGTCATAAAGTCTTCCGAATCATACTTTTCTAAGAAAAGTTTCGTTACTGTGTTCCAATCTTTAAATATCTTAACCTTGCTCCTAAAGAAGGTTAATGCTCCCTTACGTAAAAACTCTGGTAAGACCGCCGGAAGCGCGTTTAGGTGAACACCTCTGGCACAAGCTAATTCTTCCATTCGTGACAAAAATTCCCTTATACAACCCGTTCCGGTATATGGATCAATTGGCCAACACGAGAAGTTTATATTCCATTGTGGCGACGGAAGTGGAACATGAGAACGGGAAATCCCAACCTCAGTATACGGAGATGAATTTGTCAAAGGCATCGGTGCCAGAGCTCCCGAAGCGGTATCCCCATTATCCGCCCTCTCAAATAACTCCGGAGCTTTAGAAAGGTTTAAATATGGTCGAGTTCTAGGGGGTAAGGCCACCTCCCTCGATGATGATGGAGCGAGACCTTTATTGTATAGACTGGCCTGACGACGCAATTCGTAAAAATTATTACTGGGGGAGAGTCCGCGCTCAAGTAATTCCCCTATCAATCTAGCCTTGGTCGACTTCATTACGTCCCTAATTGGATCCATTGCCAACAACAACAAACCAAAAAAAAAAAATTAAAACAATAAACAAGGCCCAAAAAGAAGAAAAGAAAAAACGCGATATCAGACCCCACTAACAAAAACACACTTCTAATTCAAACGATATGTTAAACAAACAAAGACTTCTCTCTGAAGCGTGGTACAAATTTCTGAACACCCTAACTTTTAAATCGAGTTTAATAAGGAACACACGATTCTTAACAAGAAAATATTTGGAAAAAGTTAGCTAGAAATCTATTCCAAAAAGACTCGAAAAACGGCCTTTCCAACTCGGAGCCCGTAGCACATGGGCACAAGAAAGACCATGTGGTCGCGAACAGCGAAAACAAACGCGGGAGAACAACAAAAAAAAACAATGGCAGTAAAAACAAATGATGCAAACACGTGGGAACAAAATAGAGAAAACAAACGGTCGTACACAAAAAAATACTTATAAAAACACTTTTCTGAAAATAAATTATTATTTAAAACACACAAAACAAATTATAAATAAAAACCTTGTCCAACGAGAGATCAGAGATACAAAGTATGCCCCACGTTCGGGAGCCAATTATGTCAAGCCTTTTTGCTATATTAAGAAACAACAATTATATGTACACAATTGATTACATAAATCAATTCTCCAAATATCAATCTTACCAAGGTGACAGGCCCGGACAGGTCAGTCGGCTTCTTAACGAGACAAGTACTCTTTAGGTCTCTGGGGTATGTTGGGTTCTCTTAACTCTGAATAAGTCTCTTTCAACTCTCGCAGGGACAGGCGACACAATTAAACAAGAACAATTTGTAATGAAGCAGTTTATTATATTGTAAAAAAAAGAAAAAAAGAAAAAAAATATATAAAAAAACTTGACGAATGTCAAGAAAAAAGTTTAAAATTGGCAAGAAAATAAAAATGTGTTGTATTTAGCAAGGGAGATTCCAATAACAATTTAGAATTAAAGTTGAGCGATGGTTAAAATGTGCGGACGAAATTCACATTAAAAATAGGAGGAATAATATTCACCCGTAATCAAGATGGCGTCCTGGAGTTCTGTGATATATGAGGAAGAGCAGTGTCGGACTTACGTCTGAATCTCACCACGATCTGCACGGAATAGGACGAGCCAGCTGGCGTCCGCTTCCCCTTGGCAAGGAAGTACCCAGAGGCAGGGGTGCCAATCTCGACCTAAGTCGCCCGTGACAATGTTGTCATTGAATAAAAATGTACCTGACTGCAAGGGTAGCTACCCTTATTTTATTGTCTTTAGTATTTTAAAATATTCAAGTATTTCATAATATTTTAATCTTCCTGTTTTCAAGGCAAGCACATGGTCTCGACACCACAAGTTTCATAAATTATGATATGTCGCGAATTAACAATTTCGAGGACGTGAAGTATGCAATTTAACAAATATAGTCCTAACACCAACGCCAGTTTGGATTTGTTGAGGGACGCCATAAAAATTAATGAAAAAATCTATAACATATATTATGATATACAATACAACTTAACTTTTTATGACACATCGGTAGTACAAGGTGTGTGTAAAAACATTTGGGAGTATATCTGCCTAGCATTCATAATCTCCATGACAAAGTATATCTGCTAAGCAGTCATAATCTCTATGACAAAGTATATCTGCTTAGCAGTCATAATCTTCATGACAAAATATATATATATGATATATACTTAGCAGTCATAATCTCCATGACTAAGTATATCTGCCTAACAGTCATAATCTCCATGACAAAGCATATATATACTTAGCAGTCATTCTTTTTATGACAAAGTATATTTGCTAAACAGTCAAAATCTCTATGACAAAGTACGAGTATATCTGCTTAGCATACATATTCTCTATGACAAAGTATATCTACTTAGCAGTCATCTCCATGACAAAGTATACCTGCTCAACATTCATAATCTCCATGACAAAGTGTATCTGCTCAACAGTCATAATCTCCATGACAAAGTATATTGGCTAAGCAGTCATAATCTTTATGACAAAGAAAGATACATACTCGTATCTTCAGAGGTATTGCCATTACACGATGTTTGGAAACATCGTACATATGGAAATACAAACAAATCATGATATACAAAACAAGAAAGGGAGGATATGTAAAAGTAGAAGATTCATTATGATATATGGAGACGAGTAAAACCGATGGTAATGTTACACAGCTAAGTTTCTCGCTGTGTAAATAGAGAAAACTCTGAGAAATATAGCTAATGATAAACATGCGATAAAGATAATGTTTTCAGATGGGGAAGATAAATAATAGTTTTCAGATAGAGAAGATAAATAGTTTTCAGATAGGGAAGATAAATAATAATTTTCAGATAGGGAAGATAAATAATAGTTTTCAGACAGGGAAGATAAATTATAGTTTTCAGATAGGGAAGATAAACAATAGTTTTCAGATAGGGAAGAAAAACAATAGTTTTCAGATAGGGAAGATAAATAATAGTTTTCAGATAGGGAAGATAAATAATAGTTTTCAGATAAGGAATATAAATAATAATTTTCAGATAGGGAAGATAAGTAATAGTTTTCAGATAGGGAAGATAAATAATAGTTTTCAGTTAGGGAAGATAAATAATAGTTTTCAGATAGGGAAGATAAATAATAATTTTCAGATAGGGAAGATAAACAATAGTTTTCAGATAGGGAAGATAAACAATAGTTTTCAGATAGGGAAGATAAACAATATATTATAAGCACGCTTATGTTTTAAGTATGAAACATGAGCCCCTTCCAATCAAGTTTCAAAATATTCAAATCCAATATGGAAAGACATCTGAGAGTTGTGGAAGGGAGGGGAAGGAAAATAATCCCTTTAAATCAATTCTGAATCTATCATAAGAACATAAGTGCGTTATTTTATTGATTACACTTTCATTAAATACATTGCAGCCTGGCGGGCTGATTGTCATGTCTAAACTCGTCCAACCAATCAGGAAAAAATTTAACATATGCAAGTTAAAATTACCAACCCAGATTTTTAGCCAGCGAAGCGAACTCGCGACCTCCGAGTCGGAAGGAAGTATCGGGGCATCAAAATATTATGACATTAAAATATATATTGTAAATTTTGTTAAAAAAGTAAATTTTTATATATTTAGTATGCTTTTGCCAGTTGCGGTGCTCCATAATACAATATTGGCAACACTACTATAGATTGGTAACAATGCCAAATAATCTTTATTAAGAATCATTAAGGTTTAATTGGTAATCTTCGAGAGTATTGTTTATTTATATAGTAATTGGGTCTTTTAATGAACTGCTTGTATTTTCCGATGTGACAGCAGGCAATAGTGAATTATGGAGCTGGTAATTAGGGCATGTTTAGAGACACTAATTAGGAGGTTAAGGCGGCGTGGCAGCGCGCGCTGCATATCAAGAGGATGCGGGGGAGCTATCCACCCAACCCTCGGACTGGAGCCCACCACCACCCTCGGCTCGGGGGCAACACATACATTGTTTATATTCTGATTAGCACCATCCCTGGGTAGTAGTTTAGCAGCACCGAGGAAAAACCGATTTTATGTAAAATTAATAATAATAACATTTTATCCATGAATAAAAATGAAATAATATTTAAGAATATTTAAAAACATCCTTTTAATATCAGCATGATTAATTTTTCTTAATCATAAATTCTTTTATGCACCATCAGATTAAAACCGCTTTTAGATTGTTCTAAATGGAGAATTCTTTCTTTTAAATTGAATTGTTATATTTTCACACCGTAACATTCAAATAAACTTTTTGAATTGAATACAACGATCCTTGTAAACGCGAATCCATTATACGTGATTTATTCAGTTTAAATTTTTAAATGTAAAAAAGTTATTCTAGCGGTACGAAAAAAAAACAGATAAGTTTCTGATTCCGGATATATTGTTGATGATATCAATATCGACAGCTGAAACAGCTATTACAACGATGACAATTAATTTTGAATAAATCAAAATATAAATATTATATCATAAATGCATTGTTTTACCCTCATCAGCATGTGTGTTTTACTACTTATCAATAACCACTTATATGAATATATTGTTTTTCTTCTCCGATCCCTCAGTGATCTTTATAATACAATATTTCAGGTAATTGTTTGAGTAACTCATATGAAAAATACAGTTGACACTGATGGGCAAGATCGAGGGGTGGCGTGGTCCTGGTAGAAGGCAAACATCTTGGCTGCGCAATATAAGAGACTGGACGGGGATAAAACGTGTGGAGGATCTGTTCCGGGTTGCGTAAGATAGAGAAGCCTTTGCCAAAGTGATTGCCAACGTCGGAGGGACCTGATGGGACACGACAAGAAGAAAAAATATGAAAAATATATTTGCTAACCAAAGTCAAGTTATTCCAATTGCGGTCAAATAATATAGACGTTTCTTAAGCTTGAATTCCTTCAAACGTTAGTATCACGTGTAATAAATATGTGGATTCCTTGGCAAAGAAAGCATGTGCAAACGACTGTCACCTATATGATTAATTAACCTTTTAATTTTTTTTAAAAGGTTAGGTAATCATCGGCAGCCGGTAACTAACCTTTTAAATAAAATCAAACACTATACTTGGTTCTGATGGGCGTTGGTTTGGGATATAACTGGCGTAAATAAAAGCTCTTGATATAAATCAATCCAACTATAATGATAATAACCTTTCCTTCCCTGTGTTGGGTATCTTCTACACGTTGCTTCTAATAACCATCAATATCTCTATAAATATAATAAATACAAGGTTAAGATTTTAGGTATTCCTCCATAATATATTTACGCATTGATTTAAAAAATAATATTAATAATAATCAGAATTTATCGACTACATCGAGGTGTTTTGTAAAGATCGAAAACAAATTCGCATTTAAACGCTGCGAGTGCCTCGTCTTGACGATATGTGAATAGTATGCGGGAAGCGCGACACTATATTCGCATCTCACTATAGCATACTAGACTGAATTGCGAGAACCTGAATTGTCTCAACGTCGCAAGCAAAGGCGTAAGCACCGGGGTATGCGACTGACGTTCCGCGCCACTAGTAGCCTCTAGGCTTGCAAATAGGTTAGACGTACGCCCGTTCCGTGAGGGTTTTTTAATGTTTTCAGATGGTTTTTAATGTTTTAAGCAAATAAATCTCAATTATTATAATTTTTAACTTCAATTATAATTAATAAAGGGGATTATCTATGAATGTTCTTATTTTTCCGATTTAAAATCGCTAATTTTGGATTGCGTACTCACTACCCAACACCGGAGCACGCGTATTATTTTTATCACCGTAAGGGAAGGGATAAACAAGATTTAATCATACGAGCATGTATGCGTCGCTCGCAAATGGGTTGCTCCGTGGTGGCTAGTCACATTTACAGAATGGATATTGTAGGAGATCTTCGTTGCGAGTATGGTTTGGTTTATTAAACTATAGATTATGTATTTCTTGATTATCTTTGACTTTACAGCTTTGATTTATTGAACGCCATATCTTTGACGTGTCCAACGAATATTGCATTTATTATTTATTCGAAGAACTTTCCCTCTTATATATCAATTGTTATTTTTTTTTTCAATTATTTTAAACATGACAAGATATATACAAAATTTGCGAAAGAACAACAGGTAATTAAATTCGGACACACAATTTTATGGATCTGGGTTTGTTGCTTTTCATTTGTCGTGTCCCCAGTAAACTAGGATTTAACCTGTATCTAACTGAAGGCATATAATTATTTTTAAGCTTTGTCAGTTGAAACTTTAAATTGTTTAATTTTTTTAATAACATTGACTCATATAATTGCGTAAGCGAATTTGGTTTGACGGCACTTATTATTATAATATGGCTGGATTAGCTAAGAAAAACTTTTTTTTACTGAGTGAAAATGGAATTCTAGGAAATATTTCAACCTTTTTTATAAAGCATTTACTAGGCCCATTTCCGCAGTGTTTTCATAGAACCAATTTCCCACAAAAATGAGAGAACTACACGGCATGTATAAGCTGAAAAATTCTTTATGTTTAGTGACATTTTTCCATATGCATACGTGGTTGATAAAAAATCGGGAGAAGCTGCTAGATGAAGGCAAAAACAAAATAAATATGAAGTCCCCAATTATTAAATAATGATATATCAATCTATGGCTATCAGAACTTTTGAAACTCTGAAGTAATTTTTTATCATTAGCTATTTCAGGAGATACCAGATTTACTAGGTTTTCTCTCTATTGCGGCTGAGCTGAAAGCTGCCACAGTAGAAGCCAGATATTTCATTCTTTGTGAGAATTGTTAACTCGATTACAGGCTGCAGCGCAGCGCGGGAAGCTCCGCTATTTGTGGTATGAGCTGTCTCTCTGCCACACACGAAAACTTTGCAATCAACTTAAAACTTCAATATCTGTAAAAATAATGTTCTACTACGAAATGCTTTGCAAATATAAATTGACATGTTTAAAAATATCTTCAGAATATTGAGCAAAAGTCCTTCCAGCCATAAAAAAATCTGTTACATATAAAATATTCGGAGTGTTGTACAGCGTGTTTCTCCTTTTAATGCCGTTTTCATCTTTAAGGCTTGTTTGTAGTCTACTTGGCGCCAAGTTGGTGAAATTTACTACAAACAAGCCCTGAATATGAAAACGGCAACGTTTTCGAAACTTAGGCAAGTGTTAGGATTTGGTTGTTCTTGCAGCTGTGATTGGCCATTAAAATTTATTACAGCCATAATAAGCCATTAAAATTCCATTCACGATATATATCGTGAGAATTATTGCGCGAGAAGTGTGTGATTGTTTTCATTGATGTTTTCCCATCATCGACCATCCTAGTAATTCTCGCCTTCGGAGTGCTTTCACGTGCATCTTATAAACACATTTTAGGAGTACAGTGTGAGATTGTTTTCATTGACGTTTTCCCATCATCGACCATCCTAGGAATTCTCGCCTTCGGAGTGCTTTCACGTGCATCTTATGAACAAAATTTAGGAGTACAGTGTGAGATTGTTTTCATTGACGTTTTCCCATCATCGATCATGCTAGGAATTCTCGCCTTCAAAATGATTGCACGTGCATCTTATAAACAAATTTTAGGAGTACATAGCTCTACCATGGTCAATAAATTTCAGCCGTGATTAACCATTAAATCTTCATTCAACGGCCGTAAATCTTAATTGCCTATCTTTAATTGCCTTAGTAACATGTCTGTGACGTCAGAATTTCGCGGGCTATAAAATAGGCGTAAGCAGCCTCTCCCTCTTTTTCTTGGCTCAGGCTTCGTCCAGTTAAAAGCTTTTGTACTTATCACTGGTAATTGTAATTTAATTCCAAGTATTCTAAAAGCATTTCTATAAACTATGTTAGAGTGTTCACTTTATTTCCATAAAATTTGCTGGGTTAATTCTGGATAATTTAACCAAGTGACAATCTTGAGATTGACGTCCGACTTTATCTCTGGTCAAAGTCAGCTAATTCTGACAAAACATCTAGTGCATGGGAGGTCCAGAAGTCTTCAGGACCGCCACGAATCTCAAAAAGCCCACTCGAGATTCCATATCTTCACGTCTGACTTTATACGGCACGAGTAGACACCCACTACCTATACGACGGCGACGTCTTCACTTCAACGGTCCTGCAATAGCAGCAAGAGGTCTGAAAAGTCTATAGGAGTCAACCTGCGGTTATACATCTAGCGCTGAACATTGAAAATACATTGTGTCAATTGTATTCAAGTAAAGTGAATTTATTTATTTTCTTTGCTTGCCATTGCTTGGTGGATCTAAGTAAATTTAGAGATTGGTGATATCTAAGTAAATTTAGAGATTGGTGATATCCAAGTAATAAGAGTTGGCAAAGGTCCGCAACGAATTGTTGTGGAATTAAGCCTCTAATAAAAAAAATACTTCATCTGTCTGTCCACCTGAAAGAATAGCGGAGTATCAGAAAGTAATTTGCCCAATTGAAGTATTCTGACTATTTAACTATTTAACAGAAAATATGTGTTCCATTGTATATTTCTACCTATCCAAGCACTGACGACTGACTACTCTCTCCAACGATAACCAGAGATCTAATAGAGTCTTGCTTTAACCACTACTGTCTCAGCTACCGGATTTAAATACATACATTGTTACATCTAGTAATGTAATTAAATTAAAATAAATAAGGAAGAGTCGTATTACAACATAAGTCAAATCATACATTGCAACACTCAGAAAGATCACTTATACAAAGAATCGCAACAAGCCCTGGACAAATTTTGTTAAAAAATATCATTTATCTGTTGTTATCCTCAAAATTACTAACCAGATTTTGTTGTCATTTATTTCAGAAATAGTAACATTTGAAAAATTGTTTGTACACAAATCTTATTTCATTCGAAAAAAAATAACAAATGACAAAAGATGAAAATGTCTGAAATACTAAAAAAATAACAGTCACATTAACTTATTACGTTTTTACTCAATGTAAATTAACCGCCATCATAAATATGCAAAAGCTCCGAGACGACGATTCTTGTAAAATATGGTAAATTTTGTCTTTATAAATATTATAACCATACTTAAACATTTATACTCGTAAATATCTCAATTCAGAAAGTTTTTTCCATTCGTAAGTTTCAACTGCGTTATTGTATGAATCAATGTTAAGATCGAATAATTGAACGATTTATCTACACAATATTATTAATTTTTAAAAATAACCATGAAGTTTGATGTTAATTTAAAGCCTAAAGCCACTCCAAGGGTGCTAATTTGATTAATAGTCACTTGTACTAGTTACAAACAGCTCCGATTTGAAATAAATCTTCAATAAACTTTCACATTCGGTGTTTTTTGGGTGTATATCATTTTTATATCATTTTTTAGTGATATGCATATGTTGAAGAGCATGGCTGAGATACAATATTATCTTTACCCTTGATTAGGTCTCCATTGTTTTTATAACCATTGGAGCAGCACGAAACTCGCTATTTGTATGCGAACATGAAACTATTGCATACTTTGAGCGTTTGTGAGCATTGTTACTGGATTGGAATACTCTTTCCCAAATTTCCTGAATTTAGAAGCCCAAAGAAATCGTTAAACCCATAAGTCTATCGAAAGAAGGTTTACTTTCAAGAAAGACACAAAGGCGAATTTTCGAAAATACTAATGACTGATAGCGTACCTACATCGACATGTTGTCTATGCTGCAAAACCACCCAGAGAAATTCTGTTTTACTTGGATTTAGTTTCAAGTTATTTTTAAACATTCAATTTGAGATTTTAAGGATGCAATTAGAAGCATCCTGCTTTTGAATATTTTTGTCTCTTGAATCACAAAATTTAAAAAATCGAGTACTACTATCTCCGTAAAACCTGAAATAAACCATCAGTGCAAATGAGATCACTTATATAATTAATAAAATAATTAAAAAAATGCTGCCGTTATACTGACTCTTGTGGTACACCAAACTTAACAATATCCTGCGAAGATTCTTGCTGATTGATAAGAACAGATTACCTTATATTTAGAAAATAAGGGTTAAAGTAAGAGCATTGCTTGAAAACTTACATTTAAGTATTTGCAAGAGAATTTCATGATCGACCTTATCAAAAGCAGCGCTCATACCTGGTTATTCAAGTTTACGTTAGATTAAAAAAAATTAATCTTGCTTCAGGCGTCAAAAAGAAAATTTGCTTTATGTATTGAAACAAAGGTATTGATTCTATGTTATTTAGGATTGAAGTAAAACTTATGAATTAAACAATACGTACTTACCAACAGGAAGCTTTTAAAACTTTAAAATAAAGGTCGTATTTGGTAGAAATTCTTTTGGTATTTTTCGTATAAATAGAAATTGATAAGCTTTGTAATATTTTAAATTAAAAAGGATTTAGCCATATGTAATAAAACACTTGAATTCATTTCAAAAGATGATAAACAAAGCTCGTATAAAAATATATTTCTTTTGTTCAAAGTTTTGTTTTCTAAATGGAAATTTAATTTTCGACTTAATACACAATTTTATTTTTCGTATTCACGCTTGAACAATTCAAACACATTGAAGTTATTTTTGTAGATACAAAGGATTTTTAAGAAAAATAACTAATCTTTTAAACAGATTTATCTTTTATCATCACTGAATAAAAGTGAAGTGAGTTGAACAGAAATGAAAGAACCATTGTATTATGTGAGGTATCTTTTGATAACTTCAAAGATATACTTGCTCGCAGAAGAAATGGATTATTGGTGTCCAAGTAATTCGATCAGGTAGGCTTCCAAAATAAAAGCAATAATAATGGGATTAACATTTGGACAACTCTGGAAGGTCTTAGCTTTGATGAATAAATATGTCAAAGGCACACACACACATCACGTGTTCAGTACAGAAACGGTTTATCTAAATTTGACTATTTTGAATTTATGAATACAATTTAACTTTAACCCGTCGCTTCTAAAAAGTTTACACCGGTTTAAGGGTCGCAATCGAATTAATTACAGCTATAGTATTTTTGTATTCGAGTCCCTGAATGAGATGTTTACATTGTATATTTCACATCTGTATCTGAAAAAGGTTCCTTCAAAAAGGAGTAAAACTTTTAAATAATTTTTTTTTTCCTTTTAATAAATTAATTGTTCTAAATCGATCCTATGGGGCGGTATATGATATTACATTAGAGCTTTGCTGTTGCTGACCTGTGGCGTGGAATGGTATACCCTTAGCATTATATATATGGGTGGTGTGTACAGCTTTAGGAAGCTCTAGGTAACAATCCTTTTCAAGAGGTTTAATGAAAATCAATAATGTTATGTGACTTTACACATGCTCAGCTTAAGCTAAATGTATTACAAAGGTTTATTTGCAGTTCATCTTACCTCGGTAAGCTTTCTGCGGTTTTCTTACTAAATATGTTTTTATGGACATATACAGATGCGGGTAAGTACCTAATCTAATAACCGCAGCTACTATCTTCCTATCCCTCTACTCAAATTAAACATATTTTTTGTAATATTTTTCATCTGTCAATAAAAGTAGCGCCATTGAGAAGAGTTAGGTCTCTAAACTGCACTATATAAAACGTCCTCTAATTATTCTTAATATTGATAATAGCATATTACAATTTGAAGCATAAATTTCTTTATAAGCAATTGTGTAGGTATTTAAATAGTTTTTACACTGATTTTTCCTTTTGTCCAATAGGGTACTCCAATAGGGATGTTATGGCGATGATGATTCGGAATTGTAATTTTAGTGTCGGAGCATTAATATTACATTTTTTTCTAAATAAATTACAACAATAAACTTTTTAAAAATCAATAATTATGTAACGTCTATTGAAATACAAACATATTTACTTGAACAATCCCCAAAAAAGAGTTATATTTGTCAATAATCATGTAACGTGTATTAAAATACAAAAAAAAATGTTTGAGCAATCGACAAAAAAGAGTTATGTTTGCCAATAATTATGTAACGTTTATTGAAATACAAAAAAATTTATTGGAAAAATCTACAAGAAAGGGTTATATTTGACAATAATTATGTAACGTTGCAAATTTCATGTTCTAGTTAGAAGAACGTTTGATTTCGAACCCGTATGCTTCGGGTTCCACTACCCATGAAACCCAAAGAAAGGATTCTAATCAGACATTTCGTATAAATTATTTTAACATATTTTTGGTTAGTTCAAAAGAAAATTTTAGGAAGGAATAAGCCATCTTTACTGAAATTTCTACAAAAGAAATAAAATTAAATAAAAACAGATGATCTTTCTGGCATTAGTAAAACGCTTGTCTTCCACTTAGAGTTTCGGTTTCGATTCCTGGCTGTATTCTTGATTCCTAGTTTAATATATACTCCCACGATAACGATTCTCGCACGCACTAGACATGTGTTGTTGCCTAGTAGTTATTGTGGGCTAGTGTCATTTTTTGTTCACGTGCAAATTGTTTTCGAAACTTTGATTGTATTAGCGAACTATGAGTGATGTGCCTACTCCAATTGTTCTTAACCCATTGATTCCATAATTGGGGTCGAAAACTATATCGATTCCCAGCCACGCTTGTTAATATGCCAGACATCACAAATTGAAGGTTTATTGAGAAGTTTTAAACTAATTATTTATACGTAAATGCCCTCAGTAAGATACAGGCAAAAGTCTAGTTTACTGAGGACACGACAAATGAAAGTCAACCAATCCAAAGCATTTAAAATTTATTATCCCTTTAAATTGCCTATTTTTATTTTATTTTTCATAAATTACGTATGTATGCAATTTTTTGTCACTTATATAAATAAATTAAATACACAAAGTGTTTTTCTTGTATATGTTCTTCTTGAAGTCGAAAAAAACATTAAGCTTTTTTTTTCTTAAATCTACCTAAGGTGAACCATTTTACTACTGAACCCACCGTATTGCTGTCATCTTACTTGAGGCAAATACCTCAAGGCTTCAAGATATTGTTGAGGAAGGGTCCGTACAAAGGGCATGGACAGCGCGGGAGTTGGAGTGGGGGTACTGGGGAGGGAGGACAGGGAGAGGGTTGGCAATAGGGGTAGTGACACGTGCCTGCCCACTTTTGATGTGGTTTATTTCTCGTGTCTAAAAACCCTCGTAGATATTTTTTTGTCTACTGTCGACATTTTTTTGTTTTGTTCACCTTTACGGTTGAAAAATTGTGTTTCTTCAATTACGGATTTGATATTTGATATTTTTTCGGACGCTTTTTTCCTGATTCCTTCCAAGAAATTTATCCAGTGTCACGTTTTGAAATCACAAAGACACTTTTATATTCAACCGTTCTTCTGGGAAACACATTAGTCGAGAAATTTAATATTCAAGAAAATTATTAAAAATGTCTAGAAAAACAGTGGGAAAAATATCATTATGACGATATTTTTTTCAAATAAAAGTGTTTTATAAAGGTAAAGGAAATTAAAAATGATCTGCAATGTCTTCTAATATCTTATAATAATATTTTGAATAATACTTGTTTTTTCTTTTCTCATATATTTTGTATACTTAGAATTGACCCATCAACCTCAATATGAACAAACCTAATAAGGGTGATCTGAAAACATAAGACAAAAAAAGACTGGAAGCTACGAAGAAATATTGGGTGTTAACATAAGTTGTGTCCGTTTTTTTTTCAATTTAAAAATGATCACCAAAAGTAAAACAAAATGGTAAATGTTATACGTCATTCGAAAGATTTTTTTTTGTTCTACAAGATATTGCGTTTGCTTTTACGTTACATATATTATTTTATTTGATTACAAGCTTTCAAAATGGAATGTCAAGTAGACGAAAGTGAGCATTTTCGACACCTCCTTTTCTTTCAAATGACGTACGAGTATAATTATTACCATTTTGTTTTACTTAAGGTGCTCATTTTTAAAGTTGGATTACTTTTGGTGCTCATGTTTAAAATTACATTAAAAAAACGGACACAACTTATATTAACACCTAATTTATTTGGTTTTTATCATTATTCTAAAGAGGCGGAAAAATATTGATTCTTGTCGAACAGTTGGTACCTCGTTGGTAGTCAGAAAAATTTACTAAGTGTTTAGAAAATTGTTAAAATAATGTTTTTAAATAAGTTATGACTTATTGTTGCAGAAGAAATTATTGTGATTATTTATTATGTATGAGAGATCAATGATAGACTGAGTCGAGAGTAAGTTGAGGTATTTCACTATCAGGGCAGCATGGTTTTTGGGAGATGATAAGATAGAGAAATGTATTGAAAGGCGTGTTGCTGCAGATAACAAGTTCAACGATGTATTTTATATTGTGTTAGCCAGCCAATAAAGCAATCGCAAAATCTTCAAAGAATATTGTGTATATTGGTATGCTAATGCCACCTTGATGTTTGGAAGCGAAGCCTGGGCCTTAAAAAGAGTGATCACAGAAGCAAAACTGTCTTTAAAGCGCGTACTTTGGTATTACAAAGTTTGATAATGTAATAAACGGCCAGATAAAAGATAACTGCTTGTCAGATAAAAATATTATAAGAAAAAATATGATAGAAATCTAAATCGAAACAGTTAGGGCATCGAGGGTATGCGATGCGAAATATTTACGAAACACATATATGTGGATAAAATCAATGGTATGAAGATGATTAAAATATGTAAATGTTTTCTCGACTGAATAAAATAAACAATAAACACGCAAAACTTAATTATTCAACTTAACTACGAGGAAAACAACCTTTTTTAAGTGTTCTTACTAAACATTATAAAATAATCAAGAAAGACAAAAAACAATTTCGTATATTAACTTTTCAACCTTGAGCTTAACAGGTGAGGGCTGTTCAGAAAATAAAAATAAACTTCGACTTTCAGAAAAAGCTCTTCTGCAAAGTTTTCAAGTAAATACACGTTCATTAAAACTCACAAACGGAATTTAAGAAGGGAGGAGGGAAGGTTAATTTATTATGCTCGGTAACTGTGAATTATTAAATTGTACTTTTTTTATAAATGTTGCTTATAAAAAAGTAAAGAAAACTGAATGTTTGTAAAGAATACAATTTCAAAAACGAGTCTTGCATATCATTCTTATAGTATGATGTAATGTTTATGTGCTATTTTGTATATTATTAACAGTTAAGGTATTAACACAGGAGGTTTAAAAACACTGTCTTTAGTTTACTTACACAGTGTTTTTTTCCACTTATAATAATGGTATAACCCTAGAGGTGGAAGGTGTACAACTCATCTTTAGGGGAGCACAAACGATGAGCTAAAATCCCTGAAACAGTTAGGGCAATATAATATATCTTAAGTAGCAAAACAGTGTTTTACTAAACCAAATACCATATGGTTTTGCTTTATATTTTCGTCGGACACAATGATTGATTTGCTATCATGTGGTACTCTTTTACAATAAAAAAAAAGTATTTCAAAGAAGCTTGAAGTAAAAACTCTATCAATACCCTTTTGTATAAATGGGTACAAATGGGATATATAAACTATGAATCGGAAGACACATGTTAACCGACTAAGCCACGAAAGTTATATGGTGGTCATGTAACTATTCAACAGTACGATTGCTCCCCCGACATATCAAAGTACCCCGTTTAACCTTAAGGGCATTTTTTTATCTAACATGTTTGTTATATAAAATATAACTTGACCATTTAACAATATTTTTCAACTAACAACAAAATAATCTAGTTAAACGGTTAGCATTCATACAAGGGGGCACTCCAAGTTCGATTAACTCTCGAACTGGTTTTATTCTTAGGCCATTCAAAATCTCCTTTATTTTCTTTTCAGCTCATTAAAGAACGTGTTTGAGGTGAATATTATGATCGGAAAACAGCGCGTTTCAAAAACAATTTTAAAATACTAAAAAAATAGAAAACGTTTGTTTTCGTTTCTATCAGAAATCGAAACAAAATCTAAACATTGAGCTTAGTAAAGTAAAAATATGTTTGATGGCCACTAGGCGGAAAAAACGAGACTGGATCTGTTTTATTGAGTACCGACCGCTATGAAACTTTAAGCTCTCGAGTAAGAAATCGAGAAGTTTAGCAATTATGACGCGAAAGTTGTCCGCGTAAAGCAAAATAAAATGTTCTTACTAACTGCGATATATAATAAATTCTTAGAAAGTAACTAATAATTTTGTGATATATAGGTATTGGTTTTTGTACAAAACGCTGAGCTATTTGATTTACTCACACTGTCAAATGTTTAAATTATAAGTTTATGGAACTTGTGTTTCTCCCGATCATTACCATTGTTCCTTGTTAATTTTTTTGTATTTTGTTAATCCTTTTGTAATGAGTTACTCGCATATAACGAATCATTTGGTTTATAATTTACTAACATCTACACTTCAAACAAATAAATATATGCTTATTGATAGGAAGATAGCATGTATATATGTGTTCTGATATTAGACGTGCATTTTGAAGCAACGTAAAGAAAAATGCATTTGACAAATAAGCTTACACAAGGTCAGAATTCACAATATAATATCTCATCACCCGAAATACTACCTTGATCAAAAAGTTTTATGACCGGCCACTGTGTGGCGCTGTCAGTCACCCGATTGGAATTTTTTTTTTGTTAGATTACCACATCTATCATTGACACTTTTCTTCAAATTTCAGCGTCATAGCTTGACATTTGTAAAAGTTACGCTGTACTGAGTACATCTACCTTTGTGCGTAATTTCGATTTTTTACAAATTCGAAAATGGCATCAACGAGTTTGCATTAGTTTTTGTGTGAAAAACGGATTTAAAGGTCCGCAGACCTTGGAAATGTTGGAGAAGTGTTTTTCGGTGGCACGAACGCTTCAGAAGTGGTCGTGAGTCGGTCGAGGATGACGATCGTAGTGGCAGTCGAAAATCGATGAAAACATCGATAAAATTAAATAAATGTTGGCCAAAAACCGCAAATTGACCATCAGAGAGCTGGCAGAGGACTTGCACATCGCTTATGGACCCGCTTAAGACATTTTGGTTAATGATTTGGGCCTCAGACGTGTCGCTGCAAACTAGTGCCGAAAGACCTAAACTTCATGCAAAAAAAGGACTGTGTTGAAATCGCGAAAGACATGATTTCCATGAGTTTTTGACCAAAAACAACACGAATACTATCCAGCAGTCTTTGAATTCACCTGATCCCTGCGACTTTTTCCTGTTCAACCAACTTAATAAAACCGCTTCGCGGAACGCGTTACAGCACCCTTGAGTACATATGAATAAAGTCCTAAAACTTTTTGATCAAGGTAGTATATCCCCACCAATAGAAAATTAACTCGGACGCGAGAAAATTAGAAGTTTTTCAGCCTACACCCCTGTACACGTACTTGTAATATTAATAAAAAAAAACGATAATAATAAATCAACTAATACACATATCTTCAAGCACAACCTTGCATAATAATGACACTATTGATGACAATTAAACACCATTGATAAAAATTCAACATTACCATATTAATATAAAAAACGTTCACAATAATGTATAATCAGCCCCTAGTTCCTTTGATTAGTATAAAAAGTCTCAGAACAAAATGAAAATTATATAAACTGCCAAACCGGTTTTGGAAAACATCTCCGTCATATTAAATGTATTCCTTTGTTATTGAACACACTTTGAAACAACAATAAAATGAAAAGAAATTTTAATTTATTAAAACCTTTCGGACTGTAAAGTAAAGAACGCAAAAAATACATAAAAAATAAAATAAGTTAACGTGTAATGAATCTACGAAGAACAAATGGGAATGTTTTTATAAACATGACTTAATAAACACAAAATAGCATCTAAACATAAATGAAATGAAAAACCTTAACAACCAAATCTATGTTTTTACTTACAATAGTAAGGATATCAAATAAAATCAACAGGCGCAATTGTAAATTGTTAAAAATACTGAATTTATAAAATAAAATGCCGTTCGAGTGGAGTAGCATAAAGCGGGATTCGAACCGGTGATCTTAATCACGGAAGTCCGGTGTGTTACCGCACGGCTAAGGACCCAGCATCAATGAAGAGTACCGTACGGACCGGTGATCTTAAGCACGGAAGTCCAGTGTATTACCACACGGCTATGCACCCAGCACCGATGAAGAGTACCGTACGAACCAGTGATTTTAAGCACGGAAGTCCAGTGTGTCACCGCACGGCTATGCACCCAGCACCAATGAAAACTACCGTACGAACCGGTGATCTTAAGCACGGAAGTTCAGTGTGTTACCGCGCGGCTACTCAGCACCATTGAAGAGTACCGTACGAACCGGTGATCTAAAACACGGAAGTACAGTGTGTTACCGCGCGGCTATGCACCCAGAACCAATAAAGAGTACCGTACACACCGGTGATCTTAAGCACGGAAGTCCAGTGTGCTGCCGCGCGGCTATGCACCCAGCACCAATGAAGAGTACCGTACGAACCGGTGATCTTAAGCACGGAAGTTCAGTGTGTCACCGCACGGCTATGCACCCAGCACCAATGAAAAGTACCGTACGAACCGGTGATCTAAAGCGCGGAAGTCCAGTGTGTTACCGCGCGGCTATGCACCCAGCACCAATGAAGAATACCGTACACACCGGTGATCTTAAGCACGGAAGTCCAGTGTGCTACCGCGCGGCTATGCACCCAGCACCAATGAAGAGTACCGTACGAACCGGTGATCTTAAGCACGGAAGTCCAGTGTGTTACCGCGCGGCTACTCAGCACCAATGAAGAGTACCGTACGATCCGGTGATCTAAAGCACGGAAGTCCAGTGTGTTACCGCGCGGCTATGCACCCAGAACCAATAAAGAGTACCGTACACACCGGTGATCTTTAGCACGTTGATCGCACCGGTGATCTTCAGTGTGTTACCGCGCGGCTATGCACCCAGTACCAATGAAGAGTACCGTACGAACCAGTGATCTTAAGCACGGAAGTTCAGTGTGTTACCGCACGGCTATGCACCCAGCACCAATGAAGAGTACCGTACGAATGACTCAATATATAAGTTTTTCCTATACTAATTTTCTTTTAAGTTTGTCTCAGTCAATTGTATTCTTTTTATCAATTGAGTTAAACTTTCTATAATTATACGAGGCATATCCAGAAAGTAAGTGTAATTTTTTTAGGTTACAATTTTTTTTATTTAAACAAAAAAATTACGTGGTTACCGTAGTACATATGTAAGCTTTTTTTCGACATAGTCGCCATTCCTCTCAATGCAGGTGCTGAAGCGTGGTATCAACTTTTTGATGCCTTCCTCGAAGTAGTTTCCCGCCAACCCCTCCGTCCACTTCTCCACTTCCTCTTTTACCTCCTCGTTGGTTGAAAACCTTTTTCCACCCATGGTGCTAGGTCAGGGGAATGCGCGGGATGGTTCAGGACATCCCATTTAAACGAGGCGAGCAGTTCCTTCGTGGCGTTGGCCGTGTGTGGTCTGGCATTGTCGTGCAGCAGGCAGACTCCCTTTGTCAGCATGCCTCTCCTCTTGTTCTGAATCACCCTCCGCAATTTTTTTAGGGTCTCACAGTATCTTGCAAAGTTGATGGTCTCCCCTTGAGGCATATATTCAATTAAAATTATACCTTGCCAGTCCCAAAACACGGATGCCATGATTTTCTTGGTTGAAATTGTGGTTTTGAACTTTTCTGATCATCATGCACAGACGTACGACCGTTTTTAAACTCGCGACACCACTTGTACACACTCGTACGATTCATAGCTTTATCACCATATGCAGTTTTCACCTCATTATAAACCTCAACCGGAGGTTTTCCCTTCAAAACGAGATAACGGATGACGCCGCGTATTTCGCACTTGGCGGGAGATTGGATTGACATTTTGCACAAAATGTGTTGTCGCGTCGACACTTCTCAACGTACTGACCTCGAACTGGTCGCGTTGCGGAGGGAAATGGTCAGGCTACACGGAAGTGTAGCCAACATGTCGAAAATAAAATCCATCCGGTCGTGAGAGCCTCAGTACACTTACTTTCTGGATACGCCTAGTATACAATTGATCTTACTTTATGTGTGTATTAAGCATACATAAGTATGTAATGTTATGACTATAAAAAAAACATTTCACTCAAAATATTATACTTGTTATATTATCCCTGTTATATTAAATAGTAGACAAGGGCAATAGTACATGTGGAATGAGAGAAAGCTTCATTTCACATTTTACAAAATGAACCTTACTGCAATTTTTTTGATAGCATATAATATTAAACTTTACTTTGATATTTACCATATATGTATGTTAAGAAGATGTACTATGTTCATTCTCCGCTGGAGTATTCATCTGGTTTTCACTGCAGACGCCTTTAACATATTTCTTGTTAGTTATATAAATTGCCATATGACAATTAATTCAACAAGTAGTAATACGTAAAATTAAATCACTACACAATACAATTCTTAAGATGACCGAGTAGTGAAAGCAATATATGGGCAAAACGTGAATCTTTTGTGTGTTAAATCTGTCATGATTCCATTTTCATAACGTCGGATTGTACCCTAGAAGTCGAATGATGTGAGGTACGGTACACACACATGTTCTGAAGAGCTTACTGCGTGAGCGGCCCCGGGGGCACTTCTGGGTAGGAATTAACTATCGTGCGAAGTCGTGTCAAGTCTGACAGGCCGGAGGTGAACAGGGAACATGGAACACTTACATAATGTTGCTGTATGGATACGAGCCCTTGAAATACTGTAGTAAACAACCCAAAGATCTGAAAAATTAAGTTCTTCGACTAGATTTGTTTTTAACAAGGCAGTTATATATTTTTATATTTTTATAATAATAGAAAATGTTTCGGGTTTTAATGGTTTTCATACCATATTGTTGAATATTTTTTTAATAGTTATAACAAAATAATAGTTCTATGGCAACGTTTAAATTTTGATAATAATTCAAATGGTTATTTCCTCAATGAAACGAATTCTTATTTAAGAGATTTTATAATTTCTGAAAGAAATATCACCTTTCAAATTTTTAATAAATTTGTAAAAATTTTCTCAAAATATAAGTTAATATATTATCTAAAGAAACAACGAGTCAATAGTTCTTTATCTACACCACTTAATTTCAAATTTCTATTTTATTTTACGTTCAATCGTTACAGTATAAGGTTCTCAACGCACAGCTGCTCCGTCTTTTAACAACACCTTTAAAATCTATGTAGAGGTCCATCCTCCTGGAGCATAGAGTTAAAGAATGGATGTCAACGACATTCAAAAACAGGAAACTGTCATACTTCGGACATTTGTCTAAAAGAGATCAAGAGAGTTAATATAGATAGTAATAGATCAAAGGGTTGAGCGAGAGGACGGTTTCCAGCAAGGTGGATAGAATCAGGGGAGACGATTAATTCCTCATTCAATGCTGCACTCATCATGTCTCAGGACCGGGAAGAGAAGAGCTAAATAATGCATTCAGATTTAAATCATCAAGGTACCAGAGCCTTCAATCATGAGCAATAACACTAAGAAATGAAGAACATGTGTTCTATATGAAATTATTGTTTCTATAAGAAAGTAACCAAAACACATACATCGCATACATCGCATTCATAGACCTGGAGAAAGCTTTTGACAAAGTAGAATGGAAAAGACTCTTCGAGATTTTGAAGAGAATAGATATCAAATACAGAGATAGACGTATAATCCAGGCGCTATACAAGAATGAGGCCGCTATAATCAGATGTGACGAAGACACAAAGGAAGCCAATATAAGACAAGGGGTAAGGCAGGGATGCTCTCTGTCACCTGTTCTTTTTAACGCCTATATACAGAGCGCGATTGACGACTTGAGAGAGAGAATGAGTCACAGAGAAGGTGTAAAGATACATGGGCAAAAGGTGGACATGATAAGGTTCGCTGACGATATTGCTATGGTTGCTGAAAGTGAAGAGGAACTACAAGAGGCCTTAACAACTATGGAAAGCATTCTTCAAAATAACTACAGTATGAAGATAAATAAAGACAAAACAAAGCTGCTGACTGTAGGCCGAACGCAGCACCAGATGAGAATAGTGATGTCGGGTAAACCACTAAAGAACACCAAGGAGTTTGTCTACCTCGGGAGCAAAATAACATGGGATGGTCGGTCCAAGAGCGAGGTCGACAGCCGTATACATCAGGCTAGACTTGCATTTAATAAAAGGTTGAAAATAATAGAATCAAATAATATAGACCTAAAACTGAGAATACTCCTCATCAAGACCTATGTAAGGAGTATCTTGATGTACGGCTGCGAGACATGGTGCCTATCCGAAAGAGATAGACGAAGACTAGAGGCTTTTGAGATGTGGTCCTATAGAAGACTATTAGGAATTTCCTGGAGAGACCGCATCACAAATGAAGAGGTTCTCCAACGAATTGAAGGAGGAAGGCACCTGCTCAGGATCCTGTCCGAAAGGCGTGCAAGATGGATCGGTCATATAATACGACAAGAGGGCCTCTTGCATGCCATAATGGAGGGTATGACCGAGGGGACAAACTCTAGGGGACGCCCACGTCGAGAGTACCTGGAGGACCTGTTGGTGGACGTGCGCTGCTCAACATATACAGACTTAAAAAGAGCCGCACAGGACAGGGGGGAATGGAGGAGAAGAGTTCAAATTGCTGCAAACCAGTCTTAGGACTGCAACCACGGAAGGATAAGAAATTCTTGTTTCAGGCATTTCAATTATATGCCTAGGCCACTGTACGCGAAACATCTCGATTTCATCAGTTGATTGTAAAAGAAATAATCAATTTATAACAAAATGTTAACCTTAAAGAAGATACCGTCTCATTTCGGCATAAAATTAATCAAGAGCCTCTTGATAAAAATATCGAGTGTACTTTCATGCAGACATCACAAGGTTTTTCATTTTCAAAATGAAAATAATCGCTGAAATGAATTGCTGAATAAAGCAAATTTTGGTCGTCATTTGATAAAACAACTTTCTTTGTGTTCGCATTGGAGCGGCTGTCTTGTGAATGGGGGTAGGAGGATGTTTCAGAGATCGGGAAATGGGTGATCACGACACATTTTAATGTTGATCGTAAACTTTTTACCTTTAATAACTTAGGAGTTTTTCAATTCATATTTGTGTTTATCAACTATGATTTGTGTACTCGTAAGCATTTCTAGCCTCATCATTTCTTTATAAAATACATTTTCTAAAAATACTATAAAACTTTGTTTTTTTTTGGACTGAAATTATGATTTTGAACCCAAGCTGTGATAAAGCTCAACTACATTAGCGGAGCTCCTATTTCTGTAGTCAAGTTGTTAAGATGCCTGTTTTTTTAATCCGGGGGCTAATTTTTCGATTTTCATTTGTACCCAGATTAAAAAGCAGTCCAGCCTAGTTTACACTTAAGACTTCTTTAATACTTTTTTGATCAGTAGGTAAATACTGCCACATCGCAGTACACCAACTAAATTGCAATGATTACAACAAAAATAAAACGCAATCGCACAGAATATTTGCAAAATTAATGGGAACTTTGTTTTATTTATCCCAAACTTGTAAAACGTGTGGGCATTTTTCCGCCTGTAACACTGGCATGCTATCGCAGTGATTTGATCTGAGTATTGTTCATACTGTGTGTGTTAGTTTCAATGTCTTGACGTTTTGAGAACCGTATAGCTCTTACCTTTATAACACATGATGAACTTAAAAAGTAGACAATATTATTATCTCAGTATTTGATCATTTGACTTTGGCGAGTGGATTTTTAAAAAATCTAATGTAATTATATTTTCACCTGTTTGTCGAAACTTATCATAAACGGACTTTTTCGTGAATTGAATATCGGAGAATTAACAATGACAGCTCTGTATTTTATCTAATCTAAGTTTATGCGAATTCTTAAAGTAATATAACGTTTTCGAAAATTTTACTTAAACAAATTCTCAGCATTGAATAACACCATAAAAGAAATCTTCCGATAAATCGCCTAGGTTGTGTTGTTCTATATATGACACTTTTGATGTATACAGTACAACCTGACAGGTGTATGGCCATTTGGCAATCTCTTCTAGCTAACAAGAAAGATGTTAAGGAGGCCTTGAGTGAATACACATAGAAAACGTTTTAAAAATACCGGGTTCCAGTGGGAATTGAAGTGCAACTCCTGTGTTGGAAGACAAACGTCATACCAAATGGACCACGTAGGTTCAACTCTAGTCAGTAAGTTGCATAAAAAAATCATCGGCATAAAAAATATGCAGTTATTAATTTAAGTATTTTGTACAGGTTTGACCATAATATATAAGTCAAGAAGAACAATGTTTCTCATGCTTTCTTGATACGTTACTCAGTTATTCATGTAAAGTTTACATAATACATTATTTTAATTCTTAATTTCTCCACCGACATACGAGTATATCACTCCATTTTTTATCCCTTTGCAATTAAAAAAAAACATCAGGGCTAAATAGTTTCTCGTTCATAATAATGAAAATTAATACTCTTTAAATATTCAAATAAGACACTTGTCTATCAATCACCAAATTAATATTTATAAACTTTCTACAATCGTTCGAACCAACAAAATCATTTTAAAGGTAAATTGACATATATCATGAAACAGTCCAAATACAAATGGTTTCAAAATGAAGTCTTTCAATTGCTATTCTCATTTTAATCTAGAAGAAAACTTTATAAAAAAATTGCATAAAACATTTTTCAATTGAGGGAAAATCGATATCGTCAAGCCATATTTGAAAATAAAGCATTGAAATCATAAAACTCGATAATGTCAAGCCATTTAAAAAAAATAAGGCTTTAAAATAAAACAACTCGTTATCGTCAAGTCATATTTTAATGTGTGGCTTTAAAATCATAGCACTCAATATCATCAGGTCGTAGAATCTTTGAGTCGTTTGAAAAACAAATGGTGCTCAAAACGTTGTTTAATTCATTGATCCGTAGCAAACTATAAAACAATGCTACCATTTGGAGCCCGGTGGGGGCGCGAAACTCACTCATGGTGGAGAACGCACAAAAAAATATCTACGATATCTCTATATGAGTGAGTTTGGTGTCTATCCATGGCTTTATCCTACTCAGTGTCTGCTGGGCATGCTTAGGTATAACTTCTTGAGCGTAAGAAGAGATCTGCGTCTCCTGGTATACATTGTCAAACTCGTTCGAGGAGTTGTGAGCTGTCCAGCATTACTACAAAGATTAGCGTTAAATGTTCCTAACAATCATACTAGAGTGCGTCGGCAAGAACTGTTCTCAATAACATACGCAAGAACGGGTCTTCTAGCCGCAATGCCGGTTGGAAGGGCCTTAACTCTTTTGAACAGGACTGCTTCGGATATTGACATATTTCATATCACGTTACCAAAAGCAAAAGTA
This sequence comes from Odontocerum albicorne, assembly GCA_949825065.1. Classification (NCBI taxonomy): domain Eukaryota; kingdom Metazoa; phylum Arthropoda; class Insecta; order Trichoptera; family Odontoceridae; genus Odontocerum; species Odontocerum albicorne. The sequence goes on along the minus strand of OX463842.1, from coordinate 53,088,740 downwards.
AATTATCTTCTAAGATTGAGCGCGTTAGAAAGCACTCATCAACGTACTTAAGTGACTTTGAATATATTTGTATGTTTGTGTGTATATATGTATGCATTTACATATTTTTATTATTTTATATAATTTTTTTATGTTAACATTTCTTGTATTTTTCAATGTAATAGTTTTGAGAAAATAAATAATATATCTTAAAATAAAGCTTTGAATCGTGAAATTCAATATTATCAACCAATACCTCAACTGAAGGTTTCGGAATCACACAATTATTTATAATTAAAAAAAAAAACTTTAAAATCGTTTTATACATCATATGTACTATGTGTATAGCGACTGTTTTGCAGCATCAGGTCACGATACATACTCGTAAGACTTTCTTTAATTTTCAGTTCAGAGAAATAATGTTACACGCTCAAGGACCAGAATTGCTCAAAGATCTCTTGCAGTCATGAACAGAAAAGTCATTTTACTTTTGATGAGCTAGCGCTCTCGGTAAATCAAATAATAGAACTAAAGTTTGCTAACCTCTGGGGTATTGACTGCAGAGTAGGAGACCGAAGATAGGGGGTGAAGTGGAGGCAGGCCGCATCGTAATAGAATCTGAAGGCTCACCGTTAGAGGTATTCAAATCGTTCCGATCGGCAACTTTTAATATAAGATGCAGATGAACAGAGCTTCATATAAAAATATGAAAATTTTGCAATTTCCAATTCCTGTCCAGGGAATATTGAAAACTTTCAACGAAGCGTAAAAGTCTTTTTTGAAAAGTATTGTATTTCCTTGGTCGCCGGCGAGATAATGGAATTGCGAGCTCCTTTACTTCTTTGGACTTATGAAATTGTACGAAATTTCCGCTTCACATTATTTGAGATTGGAAAACAGACAATTTCAAAATTACAATTCATAATATTATATTATTTAACCAGTTCTTAGTTGCAGTAATGAATGCTGACGAGTTTAATTTAAATTATAATTTGAATGTTTTAATTATCTTCTTCCAACTTTCAAATTAATATTTGAGGTGGAATAAATTTGGATTTGTTGATTTAATCATTGTAGTCGTACTGATTTATACTAACCTTTCTTACAATGAATTCTTCTTCATTCTGAATTCATGTTTTTGTTTTCATAATATCTAATCATATTCAAAAGATATGGTAAATTTAATAAAGGTTTTTTTTTGTGTTTTGTAACAAAACAATGCTTCGTTTGTTAAATGAATTTTACAAATTAAAATTCATAATAATAATTTAATTTTATAAAACAATTTCCAATATTCACAGATGTTTTGTAGCTGACCTAGAAAGAACAAAGCAAGTCGAGGACCAAGATACCCGTCCATTGATCACCAGCAAGCAAAATCGTTATTGGATTCTAGGAAAAAATGCACGAAGAAAGTGCTAGAATTGAAGATTTTTTTCTGGAAAAAGCGTGTTCTTTGAAGTAAAAACAAACATATAGCTACTGAATTAATCCTACAGGGCAAGCAATTATGATATAACATTGGCCATTGCTGGTCCTGTGGCATGAAATTGTCTACAAATTAGTTTTAGAGATATAGGGGGCGTATATAGCTTTAGAGATATAGGGGGCGTGTATAGCTTTAGGAGTCACTTAAAGACAACCCTTTTTGGGAGATGTTATCAAAATTTACGATGGTATATGAACACTAAGCACATTCAGCACACTACAACTTAAGCCTAAAATATTAACATCAAATATCTGAAGATGTATAAAGGTTTTTCGTTTTCCCTTGGTAAGTTTTCTGCGGTTTTCACACCAAATATGTTTTTTTCTGAATATTCACAGATGCAAAAAAGTACCTGATCTAATGGCCGCTGCCACAACCTTCCTATCCTTACACTCAACTTAAATATATTTATTTTTGTAATATTTTTGATCTAGCAATAATAGTAGGTTCAAGACGGTGCAATATAAATTGTCTTTTTATTATTGTTCTTACTAGATGGAACTTTCAAAAATATACTTGGAAACCACTTAAAATACTCCGGTTTAGGGTGATCAAATGTAAGGTAAACATGCAGAGACAGTGTTTTATGAATAAAACAAGCATTGAATGTTGTATGAATAAACAGGTTTCATAACACATGCTTACTTATCTGAATATCTAAACTACTCGTCCATGATCTGGGTAAGACTTAATTGATGCGAATAATTAGGCTCTGCAATTTCCTACCGGAAACATGCGGCATAGTAAATAATTGATACTCGTAACCCAGACACAAATATAAATGAATTTTACTATAGGAAAATAAATTCCGAAACAACCACAATGAAATGCGAAACAATCTTAATCAATGTTAATTAATAATAAATATTTATAGTAACAAATCAGATACCTGGAATATGGTAACTGAAAATATTCTGGGATCAAACATCCAAATGAATTGTACAATATATTTTTCAGCATAATTGTATGGAAATTTGTAATAACTTTTACATTGTGTCTAAAATAATTTCAATATTTTTTTATTCAATGTTGGGGATATATCAAATATATTTTTTGATGATTCCCCATCCAGTGGATTTTTTTGCTTTCTTCAAAGCCTCCAGCAAAGTACATCAATTTCTTACATTGCATTGAAAAATGATTCATCGACATTAAAAGCATTTTTGAAAATAATAACATAGAATGCAATATTATAAGGTGTTATCATTCTACTGGCAAATCATTTTTATAATAAAGCAAATGGGAAACGGTATGAGATTATTTCGAATGTCAAACTTGCCTTTTTTTTAAATTAACGTTAAACGAAACGGAAAAGTATGGAAAATGTGACGTGATAGAATCATGGCGTTGTGACGTCATTATACCCGTTTAGTCACGAATTTGGTAGCCAACTTCGTAAAATGCGTATTAAGGATGTTTTGTTCATAATATTTCCAATGAAGTTGTTGTTAATAGTGATTTATATCACACAATAATTAGTGCTTACTTTTATATATAATTAACAATCAATCTATTATGCTGGATATTTTTTACTTCAAAATATATTTTGTTTAATATCTTCATTCCTTTACACGTTTTTTTTTCTTATATTAATTTGTGTTCATAAGTTATCTTTCATAGGTTTCTCATTTAAGTATCTTGGGTCACTCATCCATAGCGATGAGTGATGTAACATAATGAATTAGTGTGAGATGGATGAAGTTTAGATCAATGACGGGAGTTCTATGTGATCCGAAAATGCCAGTAAAGTTAAAACGAAAAGTGTACCAAACGATAATCAGACCCGCACTCCTCTATGGCTCCGAATGCTGGACGATGTATAACTCTTACTCCAGGCAACTAGAAACTGCTGAAATGCGGATGCTAAGATGGTCAGCTGGTATGTCCTTAAAAGACAAAATAAAAAAAACTCACGCATTCGTGGAAGCCTAGGTGTTACAGACATCGACAAAAAGATGGAGGAGAGGCGATTGAGATGGTATGGGCTCGTTGGACGCAGAACACCCGATCAAATTTTGAACCAGGCAAACTCCATGGATCTTCCTCGAATAACAACCAGAGGAAGACCAAATAATTCATGGGTGGTGTAAAAAGATAACCTGATGCAGAGGCACGGCCTGGGGGACGTAGTCCGGGACAGAAGAGCATACAACCTGAGGACGAGGAGAGCTGACCCCAACAGTCTTCGCCGATAGTGATTTGAGATGGAGCCAGGAAGAAGAAGATTAATTTGTTTTCATATGCAAAATATACCTTATATGTATTTTTGAACTCGAATATTGTACAGTTCTTATTATTTGCATATTTCAGCAAAACAATTTAAAATGGATGAAAAATCTCACAACTTTTACTGATAACGTGAGGTTGTATTGTATAAACAAATACGGCAACCGAATTTAGTCGGGAGTTGTTACATCACAAGTTTAAACGCTTGCAATTGAATATTTCGAAAGGCATTTCAAATGTAATTATTCGTGTTGATTTCGTGGTTAAAACTGAAAAAAAATAATGTCAATTTTTTTATTTTTGGTTTTATTTTTTTAACTTACCTTAACAATGAGAACTTACTTCGTGTATTATTTAGTCTTCATTTATACAACAGGGTTTATCCGCATACGTAAAGTGCCATTGTTTCTATTCTTTACAAGGGTATAACTTCTATTTGTTATACTTTCCGTATTACACTGTGCACACGCTACGTATGTACAATGCAATTCTCTCGAGTCAAAGAACAATGGAGGGTGGCGACAAAGACCACCATGCTAAGCTTCATTAAAGTCTTTCTCCCAGTTGTATCGTGGCGATATTGCGCTATCATTTTTCCAAAACAATTTTCATCTAAACAGCTATTAATCACTCTATACGTGTGATTAATTCACTTTACATAAATAAATATCGGAAATAGTGGTCTAACCACATATATGCTAAACATGACCCCCCATTTTCGATTCCTAACAGATTTAACATCCTTTTAGTTTTATTGTAATTTATTTTTATCAAACACTGTTTATTCCACTTTTTTGTGACGGTATAACCCTTCCGGTTTCAAGGCTTTCACCTCATCTTCAGGGGAGCGTAAACAAGGTGAAATGTTGTTCGAACTGGTACCGATATACACGCTTCAACGGTTGGAAGCTGGGGGGTGAGGGAGGCACGGGACAATTTCGGCCAAGAGCGGAGAGATTTTTGGGAAATAACTGTTCAACAGATGTTCCGATCGGTGTACTGACTTAGAAATGTGTAGGACCTCTAATCTGTCCAATTTATTTCCGTTACCACTGATATGTAAGAATTTGGCATCATCGATAGAAAACGTTTTACTCATAAAGTTGACAATAGTTTTACTCATAAACTTGACAATAATAGAAATACGATTTACGAGTACATATCATCGTTTAAAGAGTAGACTCTCGGTTTTCAATCAATATGTTGAAAATCCAATAGTGTGGATCTTTTGGAAAATCTATTTACTGAGATTGCCGTTTTATTTATTCACAGTTAGTTTATTTATTAAATAAGGCTAATTGCAGAATTGATGAAATGTCAAATTCATTGTGAATAGTCCGAGTAGATTTGGATTTTTAATAAAATCTTTTATGAAGTCAATGGGTATTTACATGTTGTCTCTGTGAATTAATAAACTATCAATCGATCCACAATGTAAAGATTAATGTCCGGTACATGTTTAATCATAGTGTTTCACTTTTTCCCGTTTGGTTTTATTTCCTGGCTTATGATGTTTATTTTATATATTTAACCCTTCCTGTCCTGTGATGTGTAACTAGTACACATTGCTTCTAAAAACTTTAATATCTCTATAAATATAATAAATACTCGTACAGGGTTCAAATTTTACGTACTCCTCCAAACTAAATTTACACATTGAATTAAAAAATAATATAATTAATAATTATAATCAGCACGTGTTGGCCACATCAGAGATATTTTGTAAAAATCGGGAATAAATTCACCAATACAATCAAACGTGTGCCAGTGTGTGACGTAGATATATTCATTCTAAAAAAACACTATGGGTGAGGAAACGACGCTAATCACGTCTCACTCTACTTCAATATATGGGAACGCAAGAAATAAAATCCCAGTTTGCTCGCTGCTCTCGCTTCAGTGGCTTTCGGACATCCATTTGAAGTGGTCGCTTTGCCCGTTTTGTAAACGTCGGCTGATGTTTTTTTCATGTTTTCAGCAATTAAATTTCATTTGTTATCACTTTTGACTTCAAATTTATTTAACTTAAGCGATTGGCTATGAATATTCTTATTTTTTCGATTTTAAATTGCTAATTTTTACATGTATATTTATGTGTATTGAATACACAGCACCGGAACGCGCGGATTTTTTTTAGCACAGGAAGGGAAAAGTTAAAGGAAAAAAGAAACACAAAAAACTCCACGGCACTGTTTCGCTTTCCGACTAAATTGACTTTGTAATGTCGTGGGGATCCTTTACTACGAGGCCCAGCAATGACAATTAGATGTAGCTAAGAATACCTTAACATCATTTCTTAGAACAAGTGGGCCGACGCTTCTAACGCAGAATAAAGCAACACCATTCAAAAGAGGAGTTAAATATATTTATAGCGCTTATGAGAAAATATGTTGGAAATAAAATCAATACAATAATTAAGTTGATTCAACATGGAAATATGCCGTGACTTTATTTAATTGATAAGTGCTTGAAGACATTAAGTAATGTGGGGCTGACATACTCGTAGACTTTAACTATGCATATTTTGTTTTTTTATTTGTATTTCTCTATGTTGTGGAATGAGCTTAGACGTTTTAATGACTTCTGTTTGTATTTTCTCGTCTACTCGTATTGCTTTTACGTATATGATACATATGTGTGATCATAGAATGTTTATTTGCATACTATTTTTTTATCGGTGAACTTGAAATTTTTAACGTTTTTATTGTTTAAACTGTATTAATTGTATTTACTTATCATTAATTTTTATTTGTTTTTTTTTAATTTACATGTATTATATTCATTTACAAGTGTTGCAAAAATTCCTACCAATTTAAACCAAAATTTTACTCTTGCAATCTCTGCTCTTTCCGATTCTGGACTCTGCGTACGTATGTTACATGGATGTTACAGAGGAACAGCTGGACAAATTACAGCGTCTTCAACCTGCGAAAGTACCAGACTTCATACCAGAAGGCATTGAACTGGTTGAATGTTAGAAATAGACGCCAAATTCACATACTGTCTCTATTGTATAATATCCTTAACTGTCCCGCCGCACCCTCTTATCTCGCCAAAAATTTTCAGCGTCTTTCCAATCATGGATTAGCGCTACGCTCAAACAGAGATTGTTTATTGGACTTTCCAGTTCCCCGCTCCTCTTTATTTACGTCGTCTTTTACTGTCCATGCAGTGAGACTCTGGAATCAGTTACAAACCAATATAAGACTCGCTCCGTCCTTAGCATGCTTTAAGAAGCGACTGAAAAACCTCTTAATTTATAGTCAGTAAAATAACGTGCTTCATTCCTGATTTTTCTTTTCCTTTCTTCTCCCCCATCCCTTCCTTTCCTTTTGATTGATGATATCTCACTTTATATGAAAAATAATTTTCGGGTGATTGTCCATCTTTGTGGGGTCCGTGAACATGCGCTCACGTATATGTTTATGGATTTCGTAGGGATGGATAGTCATTTGAATGATTTATGCGACCATGTTATTTGAATGATTTATGCGACCATGTAATTTGCTTCATTTACTTTTGTCTGCTTGGTTTGAAGAGATGGCCGCCTGGCAATAAGCCCGCGAGATTGTATTGACAATAAAAGTGTTAAATAAATAAATGAATTAAGCGGACTGATTTTTATTAATGATATTATTTCTTAAATATACCCTAGGGCCCAGGTACTTTGGTTTAAAATTAAAAACAAACATTTTTTCATTACAAAATTAGAAGCTTAATAATTTCATCCCATACATCAGATCTCTACTGGTGTAATGTTAACAGATCTCTACTGGTGTAATGTTAACAAACGTGATTGAATAGCGTTTTACTTTGGCGAACTTCAAATTTGAACTCAATTTCAGGGAAACGACGAAGTTTTTTTATTGAAGGAGCTCGGTGTAATTTTATTCATGTATGCTAATACGGAAACTTTTACATATTTATAAAACGTGTAAGGGACAGCCTCGGTGGGAACAGCTTGCCGAGACCGTGGAGAATGGCCTATGGCAGGGTCGGTAGACCAACCGACGTAATGGACTGGTCGATACATTTTGCAATCAGTCGCGATTTCTCGTTTGTTCAATTTTCATAAGTTTCTAAACGTGTTTTCTTTTCTCTAGTTTTATATGAGATTTTGCTGTTTTTAAGTTGGCTTAAATTATGTCTGGCGTTTGAACGGTATTGCAACCGTCATTCTCTAATATTTTTATATTGCCTTGAAGATAAATTTTGAATGCCTCCGAAACGTTGGTTATCATTTAAGCCTACGAAACAAGTCAACAACTTAAAAAAAACATTCAAAACTAATAGAAAACTTTGTGATATTTTTCTTTTTTGTATTTGATTATATTTTTTTCAGTTTTAAAAGGATTTTTATTTTAAGTTGGTGAATAATTTTTTTTCATGTCATATGATCTACTCTGACTGAACTTTGAAAGTTTGTTAGACGGGTTGATGAGTATTTGTTAGTTGCATTTATTTTCTACTGATATAATGTTTCAAAAATCTAAAAACAAGTGTCACGGTTTTTGTCAAGAAACTTCTCACATTTTAATATTCGTGAAATGACATTACATTGTATTACACTTGGTTTTTTACACTACAAAGAGGTGTAGAAGAAAATGTATGGATGAAGAGAAGGTGAAGGAACTATGGCATGATAGGAAAATGTATGGATGAAGAGAAGGTGAAGGAACTATGTCATGATAGGAAAATGTAGAATTCTGTCTCCTCCCTGCGGTATGGAAATGGATAATGGCATTTGTGTATGTTTAGAAATAAAGTCAAAGATCTAGGAACTGTTGGATTTGAAATATGAATAAGTCTCACGTCAAATTTTTTTTTAACAATTCAAATAATATGTAAATTCAAAATCCCCTTTCAATCAATAAACTCCAAGAGTATTTCAAAATTCCCATTCAATCATTACTCGTTTTTATGCCGATGTCCGTTGCCAAGAATATGAATCTCAAATATAGAATCCAAATATTATATTCGTAAAGCGCTATCGAAGCGGGAGCAAGACAAATCTTGCGTCATGTAACTTTTCGAACACTCGTGCAGCACAGTGGGGCAAAGATACTCAAAAAGGTCGTTAATTAATGTTGACTACCTATGGCACTCAAAAGTTCAATAAAACCCAAAATAATGTACAATGTCATTTATTTTATATAAAAAATGCATTTTTAAATATTGATCCTTATCAGATTCATCGGAAAAATCATCAATATATTCTTGATCATCGTCACTTTCATGATCATCAGTATCGTCAGTTTGGGTTGTCAGCTGCATGGACGGAGGTATTAATATATGGTCTACAGCTTCTTTAGGAAGGACTGCAAGCTTCTTTTTTGGTAATTTTCTTTTGCTAGTTATAATGGGGTCTGATGATAAAAGTAATAAATTATAGATATAAGTATTACATTTTTGACGACTAGATTTTCTCGAGTGATGCTCCCGGATTTAAAAAAAATCTTTATTGCGCACTTCCTGCGCCTCTTCCGTTAACCGCCCTATAGATAGTAGAGCACTTGATATAATTTCTGGTCCATGAATAAAATATTTATGAAGGGTGGGTGGCATATTGTACCATGGATAATTTCGAACGAAATATCGGGCAGTATTTAATGCATATTTTCTGAATTTCTCCGTGTCAATTTCATGACCACACGATATCGTGATTAATATATTATGCATTTTTTTTTTCAATCCACGTCCAATCCAGTGATTTCTGCAGATATTGTGGCATATTTAAACAAACGCCTGGCAGTATTGCCATCATTGGTGTTTCCAAAGCCCAGTTTAGGCTTGTCTACGATCAAACCCAATTTTTCTTTGAACTCTGTTTGAATTTTCTTTTTTTGTTCTTGAACTAGATGCTTGTCTGATCCTCGGGCTTGCCATTTTTAAATGGGTAATTTATAAGCTAAATGGATGAGGTATAAAAAAGAGTACGCAGCCGTGCAAGACTGAGATACCAAAATTTAAATTTTCTCTTTTAATAATCCTCTTTAACACTTTATTGATATCGTTAAAATCTTTTCACGTAGCGCCACATGTAATACCTCTGTGCAGAAGTATTCTCTGCAATGGCGTTACAGACTTTGCCGTCTATCATTGCAGATATGAGATTATGTATTACTGTCACCGTGTCCGCCTACTGTTATTGTGCGTATTGTTAATTTTTTTATTTGCTCGTCTACCTTTTCTTTTTTGCTCCTAAGACTAGGCGTAAGGGAACAAAATTTGTTAAAAATACAGCTGAATCATCGGCTTCGGCACCATAAAAAACTTGTTTGTAAGAATCTATGGCCAGAACTATCATCATAACCTCATTTCAAAAATAAGCACATATTATATAATTCGTCAGAATTGAGTGAACGTATAACATCTACCTGTGCAACGATCAAACGTTCAGTTCGTTCACAAAATAGTTTTAAATTTTTCAAGGTAGGGACGATATAAAAACATCTATGTAAGTTGTATATTCAATTTAAAGGCAACCGGTTAAATAAAACTTGATATTTTAAGTCGACCAGGTTGTAAAAAATAATTTTGAGAAAAACGCATTTAAAGTTTTGAGATTATTGTCTGGGTCATTCCGGTGCGGCGTAATTCCTGCCTCATTTATAGCTATAACTTCGCAAATATTGAGAATTTTTAAATTTCCTTTTGAGAACATGTTTTAAAAGGTCTTAACTTAAAGAAAATGTAAAAAACAAATAATCGATTTGTTTTTTCAAATTTTTAGAGTAGAATACACCCTTGAGTACATTTTTTTTTCTTTAAATAGGGCAAAAACGTGCAAACCTTTTTAACGTAATCGGAACTTGGTATTGTTAATTTTAGTTTTTTTCACTTAATGTATATAAAATTCAATTTTGGCCCCATTGTGCGCCGTCGACTTTGTATGCAGAAGAATGTATACAGATGTGCTCGGGGTTCGAACTTTATCAATCGTCGCGTTATCATATGGAATTTTATTGTCTGTTCATATTTACCAACTTTTCATATATACCAATATTTTAGTATTGGTACATATATATCACGCCGTCTCTATGTAAGGCTAGACAGTGAGGAAAGGACGCCAGACTTTCCTATCGCAATAAAAACCTTCTCATACAACTTGTGGCGGTCGCACACTCGGAACACTGTGGGCGTCCATACACACGGTCAATGACCGATGAAGTCACCTTTGCATTCCTTAGCAATGCAAAACAAACAATTACAAAGTCCACGCGCCGGCCATTCAACCCGTAGCCGGGAGCGGACTGCATTCCATACTGGAGCGAGAACGCACCACACTTGTCTCGCCAGTTCCGTATTTGAATGATACCTACACACAACATTAATCGTTTTTGCATTCGCAGAAACGAGACGTAGGCATATCGCGAGCGCATTCCCGCGCACATTCTAAAATGATATAAATACCTACGTTACTAATAAAATTCCTCTCTTTCCGCATTGCGATCTAACGAGTTTTATTTATCAACAAATCATCATCATCTCTCCCTTAAGGACTAGCTCCTAAAAACTCCTACGATTTCCCTGACTTTCTATTTTCCTTCTTCCAAATTATTATAAACTTGATTAAATGAGTGTAGAAATGAGTTGCCCCAGACCTTGAAATAGCGGATGAATAGTTGTATCTTCATAGATGCTCTAAAATGCTACCTTATATGTTTGTGCGCTATCTTCTCATTCATTTTTATATTACTGCCATGTGCAATTATTTCCATGCGTTGTGTTGTGGTTTTTATGTGTAAACATCGTTTCTCATTTGTCATTTAACTTTTATAAAATTTGGACTCCTTTGAGGCTTTTCTTTTTTTCGTCCTTGCTGACAGTTAACCTGAGGTGGTATATGTGGGTTTACTTTTTATTTTGTTTTCTGACATATATTTTGTTTTTTTAGTCTAGATATACGGGAGTGAGGGTTGAAAACCCCTCGATATCCTTGCGGTCGGGCTCGCCCTACATTAGTGGGGTGTATCTCGGCCCGGGGAATATTTGTGGGAATAGCCCGGACCTTTTGATGTCTCCTATCTTAAATGTGTTTTCTGTTGTTTGTTTTGCGATGTGTGTGCGATACTCGGAATGAGTTTATTATATCATACGAGTATTTTTTTTATTTTATTTATTATTACACATGACAAGAAATATACACAATTTGAGAAAAAAACAACAGGTAATTTGATTTGGACGTATAATTTTAATGGATCTGGGTTTGTTGCCTTTCATTTGTCGTATCCCCAGTAAACTAGGCTTTTGCCTGTATCTCACTGAGGATATTTAGCATGAAAAAATAAATCGATACTTCTTTCCGATTTTTGATAACACAAAAAAACCCCATTGCACGCTCTCATCAACCTGACAAACAGTGACACTCAACTACAACTGGAAACATCTTGCGAAACTCAACTCCTCACAACAGTATATACCATATGTTCACATTATGTTGCTGTCAGGGAACCTTTATCTGTTTATTTGAGTTCATCTGAGGTGATATTTGTGGATTTGTTTTTTTTTCTGCCATCTATTAGTTTTCTGTTTTCTTTTTCTTTTTATTCTACGTGTGCAAGGGTGGGGCCTGAAAAACATCTGGTGTCCCCGTGGCTGGGCTCGCCCTATATTGGTGGGGTGTATTTTGGCCGAGGGGATGTTATTAGATGAGCCCAGACCTTTTGATAGCTTCTCTATTAAATGTATTATCTTCAATTTATGTATATTTAAATATTTTATGTACATACTTTGTTGCTATCAATAAACCTATATTTATTTATTTATTATTTACATGCTATTCGATGTTGGTGGTCCATAGTAACACGATGGCAGTATAACCTAAGTACTGCTCTCATAACAAAACCTAGATTATTTCGCCTACAGAGAGCCTCGGAATAGGAGGTAGAAACACACGTAACGGAGAGTTATGTAATTAATGGAACAGCAAATAAATTTATTGTTTAATATTTTAATATGGAGTTTCACCAAGTTAAAGTCGAAAATTTTCATTAATTTATTTTATAAAAGATAAAGCAGGAAAGTTTCAATGGTAATGCACCTCATACATAATCTTAGAAAAATATATTTTTAATAGTCAAGGCATTAAATTAATAGTTAAAAGCCATTGTTTTTTATTTGATTTTATATAATAAATAAATATTTCCTTTTTCCTTTCCTCGATCTTCCTGTTTAGCGTCTTCCCCTCACATTTACACTGTACAAGTGTATTTATTTATTTATTTATTATTACACATGACAAGAAATATACACAATTTAAGAAAAACAACAGATAATTTGATTTGGACATACAATTTTAATGGATCTGGGTTTGTTGCCTTTCATTTGTCGTATCCGCAGTAAACTAGGCTTTTGCCTGTATCTCACTGAGGATATTTAGCATGAAAAAAAAAATCGATACTTCTTTCCGATTTTTGATTACACACAAACCAAACCCCGTTGCACGTTCTCATCAACCTGACGAACAGTGACACTCAACTACAACTGGAAACATCTTGCGAAATTCAACTCCTCACACATCATCACTCCAGAAAGACCAAAAATATTCATCCCACACTATACCGCACACAATCACAAATCTCACACAAATCCCCTCCACTCGTCATTCATCCTGAAAGCCCAAGTACTCAAAATCCTGTCGCAATAACAACCACGCTCCGATCGACTGTCTAAATGGTTTTCCTACCTTTACCTTTATTGAAGTCGGCACGCCATTGTATGTAATGGGAGCCAAATAAGCATATTGCCTTTGGGCAAAAGAGGTTTTAACTCTAGGGATGGTGAACATTTCATTAGTTGCCATGCGTGTCATGTGTATCTGCTGAGTCTGCATCTTCCCCTCCTCTCGATGGTAGTGCCAGAGAATGGATTTGAGATGTAAATTGGCTATGTTCAGGACCTGATACTCTCTGAAAAGTATTTGTTTTCTTATTCTTTCTTCATTAATTGGTTAACTAATTTCTATCACCATAATTTTGCATTTTACAATATATGAATGGTTGAATTAAAATAGGCACTAAGTACCAAAAAAAAAAAATTTAGTATGCAGTTTCGTTCTATATGTCATATATAATGAAACTACATATTTAGTTTTTTTTTTGGTACTTTGTGCCTATTTTAATTCAACCATTCATATGTTAAGAACTCACAAAATTTCAGATTTTTCTGTTTCATTGATTTATTGTGAAATATTTTTGTTTACTTATGAATTGTATTTTAGTATTAAGTTCTTGAATAAAATGTAATAACATGAAGTTCTGATAATCCTTGACCTATAGAATTGTCGTTGTTGTGGAATAGGGTAGATACGGTCGATCTAGGAGCGTTGGATTGAGTGTTGGCACTGTGTATACAGGCAGGACCCGTCTCTTCTTCTTCATCCCCATCCTGCTGATGGGAATCGAGAGCTGGAGCCGCTCACGTTACATTTTGTTGTCGTGTTATCCCTCCTGAGAATTTCAGTATTTTATCTATTTTAATTTTACCGATGCTAAGAAACATTGTGTTACACATAAAATACGATGTACGAGTGGAGAATGGCGAATATAATATAAATATTTGAACTTAACCCTTCCTTTCCTGTGATGTGAAACTAGTACACATTGCTTCTAAAAACTTTAATATCTCTATAAATATGATATAATAAATACTGGCATCAGATTTTTCGTATTCCTTTGTAATACATTTACGCATTGAATGAAATAATAATAATAATAATTAGCACTTATTGGCCACATCAGAGATATTTCATGGAAATCGGAAATAAATTCACCAATACAAACAAACGTGTTCCAGTGTGTGGCGTAGGAATATTCATTCTAAAAAAACCGCTATGGGTGAGGAAGCGACGCTATTCACGTCTCACTCTACTTCGGTATATGAGAACGCAAGAAATAGACTCTCAGTTCGCTCGCTTATCTCGCTTCAGTAGCTCTCGGGCATCCTCTTTGCCCGTTTCGTGAACGTCGGCCGATGATTTTTTCATGTTTTCGGAAATTAAATTTCAATTATTATCACTTTTGACTTCAAATTTAATTAATTTAAGCGATTGGCTACAAATATTCTTATTTTTCCGATTTTAACTCGTTCATTTTTACCTGTGTATTGAAAACACTGCACGATTTTTACACGCGAATTTTTTTAGCACAGGAAGGGAAAGGTTTATAAAGACCGAGAAAAAGGTGAATCGAGAGAAAAAAAGGAACGCTGAATAAAGAAAAACAATATTTGAATGGTTGAATAGTAAGAAGCATAAGAAACATGAGTATTAGGACGTATGGATGTGGATGAAAGAAAAGTTGTTTGTGTGGATATAAAGGTACGGATATGATATCATTTGCACTTACCTTAAAACGAAGATAGCGGGATAGTTATGTATGTTTATATATACTCGTATGTTAAGTTTTATAATTATATAAACGTTTCTGTCTCACAAAGTTTCCTGTTTATTTTCTCTTATCTTTATTAAACCAATGAACATGTTAAGAGATAAAATGAACTTTATACAGAGTCTAGCTTGCTCAATGTTAGAAAAAAAACTCACAGTGTAAAATATTTAAATATTGAGAGAAATGATAAGTCAAGGCGTTATATTTTCAGAAAAAAAACGTAATCTATGAAATATAATAAAAATATCTATTTTCATTCATTTTTTTTAAATAAAATTAATTAAACACTTGTATTCCCCACTATTTTATTTAGTACGATCACTACCGGATTCAAAGTCTATCTTCTTTTTTTTCTTTATCAGAGGATGGAAAATTTGTTAATGGTCATTGAGGAAACAAAATAGAGTTGGTTACGGACAAGAGGAAATGGGGTTTATTTTAATATAATAGGTGTAGTCAAAGACTTGTTGATTAAATGAGAAACAAGTCGTAGAGAGGAATTTGTGTAAAATCGACCTGATTTTTCATGATACTTAGACTTAGTTCAATAATTTTTCTGCTCACCATATTTTCTAAGTTTTTCAGCTGCAATATTTTCCACTTTTGTAAAGAATCCGGAAACCACGTTTTTCAGTGAACTCCTTTACACAATGATAAATCACTGCTTTTATAGTGTGAATTTCCAAAAATAACATTTAAATTCCTTGTAAGTATTTTCAAAATAATTTTTTAACTGTTCTTATCGTGTCAATTGTGTTACAATGGTGGTAAAGTTTTTCCGCCTAGAACTCTTCCATCTGAGCAGCACGGAACGTTGTACGAATCAAATCTTACCTAGGACAAAGACGCTGGTCTCCTCGGGTACATCAGATAGTATTATATAGACCTGATCTTCTCCACAGATACAAAGAGTCGAGATGTTCCCCATTTTGACATATCTTTGATTTTCCAATTCCTGTTCATAAAACAACTTGTTTGAAGGCTGTAAACTGAGACGTTTTTTCATTTGTATTGTGGTTTTCTTCTACATAACTGAAAACATTTGTTCTTACAAAGCACCTTTGTATACACAAAAAAATATTGAGAATATGTAATTAAATTTATTCACCCCTTCAGTGACACAACGAGAATGACTTAATAAGTTATTAATTATGGCTTCTTGAGTAAAAAGTGAACACCAGCGGAACATATTTCAGAGTCCCTCGCACCCCCTCCTCATCCCCAATCTCCAACCCGTATCCCTGGTGTTGGTTATGTAGCATGAAGCTACATCGAGGAAAAACTGAGTAATGCATTCATTTTCACAATTAATGGTTTCGAGATTAAATTATGAATTGTTAATTTTTCTATTTCTTACTAATGTTGATCTGTATGAAATTCATCTTTAAAATTAATAATTTTAAAAAGAATCTCAAGAAGATAAAATGTGTTTTTTGTATTGAAATTAATTAATTCGTATAGTAACGCTTCAACATATCCAAATCGGTGATTCAGACATATGGAGGAGCGTGTCCGGGAGATGCTATTTTCGGTTTCATTTATCGTGGCTTTAGATTTATAACCATTAGTGTAGGTACGAAACTCATAGTTTGTTATCACACGTGTTGGAAACATAAAAAGAGGGAACACCACTAGCACACGTAGAGTGCTTGTATAAACTGTTACCAGACGACCTTTTTTATAAGATTCAAATTCTTTTTTATTTTTTTTTGTACGATTGGAAAATAAACTGGAATCTCCCGGGTGGAAATTAGGTTTTAACCAAAAAACGCTACGGTTAAAATCAACTGTACTGACATAATAAATATAAACTACAGTTTTTGATAAAGTACGTGATTTTAAACCTTTTCCTTTACTTCTTTTTGCCTTTTAAGTGTTCACTAATATTGACATAACCTAAGTGTCAATATTTTAGCGCTGGAAGAAATACTTTTGGCAATGCAATCAGTCATTTTTGTTTGATTTTGGTGCGACTGCTGATCGGAAGGCAATGAGAAACCACCGCACTATTTTTCCCAAGAAAACCACATGAATAGGTACAACAATTTGTGGGTTAATTTTGTCAGCATTAAGTTCACGGCAACGAAGAAGCCACTATATTTTTATGTTTGAAAATGAATAAATTTAAAATTTATTTGTATTTTTTATTTAACTTTCAAGTAACGTAAATATGTATTTTGAGTTAAAACATTGATGGATTTCATTATCCTCTGGTTGCAAATTTAGTTAACTGGAATGTCGTTGGACGCAATAACTTGGTTTTCTTTCAGTTCAGTTGATATTAAGGTTCTGGGGAGGACCTCTCATTGAATAGGTTTTCATTTTCGGCCCCTGCGCTGATTTATTTGTTGAAGTTGCCTCCGCAAGTTTTTGCGTCTTGTAGGCGTCTTTGTTGGCGCGACCCGCGGCGTGGCCTTGCCAAATATATATTGCGATCCGAAAATCGGTTGGCAATTTTAGTTATCAATTTGTCCATGATTAAAAAAATAAAACAAGATTGAATAAAGATATATTGAATCAATGGGAAATAAATTTCGTCTTAAAAGTTCAAGAAAGCTTTATATAAAATTGAGAATTATAGAGGAGTTTCGCTTTGTGTTGAATTCAAATCTTTATTATATGCAACGATAAGCTACCTCTCACGATTAACTATGATTGTCAGCCATTTTGTAGATGGTTAACCCCTGTGCGTATATTGGTTAATTGTGTGCAACATATTGCCCTTCAGCAAGCATATTAAACCCAGAGTTCAGATGGCCAGGAGATTAAACATTCAACAATATTGGCTTGTTTAACCCTTCCCTTACGGTGATAAAAATCATACGCGTGATCCGGTGTTGGGTAGTGAGTACGCAATAAAAAATTAGCGATTTTAAATCGGAAAAATAAGAACATTCATAGATAATCCCCTTAATTAATTATAATTGAAGTTAAAAATTATAATAATTGAGATTTATTTGCTGAAAACATTAAAAAACCATCTGAAAACATTAAAAAACGCTCACGGAACGGGCGTACGTCTAACTTATTTGCAAGCCTAGAGGCTACTAGTGGCGCGGAACGTCAGTCGCATACCCCGGCGCTTACGCCTTTGCTTGCGACGTTCAGACAATTCAAATCCTCGCAATTCAGTCTAGTATGCAAGAGTGAGATGCGAATATAGTGTCGCGCTTCCCGCATACTATTCACCTATCGTCAAGACGAGGCACTCGCCGCGTTTAAATGCGAATTTGTTTTCGATCTTTACAAAACACCTCGATGTAGTCGATAAATTCTGATTATTATTAATATTATTTTTTAAATCAATGCGTAAATATATTATGGAGGAATACCTAAAATCTTAACCTTGTATTTATTATATAATATTTATAGAGATATTGATGGTTATTAGAAGCAACGTGTAGAAGATACCCAACACAGGGAAAGAAGGGTTAAATCTGTTGCAGCCTTTTGTTCGATAGTTTTATAATTCAAAGCACTTTTTAATCTTGCTTTACAGCACTATAAATATTTATTATAAAGAGCATGCGAGCTACATTTACATTCAAAATCAAATATAAAACGGTCTAAGAATATCAGTTCAGTATGTTATTAAATTTAACCAGTATGTAATTAATATCGCCAGGAATCGAACATTTGGCGCATTGGTAGTGCCATGTTTTTAATGTCCCTTCAAAATTTTATACCTGCTATTCCTGCTAACAAAGAATATTTCAGTATTTTTTTAACTACAATATTATTTGAATTCTCCCATACGGAAATTGAGTATTGAGTATACTGCAATCTCGGACATATTTGGAGTCAATTTTATGTATTAAATATTGAGTATGCTGCAATCTCAGACATATTTGGAGACAGTTTTAAATATTGAGTATGCTGCAATCTCAGACATATTTAGAGACAGTTTTAAGTATTGAGTATGCTGCAATCTCAGACATATTTGGAGACAGTTTTAAGTATTGAGTATGCTGCAATCTCAGACATATTTGGAGACAGTTTTAAGTATTGAGTATGCTGCAATCTCAGACATATTTGGAGATAGTTTTAAGTATTGTGTATGCTGCAATTTCGGATATATTTGGAGACAGCTTTAAGTACATATAAAGTATTGAGTATGCTGCAATCTCGGACATATTTGGAGACAGTTTTAAGTATTGAGTATGCTGCAATCTCAGACATATTTGGAGACAGTTTTAAGTATTGAGTATGCTGCAATCTCAGACATATTTGGAGACAGTTTTAAGTATTGAGTATGTTGCAATCTCAGACATATTTGGAGACAGTTTTAAGTATTGAGTATGCTGCAATCTCAGACATATTTGGAGATAGTTTTAAGTATTGAGTATGCTGCAATCTCGGATATATTTGGAGACAGCTTTAAGTACATATAAAGTATTGAGTATGCTGCAATCTCAGACATATTTGGAGATAGTTTAAAGTATTAAGTATGCTGCAATCTCGGATATATTTGGAGACTTTTTTAATACCCATAATATTCCTTTCATCGAAACTTTAAGTCAGAAATAATTCTGGCGATGTAGCGTGATTTGTATCGTCGATTTGTCAACAATATTTTGAAGTATCGATTCGTATTTTGTAAGTTTTTTTTTTCTACACAACTGTAAACAATTCTTCTAACAGGACAACGTTGTATATACAAAAAAATATAGAGAATATGTAATAAAATCTATTCACCTTGATTTTTGTTTTTATGTATTTTTTATAAAAGATTTTTTTGTAAGTTTCTTGCTTTTTTTTTAAATCCTACCGTACGCTGGATACGGACTGGGCCTTCTTTATGTGCTTGTGGGTTGATCTGAGCTCTGTTTTATTTTACGTGTGGTCGGTAGGTTACTTCTTTTACATGTGTGGAAAGTATTTAGTTTATGCGTGACTGTTCTTTTATATGCATAATGTTCATGTTTGTACTTTATTTAACACTTAGGTAATTGTATGTATTGATTATTAAGCTCTGAATTCTAAATTAAAATTTAACTGTTTTTATGGTTTAAATCAAACATCCACTGTGTAAAAAATATTTAATCGTTTATTATTGCCATTTCGCAAAACCTTCTCAATACTCATTTATTTATCTTAACCACTGCTTTTTAATCTGCTATATATTATTATGTTCCCATTCATGGTTTCCAATAAATTAAAAAAATAAATATATCTTGATCTAAATAAGTGACACTTTTCAAAGACACAATTTATCCGGAATATTTTATTTAGTAAGAAAGAGTGAATTGAGAGACAATGCTATTTTTAACTGCATTATTTGTTGAACACTTTTGTTGCAAATACAATCTGGCGGGCTTATTATCAGGCGGCAATCTCCTCCAGCCAACCAGACAAAAGTAAATGAAGCAAGTAACGTGGTCTACTAATCAGACCTTCACATTTAAAAACTGGCAGTTCGTCTTCGTGCCGTTGTTGGTAATACTACCGAACAAATAAAGGCAATATTAACCTCGATGATTTGTATTTACCAGACTGGGTTCCTTAAGTTAAACATTTTAAGAAAATATGAGAAAATTTAATTTAATAGAAAGTACTATATTAAATTCATAAATTAAAAACAAACATCCATAAAAATAGGTCGAACTTTTCACACAATTACTAAATTTGTAAAGTTTAGCATTATAAATTGAGCAACATTAAAAAAAATATCATGTTATATGCAACAAAGACGATGGCTTCGAATTTGTGTATATTCCCTTAAAATCATTTTACATGAAAAATCCCCTCATCTCTACTCCAGTTTGATTTTTGCTGAAGAGACCCATGTGGACAGAACCACTAGTGAAGGAACTCTTCTACTGCTTCCAAATAATCATTGATATCTTTATAGATGACCTATCTCTTTTGTGGCCAGCAGATGTTGCTTTGCCAGCAGGTGTTGTAACTAAAATTAAGAAAATATACGACAGTGTTCCTTTATTATGAAAAATTAAGGTGATGAATTAAGTCAAGAAGCATCACCCTTTAAAACACAAAACTCTCGTTAGTTCAACTTATGCATATTCATGGCTGTGATCATTATTTTTATACGATACAGACTCTTAACAGGATCATCTAGAATGTAAAGCTGAAAAAAGAGTTTTTTAATTTTATATATGAATTATTGTTCTCTCGAAAAGAAGGTTTATGAAATAATCCAAGCTTTGCAAAGACAAAAACTCAAAGCGGATTTCAAACCGGGCATCTTCTTAACATAAATTTGCTCGTTATTCACACGACTAAGCAAAGCATATTGAATAATAAATAAGCGGTTAAATTGTTATTATCGTTGATTTTAACTTCTCAAGCATTTGTCACATTTTTGAATAATTTAAAAGATAAATTTAGTTTATTTAAAAAAAACAGACTGTTGTTTAATATTTTTGAAAAAAAATTGTTGTGTTTTATATTTTTTCTGATAAACGAAATTCTGAAATGAATAATAACATATTTGTTTTTTTTCCGATCCATAGAATTTTAAAATATGCTTAATTGAAATTGTTACTTACTTAGTGACAAATAGTTGTTATTTAGTATTTTTTTACTAGATATGATAAAAATTTTACCAAATCACTTTAAGAAAATCTCAATTATTTTTCTTATTTGTAATGAAGAGAAACGACAAAAAACTAATGATCAATATTTAATTAAATTTCATATCTGATTATTAAAAACTTTTGACTTTCAATATTTGTGTTCTTGTCAAATTACATATACTCGTATTATGAAAGATTCATCAATTCAGAAATATCAGTATGTATTACAGAAATATTAAAGCGTTTTTAAATATTGTACGTAGTAACAAAATATGGAGAGTGTAAATGTAAAATAAATAAAAGCCAATTACATGATTTCCTTACATTACTTTTAAAAAGGCTAAAAAGTCTAGAAAGATAAAGGAAATATTAGGTGAAAAGAATAAATAACAAGTTTGTACAGGTGTTGTTATCCTTTGAATATTTTTATTTCTTAAACTTTTATTTATATGATATTCAAATCAAGCCAAAATCGCTTGAAACGTTTATTATACAATATTGACAATATTTTAAAGAATTTTCTCTTCGACATTATGCAGAGTAAAATTAAATATAATTAAAAGTTGCCATCGTATTTTCAACAAAGTTTGTTGTGTTTCATTAAAGCTGGGCGGTTTTAAAAGGAATCGAGTTTCATGCTTGTTTCTCGAGCTTTTCATCAAGTGAACTTTATTTAAATCCAATTATTTTATCTTATATTGTACTAAAATCTAATACTGTGTCGCAATCATTAAAAAGTTTATATTCAAACAATGAATACTATATAGGATGATTATTTATAGTAATTTTCAAAGGCATTTTTAATACAAAAATTAAGATAAATTTATTTCAACAAAAGAAAAAAATGCATACAATATTTCTGATGATTTTGACGAGTAAAATAATCTTTGACGCGTAAAATAACAATCATTCATAAAATTAAATAATATAAGGTTAAAAGTGTAAAACATTTGTTTTATTTTATTTTATTATTTTACATGTGACAAGAAATATGCATCATTTGCGAAAAAAACAACAGGTAATTTAATTTGAATACAAAATTTTAATGGAACAGGGTTTGTTGCCTTTCATTTGTCGTGTACCCAGTAAACTAGGCTTATACCGGTATCTCACTGAGGACATATAGCATGAAAAAATAAATAGATACTTCTTTACGATTTTTGATTATATAAAACCCCGTTGCACATTCTCATCAACCTGACAAACAGTGACACTCATTTACATATGTATAACATCACGCGAAATCAAACTCCTGACATTTTATCACTCCGGACAGACCAAAAAATTCATCCCACAATATACCGTACATAATCATCAAAAAAAATAAATATAAAACAACGAAAACCATTCCACACTCAAATTAAAATAAATATATTAATAAATTTGTCAAAATATAGTCGTTATCGAATATATGACCTGTCCACTGCACTAGGTGTTTTCCGCCGCGACACAGGGTAAAAAAAATCACACTATACGAGTATACTCCGATTGATTTAATATCATTGTAATTGTTTGAATGTGTGTATATATCAATAAAGTAAGTTTAAAGGAAATGTGAAATAGGCATCAAACAGGGAGACAGTCTCAGCCCATTCTTTTTTAACATTATTATGGATAGAATCATAGAGGAGGTGACTTCTTTGGGCCCGGGTTACAAAATGGGAAATAAATTGATCAATATAGTGTGTTATGCCGACGACGCTGCAATATTAGCAGAAAGCAAAGATGATATTCAGAGAATGCTCTACGAATTTCACCTTGCTTCTAAAAAATACAATATGACGATTTCAAAAGAGCCACTCAGACGCAAACTGATCATCGATAACGTACCCATCGAGCAAGTCATGCGATTCACTTATCTAGGTGTAGAGAACTCCAGTAACAGTGAAGTACGAGCACAAACTAATAAAGCGACAGCTTTGGTTGACTCCCTGCGGGACACTATGTGGAGAAACAAACACATGCTAACCGAAAGTAAGGTCAGGATATATATTAAACATGCGTCCGCCCCATCATGACATATGGGCTAGAAGTGAGAGCCGATACAAACAGAGTGGTGGAAATGATAACTCTACGCTCCATCGCAGAACTCTTAGAGATCGGATCAGAAATGAGACGATAAGGTATGTATGTGGTGTTGAAGACATAGTGAGATGGGGAAGAAGCAGAAGGCACTTCTAGAGGGATCATGTTGATCGCATAGAGGATACGAGATTTGCGAAAATCGCTAAGACTGAAAACCCTAGCAGCAGATTACCAGGAATGCCGCCGAAAAGGTAGGACTGCTGGATGTCATCATTCCAGGATAGCTCACCGTCACAAACAGAGCATATGACCTAGACCAAGAGGAAGAAGAAGAAGTGAAATAGGTTAATATGACATTCACTTTAATTTTTTTTTCTTACTTAACATGTAAATATTTACTTTAACATGTGTCCAGTAATTTAAGTTAATACTGTTGTTATGTTTTATTAAATTTCATTAGATGATATACTTTTAACACATCTGAATTTGTGATTCTAACATATTGAAGAGCATGGAGATAACGTTGCCAATATTAGCCTTATGTATTGAGTTTTCGAGTTTAAAACTTGAGTAAACACTTTACTCGCGGTTCGTTACTATACGCATTGGCAATACTTAGTGGGGAGGCAACAACATAAGAATACAGTTGTATAAGATATTTCGAGTGTTGTACGGCGTACTTACGCTTATGATGTCAACGTTCCGAAAACGTTGCAGTTTTCATCTTCAGAGTTTATTTGGCACCTTCAACTTCATTACAAACAAGCCCCGAACATGAAAACTACAATATTTTTGAAACATTAGCATCATAAGCTAAACCATGCAAGACAGCACTCCGAAGAATAAATTAATGTTTAACTTTTGAACATGTCTAGCCCTCGTGAGATTTTTAAGTGAAACTTCTAAAGACGCGGTAGGACAAATTGGCCTGAACGTCACGAAAAGTGAAACGCTTCCCCTTCTCCAACTCCAAAAGAGAGGAAAGAGAGGAAGAATCGTTTCTACTCTCTCTGTTGCATACATCATAGACACGCTACGCACATGCGCCGCGAGTGCGTAGCGTGTCTAACAGATGTATGTAACAGACCAGATCAGGCATTATCGCGTCATTTAGAAAGTTTCCACTCTAAATTATTTGTATCATACTTCAGCTATCATAAACCCATAATTTATTTCTTGGAGTATGAATCTATGGAATTTGATGAATAAATAAAAAAAGATTTATTTTTTTTACAATAATTAAGAGAGATTTTCTTGAATTAAATTCCATATAACCATTTCGTTATCCTAAAAAAATTCGTTAAACATTGAAAAAAAAAAAGGAATGCATAAAATCAACTTTTCCTAGGAGCAAAGAAGTTTCACTTCTACCGCGCGAGAGTCTCACGCATCTGTTTTTTTTACCAGACTGGATATTTTTTCGAATACCCTCGGGAGTTGAGCCCACAAGTGGAAGTCAAGCGTTTTGCCAACTAGATCACGGAAGTCATCATTAGGTAATTTGAAATAAAACTGAAACAAATGGAGCTCTTTAAATATTTGTAGATATTTGATTTAACATTTTTTAGCGTATGTCCTAGTAGGACGTGCTGATGATTTTGATTTGTTTGCATTTAAAATAAAATACGTCGATTCAGGAATGCGAAAAAGTGAGAGTGAATAATCGATAAATAGTAAACAGCGATGAATGGTCAAGTGAATAATAATAAGTGCCCTTTATTCATCGATAAGTAGGTATATATAGAATTTCAGAACGGGGCGCGTGAATGCGTCCGCGGTATATCTCGATCTCGCTCCTGCGCGTGCTGAGGTGGTCGCAGACGCTGCGGATAATACAGTGGGTAGAATATTTATTGTCGAAACGGCGAGACGGCGTGATATGTTCTCTTTCTACCGTGGAATGCAGCGTAAATATTATTTGCGTGTAAACAACATTGACGTTCTGGTATGTGACATTTGTACATATCCAGAGGTTGATTCATCGGTCGTTGACCCTGCATGTTGACAATATTTAGGGACGTGGGTATTCCCTACAATTTTAAAGAGTAAGTGTTTTTTTGCATGTTTTATTTTTTCGTGTTTTGGCTTTAAAATATCTCAAATAAGTACACTTGAATATAATATATGATTATAAGCCGTCGTTAAAAATCTCAAAAGCTAAAAGTAAAACACATAAAAATATTTTCATTTGTTTCGAAGAGGCAAATAAAAAGGAAGTATAATAAATTCAGTTCCGCTCACGTCAATGTGGAGTTTGGAGTACACCATGGCCCATGGGTGGGATGCTGGCGGGAAGCTGCTGTGAGACGCGAAATAAGATAATTTGATTAGAATTTTTACGGCAAGCTCGTAACAGTGTGTGTTCAGCGTGTATCCTGTGATGTGGTCCCATTTCACAACTAAGTATCCGACATTTAAAACTGTCTTATTTATATTTTGAAGGTTAAGAAAAAAGTGTTGACGTGATTAAGAAAAATGTGACACGACATTAATAAATCAGATTCCATTTTTTTTTCTTCGTATTGTACCAGACGTTTAATGGAATGATGCCTGCACCTATGTAAGATGTATATTTGAAAATAAAGGATAAGATTTTCCAAAACTTTGAAATGGGGAAAGCGTCAAAACTTTGCAAAATAGGATAGCGAGTATGACAAAGTGAATAGACGCAACGAAATGAGAATATGCTATAATAGGTTGATGTAAAAACCAGCTGGTCTGTCGTACGCTCGTTTTTGAGGTGCATGGCCACTTGGTTTGGAAGTTTGTCGGTTTAAACCCTGCATTGTGCTAGTTCTAGAAGGTATAAGGATATCTATGATCTCCTTTATCTCTTCTTTCGGTAATGTTTCCTCTATGGCTCCAAATGCTAAACGATGTATAACTCTTACTCTAGGCAACTAGAAACTGCTGAAATGCGCATGCTAAGATGGTCAGCTGGTGTGTCCCTAAGAGACAAAATAAAAAGTTCACGCATTCGTGGAAGCCTAGGTGTTACACACGTTAACAGCAAGATGGAGGAGAGGCGATTGAGATGGTATGGGCACGTTGGACGCAGAACACCCGATCACTTTGTGAACCAGACAATCTCCATGGATCTTCCTTGAATAACAACCATAGGAAGACAAAATAATTCATGGGTGGGGCAAAAAGATAGCCTGATGCAGAGGCACGGCCTGGGGGACGTAGTCCGGGACAGAAGAGCATACAACCTGAGGACGAAGAGAGCTGACCCCAACAGTCTTCGCAGACAATGAGTTGGGATGGAGCCAAGGAGAAGGTAATGTCTTCTTCTTCCTGGTGTCTTGTCAGATCTCCCCAACGTTGACTATTACCTGAGAGTAAGCATCTTTGTCCCCGGCAGCCCGAAAAAGATCCCCAACGTTCCTTATACCAGTCCGATCACGTATATTGCGGAGCCAGGAGGTTATCCTCCTGCCAACACATCTTTGACCCTATATTTTGCCTTTAATGATCAGGTGCAGTAATTTGTATTTTTCTCCTCTAAATACACGTAATGTCTATTCTTTCAAAAAAATTGAAAAAACATGCCGGTGTTCTCCGATCATCTTACCTCGGTGTGCCATGGGATCCAGTATAGCGGTTTCGCCGGTGAGTTTGCTGGTATGTAACAGCTCACTCACTTAAAACCAATTCTAGGTCACAGCTTCGCTTGCTAATCGAACTGACGTTAGAATGGCTAGGTGATTCTCGACTGCGAGGCCCAGTAACGACATACTCGTATGCTCGTAGATATTGTCTGATGGGGATCATAATTTACTGAATTATTTATGGTTTTACTTACATTTCAGTCTCTTTAGCAAGTATTTACTCATACTCCCAATAATTTCGTATTCTCGTGACCATAGATCGAGATTTTAATTAAGTTTTCTTTCTCTTTAATTTAAATTTATTTTATTATTATGTTGATTGGCATGTCCGAAAAGTTATTTAGTATTTTTAGTTCAAATTAAAAAGGTAAAACTGCACCAAATTTTTTTATATTGAGGTTATTGATACGTACATTATCTCAGTAACATTGATATGTACATTATCTCAGTAATATTGATATGTACATTATCTCAGTAATGTTGATATGCACATTATCTCAGTAATATTGATATAAACATTATCTCAGTAATATTGATATGTACATTATCTCAGTAATATTGATATGTACATTATCTCAGTAATATTGATATGTACATAAGCTCAGTAATATTGATATGTACATTAGCTCAGTAATATTAATATTTACATTATCTCAGTAATATTGATATGTACATTATCTCAGTAATATTGATATGTACATTATCTCAGGAATGTTTATATGCACATTATCTCAGTAATATTGATATGTACATTATCTCAGTTATATTGATATGTAAATTATCTCAGTAATGTTGATATGCACATTATCTCAGTAATATTGATATGAACATTATCTCAGTAATATTGATGTGTACATTATCTCAGTAATATTGATATGTACATTATCTCAGTAATATTGATATGTACATTAGCTCAGTAATATTAATATGTATATTATCTCAGTAATATTGATATGTACATTATCTCAGTAATATTAATATGTGCAATAGCTCAGTAATATTGATATGTACATTATCTCAGTAATATTGATATGTACATTAGCTCAGTAATATTAATATGTGCATTAGCTCAGTAATATTGATATATTGATATGTACATTATCTCAGTAATATTGATATGTACATTATCTGAGTAATGTTGATATGTACATTATCTCAGTAATATTGATATGTACATTCTCTCAGTAATATTGATATGTACATTATCTCAGTAATATTGATATGTACATTATCTCAGTAATATTGATATGTACATTAGCTCAGTAATATTAATATGTACATTATCTCAGTAATATTGATATGTACATTATCTCACTAATATCAATATGTGCATTAGCTCAGTAATATTGATATGTACATTATCTCAGTAATATTGATATGTACATTAGCTCAGTAATATTAATATGTGCATTAGCTCAGTAATATTGATATGTACATTATCTCAGTAATATTTATATGTACATTAGCTCAGTATTATCTCTTTACGTAAAACATTGGCTATTTTTTATCAAAGCCGTTACTGATTTTTATCAGAAATAATCTGCTTTTCAGAGCTGAAGCCATATCCGAGATTCGAACAATTGCTTAGTAATTTTTCAAACCATATTTGACACACACGATCGCGTATTGCATCATTACCATACAATGTACACCTCTTTTTTAGGTTTCTATCGCACTTTTTTTCTTTGCGGTGGTAAAAAAAGCATGAAATACCGAAAAGTTAATAATTTTGTTTCCATCTTCAAGATTATGCAAAATATAAACTGTCAAAAAATTTGTGTAAACAATGACCCGAAAAAATGCGCTTAACTATTACTTTTCATCAAAATAAACATTCAGCACGTTTGGAACGAAGTTAGTAATAAAAGTTTTGTCCCAAAAACATCTTCAAGGAACACGAAAATATTTTTCCGACTGCATATTACTTTTCATGTTGTCTTATACTTTACATAGGTATTTTTATACGTCATACTTCGAAACATATATATCATAGTATAAATAGGCCAAAACCCATACGATGGCTGTCGTCGAAGAAAGAATACGAGAATTGAATTTTGAATACAAGTGAGCGAGAGAAGTATACTTGGATTCTCTCCGAAAGTAATTCGAATTTTGAATCTCGGTGGGTCCGTGATAACTGAACGAATTTTAAATATCTAGCTAACAATTTTTGAACCGGTGTAAAAGGGGACGATGTATAAATGATATACTCGTATATAAACAAATTCTATATTCGAACGATCGATAAAAGTGTCAATCTCTTTTTTATTGATGAAACATGTCTCTCGTAAGAAATAAGCAAACACGTGTTATACTGGGGTCAAGGCAAATTTTCATATGTTCCTAATAAGAAATAAGCAAACACCTAGTATACTGGAGTCACGGTAAATTTTCATATGTTCCTAATAAGAAATAAGCAAACACCTAGTATACTGGAGTCACGGTAAATGTTCATATGTTCCTAATAAGAAATAAGCAAACACCTAGTATACTGGGGTCACGGCAAATTTTCATATGCTCCCAATAAGAATTAAGCAAACAACTGGTTTACTGGAATTGCAACAATGGTTTATATATATTTAGTAAGAAATAAGTAAACGTCTGATTAACTGAGGTCACGTCAATTGTTCTTCCTCAGGGTGAAACGTTGTCAGAAAACATTATCAAATACTTGGTAACGTTTTTAGAACTCACTTTGAATATTAAGTCTGTAACACTTTTGAAATGGGCATCGTTAAAACTAACTCATCACGGACACTCTCCTTTTAAAAATTTTTACTTAAAAAATGCGTGTTTTGGCTCAATCGTTGAAATCGCGTCCACCTCCACTAGAACACACCACAGGAACACTCCGAAAAATATGTTAAACTCATAAAAATCCGTAATTTTTGGCTTAAACATCGAAACATCGTCCCTCAATGAAGCTATCTTATCACATAAATACGTGTTTTTTGGCAGAGGCGTCGAAACGTTTTTTATAATTGAAGTTAAGTTCTAACGAATACACCCCTTTAAGCATTTTTAACTTATAATAATACGTGTTTTTGGTATAAGCGATAATTATTTTTCTAACAGCACATACTTTGTTTTAAACCAAGCTGTAGAAGAATTTGCCTCCCTTCAAGAGATGGAGACATAGAGACACGGTGACTCGGAGAGGTGAAGGGGTGAAGAGGTGGTGAGGTGGCGGGAACCTGCAAGGAGCATGAAAGAAAATGCTTATTATTATATAAGTTGATATCATTTGTGAAGTAACGAGAATACATCCTCTCGTCTAAGATACGATGTCAACTTAGTTGCTTTGTTCCTTGGAGAAGCAGGTGGGGGCGAGGGTGGGAGTAGGGGTTGTGCCCCACGCCATTCAACCCCTCGTGGCCCCGCGGGATTGTCAACCATTAGCATTTCCTGCACGTCATTTAGTTACTTTGCTAAATGTCTTCAGACCGATTTTCAATTTCTTATTTGCATAATATGCCCTAGCACATCACAAGGTCTCACGTAACGTGACACATAAAATGCCCCTTTAACATATTTGAAAAAAAATGTCCTTTTTGAACTGTATAAACGAGTATGTTCAATATAAACTAAAAATTTACTTAAATATTTTTTTAACGCCAGCCTGTCCAATCTGACATCGCGTCAACGCAGTTTAAGACTTTACTGGCACAGTAAAGTCTTAAACTGCGTTGTAACATTTTATCTAATTGCATATCAGTATCACGAAACTCAGGTTATTGGGTTGTCTGGAAAGTCATGTCGTATTTTTAGGTTAAATTCAAACGTAAAGGTGCACTAAATGCCCATGGAACGTAGTTTTTTATATTTTTCAGCAATATTTGTGTCGCAGAATTCCAGTAACTCTCGATTTAGTCAACAATATAAATCGGCCTATTAGAGCGGACACCATCTTCAATTGACGTATCTACATTACAGATTTTTTATACCACGTTTAACACACATGCTCGCTCATTGCATTATTCCTTTTAACTGTACATTTTTTGGTTGGTGTCGAGTTTTTTCCTTTCCGGTACTAAAGAACCATCAAGCACCAAAAAAAAAACAAATTAGGAAATAAATTGGACAGATTAGAGACCCTAGAAATTTCTAAGTAAGTGCATCGAGGTGAACATCTGGAAAACACATATATACCAAGAATCTCTCCGCTACTCGCCGAGGTCGTCCCATGCCTCCCCCAGCCGCCAGTCCCCAGCTCGAGTGTGTACCGTTAGAAGTGTGTATGTCGGTGCCAGTTCGAAACGAATTCAGCCTTGTTTGTGCTCCCCTGTAGATGAGGTGAAAGCCTTGAAACCAGTAGGGTTATACCATTACAAAAAGGGGAATAAACAGTGTTTGATAAAACAAATTGCAATGTATTTGAACCTCCATAATGTTAATGCCTTAACTATAAATATGTAGCGTTATGGCATAAGTTGATATGTCCGTTTTACCTTAGTTTACAGGAGAAGCAATATTAACTTTGATAAGCTGTTCAAATAATAACAATATATATTTTGTTTGGATAATGACTGACACACCAAGTTTTGCCACAACGTACTGAGAAATATTTTCTATAAATTGGGAGAATAAACACAAAATTACAAAAAACGGACATATCAACTTCTGCCATAACGCCACAGAAATAATACAAATTTTATTTTGTTTCATCTTCAAAATGACGTGACAAAAAATCATTCAAGCAATCTGAGAAGAAAATTGTCGGAAATACGGGGTTAACCATTATATTTAATAATATTATAAAATACATAAAGTAAGTTTGTCATGGAGTAAACAACAAGAGAAATACTTAACTACTTTCAAAACAACCTATTCATTTTGAAATTAAAATTAAACCTCAAACTACATTTCATTTCCAAAATAAAATAAACAAAGCTTGTTAACTTTCGACGTGTTATTGATTTATTTATCAAAAAACCGTATTATGTTTTCAATAATTATGATATCTTCCTTTCATCTAGGAGAGACGATGAAATGTTGCAGATCTCCGGTATATGTGTTATCTGCCAGTGGCTGTGGAGTCCTGTCTTAGTCCCGCATCTCTTCTCGCATCCCCTCCTGCATCCACTGTACGACAAACATGAATAGAATCCGCCGATACCATATGGACCTACTTTATAGTAGTCGCTTGCTAAGCAAGCGTCCTTAGATCTAAGCTAAGGGTGGTGCTCATAGTTTTTTTTGGCGTAAGCTTTTTCACCATTCAGCACGTTTTCAGCAAGTCTTTCTTTATGCATTATAAAAACATGTCTGAGCAAGTGTAGCCTATTTTATTTGAAAGCTGCTAACACTAACAGTAATAACATGAAAGTATGCTTTACCTGTTTTGAGATAATTGAAAAAATATCTCACCACTTTGAAGGGCTTGTATGAAATGAAAAAGACACATTAAATAAGCCTGTTATTTAAGCACATACAGAATTAAATATGTTAATATTCAATTTTTCAAATTTATCCAAAAAATACTAATTTTTGTATGGGTATTTTTTTGCATTTTAACGTCAAAATTTATGTGTCGTTTAAGTTACGTAAATTAATCAAACTTGAAAATAAAATTATCTAACAGATGTTTAAGTAACTTTCTCTAACAAAGTTTAACTAACAGGTTTATCTGAAACAGGTGTGCCAGAGGGTTAATTTAAAAGTACTTTAAACTATCATTTGACAGAATTCCGAAACATTCAAGGCATCAGTGTTATATATTAGTGATCATTGACGAACTATAAAAACTTAATACACACAAGTATGACGACTCTCACTGTGTCACCAGCGTTTTAGAGACATTGGAAATAATTAGCTTTTCAGTTGCGTAAGGTTTTACAGAGTGTTGCGCCGTGTGGTTTGGCTTATGATGCCGACGTTTCGAAAACGTTGCAGTTTTCATCTTCAGGGCAACTTTTTAGTCAACTTCCACATAAGTGGATGCGTGCCGGATACCGCTTAGCCTATAAGTGGAGTCTCAAACATAACGCGAGTGCATGGGTCCTTCCCGGTTCGTGACCATAACGCGAGTACACGGGTCCGTCCCATCGCGGGAGGACAAACGCGCGGCTTCTAATATACAAAGGTTGAAGCTGTTCATTTTGAAAGTCATGTTGTTTGTGTTGGAATTCGTCATCTCTGTTCATATTGTTCAGATGTTTGTAGTTGTTTATTACCTCTTCGGTTAATCGGTGATAAATCTAAGAGGGCAGCAAGAGAAAATGGAAAACGGAATTGAGTAGGAAATTCTCACGGCATAATAACGATTATATTTTTTTCCTTATATATTCTTTTTTGTTTGTTGTATTATATAGGTTAACAGTTTCGTTATATAAAGTACAACCTGGTCGGTTAATTGGAACGTGGCTGTATTTTAAAACTAAACAGAAATATTTCAAAGGTAAAAACTAGACTGGAACCTTATAAAAAAAATATAACACCAGCGGTAGTTGAACC
This sequence comes from Odontocerum albicorne, assembly GCA_949825065.1. Classification (NCBI taxonomy): domain Eukaryota; kingdom Metazoa; phylum Arthropoda; class Insecta; order Trichoptera; family Odontoceridae; genus Odontocerum; species Odontocerum albicorne. The sequence goes on along the minus strand of OX463842.1, from coordinate 53,055,031 downwards.
TAAGCTTAAGACTGGTGACAGGCACCTGACCAACTGGAGTCGTCATTAAAATTTATCCCTTTTCTATACATACGCCTTAACCTGTTCACCGCGTTAAAAATCAAATTCCACGAATCCTGTGCGCGGCACAATTTCAGCGTTTTTTAATTTCTAAGTTTAAACACATATTTTGTTTAGAATTACTAATATTTGATTACAACACCAAGTAAACATGACACTTAAGTAATTTTCTGATAATAAATAATAGTCGTTACTCTTAAGGAGACTCATTAAATAAAGGAGATAAACTAAACATTACGTAAAATAAACAAAGGAATGCTACGATCAAATCAATGCTTCATGACACTCACCCAATCAAATGCATATAGCACTAGTAATGTTTATTTACGTAAGAGAGACTTAGTAATGTTTATTTACGTAAGAGAGACTCATCGCAGGACTCGATCCGCGTGACAGGTCGTTAATGCTGGAAATATTGAGAAACCAAAAAAATTCGGCGCTCTGTTTATTCAACAATATCTCATAAACTAATTTATTATTTGACAAGGTTTTCAAAGATGTCGCTAGAATAAACATTATTTTAAATTTTAGTTCAATGTTTATTCCGGTTGTGTGTCATTTTTTTTAAGTATTTGTGATTTGAAACTTGGATTGTTGTCAGATCACAGGCGTTTGTGCTTCCCGCGGGGAACACGTTAAAAAATATTATTTGAGCCTTGTAACATTCAACTAATTTAGTTTTTTTAATACGAGTGTATTACGTATAAATTATTAAATGTCAAAAAGTGGCACAGGCTTTGAAATAAAGCAAAATTAGCATAACTAGAATAGCTACAAGTAGTAATACTTAAGTTCGCTCAGTGACGATAGCTACAAGTACTCGTATTAATACTTGAGTTCGCTCAGTGACAATAGCTACAAGTAGTAATACTTAAGTTCGCTCAGTGACGATAGCTACAAGTATTAATACTTGAGTTCGCTCAGTGACGATAGCTACAAGTAGTAATACTTGAGTTCGCTCAGTGATGATAGCTACAAGTAATGATACTTGACATCGCTCAGTGACGATAGCTACAAGCAGTAATACTTGAGATCGCTCAGTGACGATAGCTACAAGTATTAATACTTGAGTTCGCTCAGTGACGATAGCTACAAGTAGTAATACTTGAGATCGCTCAGTGACGATAGCTACAAGTATTAATACTTGAGTTTGCTCAGTGACGATAGCTACAAGTATTAATACTTGAGTTCGCTCAGTGACGATAGCTACAAGTAGTAATACTTGAGATCGCTCAGTGACGATAGCTACAAGTATTAATACTTGAGTTCGCTCAGTGACGATAGCTACAAGTATTAATACTTGAGTTCGCTCAGTGACGATAGCTACAAGTAGTAATACTTGAGTTCGCTCTGTGACGATAGCTACAAGTAGTAATACTTGAGATCGCTCCGTGACGATAGCTACAAGCAGTAATACTTGAGTTCGCTCACTGACGATAGCTACAAGTAGTAATGCTTGAGATCGCTCAGTGACGAAGGTTTTCGATATATTGTGGTTCGAGTAAAGAGTTTGATACAGTAGTCTATGTAATAAGGATAAGAGATCAATGATAGGTAAACGTTATTATTCAATGATATTTTAGCAGATATGTATCCTAGAGGGAAGAGATGATGATGATTTGTTGATAAATAATAAAACACGTTAGATCGCAATGCGGAAAGAGAGTCTGTCCAATTTTATTAGTAACGTAGGTATTTATATTTTTTAGAATGCGCTCGCGATATGCCTGCGTCTCGTTTCTGTAAATGCAAAAACGACTAATTGTTGTATGTAGGTAACAATCTATTTACGGAACCGGCGAGACAGCGTGGTGCGTTCTCTCTCTAGTATGGAGTGCGGTCCACTCGGCTATGGGATGAATGTCCGGCGGGTGACCTTCGGACTTGTTTACTTAGATTTATCGAGTAATCCGAAGGTCATTTCATCGGTCATTGACCGTATGTACGAATGCCGAGTGGGCGACTGCCACAATATATTAGCGGTAGCAAAAGATCAATAAGACACACGATAAAGGCGCACGGTGTTCATAAAAAAATAAAGAAACGGAAACATCGCGTGAATCCTTCTTCCAGCAGTGAAAAGGACATAAGTTGGCGGTGATGATGTGTATTAAAAGGAAACTATTAATTTATCAAAAGTTTTGGCATTAACTTTACGGAACTCTATATTACAATAATCAATAAATAAATTGTTATTTCACTTATTTTAATAATCGTTGCGACACGTGTTTCTATCTCCTATTCCTCTTCCTTTTCGGGTGGAATGCAACCAAAATTATCCCCTCTAAAGCCTTTTTACATTGGGTCAACAGACTACACACACTACCAATACGAGTATAACATGTCATCAGTCTGACGTAAGCATTGCTCTCGCAACAAACCTGGATCATTCCGCTTGAGCAGCCTCTCGGAATAGGAGATAAAAAGACATGTCTTGAGATTAATGTTGTTAGTGGAATAACAAAGTTTTTTTTTTCTATTATTTTTTTAAAAATTATTTTGTTTGTTGTGTTTTTAGAAAGGTGTTTTTTTTCCACGAAAGGAAAAAAAATAGAAATAAAAATATTCAGTAATTTTTAAAAAAGATGTGACACTAAATATTTTAAAAGAATATCTGTAGTTTTTTCAAAATGATATAAAAAACAGTTTGCTAAAAACAATTTTGCTAAAAAGTTTCGATAGCCAAGAAAAGTAAACGTGCAAAATATTATAAAAAACTGAAAAATGTAATAATGCATTATCTGAGAAAAATACATGGGGTGACAACGTATGATAAAATACCAAATAATGTGATAAGGGACGATTGCGAATTTAAGACTTATGTATTAAACAAAATGGAAAAGAACACAGAAATCGTAAGAGCTACATGAGAAGGCGAATGGATGTAGAGGCGGGGAAACATGTGTATTACAGTGGAATAATCTAGCGCTACGTCTCCTTTGCCTACTCAAAAAGTAAAACGTCAATTATGTGTATATGGTACATATATATTCAAACGGGCTGAAAAAACATAATTAAGTATTTTGGGAAAATTTGAACATTTAATAATAGATCACGCTAATTAGAGATCGAATGTTGATAAAACATTAAAAATGAACAGGAAAAAATTCAGGGCAAAGAAAAAATAAATAAAGTTGAGTATTCCTGAGTCGGGTAAGCGGCGCCCCGGGCTGGGTGGAGCCCTGAGTGGCGGGCGCGCCCCTCGCCCCTTGCCGGGGGCCTGGGGGTAACAGGCTCCCGTCTCATCGTGAACTTTATTATGCCTTAACCTCACCATTTTTACTGCTTACAGGCAAAAACAAGTTTTTAAATTTCTATGCAAATCAAATGAAACATCAATTAAGGATTACGATAGAGTCTCCGAATAAAATGGAAATGAAGTCACAAACTCCCCAAAGTGAGAGCTTCCAAACTCCTGAGGGTAGAGACGACTGGCGGCGGTAATTAATTGGGGATCTGATAACATTTTGGGGAACTGGAGTAACTGCTCTTCCCTACGTGCTAATACCCGTATACTATACACTTCAAGACCCTCAACGAAACTTTTAATGTTATTGTAACATTTTATTTTAAGTTATAAAGAAAACGAAATGTATTTAAATCAGACAAATCTTACAATACTTAATGAATACAATTTTCCCCACTAGTTGTGTGATGTTAAACAATTCTCATTTAAATAAACATTACATACATACCATACCCGCCATATTCCTTCGTCACTTTTCATCCTTGTTGAAGAGACATTCATTAAATAATTCATTTGTATGGTAACCCTCAAAGTTTACCAATCGACAACGCGGAAACGTTGAAAAGCGTAGCCAAGAGACTATCTATGTTAGACTGTAATTGGCTCCAGTAATCAAACCATCGGATTAAGAACTACTGGAATCATACACGTTACATCACCATTATTTGAAGTTTAGAAATGTTACCCCTACTTTCTTTTTCCTTACTATCAACTAACATATAAATATAATACATACGAACATATAATATTTTGTAATAATTTTAAGCACTCGATAATAGTGGCTTCAAGTTTGTTAGTGTCTTTGAGAGTAGTTCGCTCTCTAAACGATGATATTTAAATTGTCCTTTATAATGTCATTACTATTATACCTTGTAATATAAATATTTAAAAACTCATTATTTTTATTGAATTATGCATTATTTCTATTGATCTTAAAATTCAATGAAACGGATGTATTTGTTACGAAAATTATTGTAAAATAATCATCAAAACATTGACAGAAAGTTTCTAGAGCATATGAACGAGTATTAGTGCTTGAGGGAATTCTCATTGTTGAAAGTTCGCCTGGAACATTTGTAAAATATGGAAATGCTAAAATACAGTGAAAGTTATGGTGCATGAAGGAAAATATGAAACGAGAAATATTACTTTTCATCCAATGCTTGTTTTAACGTAATAAGTTTATTAAAAATAAATATGGAAATAAAAGTAATTATAATCATATTTGTATGTAAAACTAATCAAAAACAAGTATGTTAGTAAAAGTAATCAAAAACAAGTATGTCACTAAAAGTTTTTAAAAACAAATATGTAAATTAAATATTAATCCATCATAATCAAACATTAAATATAAAATATTGGTAAATGAAAATAATTTAGTTTTATGTCAATTACCTGAGGCCAATAGTTATAACGAATACATACAAAAAATCTTTTTCAATACTATAGGACTTATATTTCTTTTATATGCTTTGACTTTGCATTGAAAAACAAGATTGACATTAAAGATAACATTACAACGAATCATCGAGAAAAATTAAACACAAACAAAACATATTATACGCTTGGCAACATTCACCATTCTTAGACTTAAAACATCTTTTGCTCAAAGGCAATATCTGGCCTCCATGACATACAATGAAAAACCGAATTCAATAAAGGCAAAAAGGTGCAAAAAATTCAGGCAGTCGATCGGGGCATATTTGTTATTGCTATAGGAGTTTGAGTACTTGAGCTTGCAGGAGGAGTTAGTTGAAATAAAAATTAGTGTAAACTCTTAAATGCGTTTTTTTATTAAACAAAGTAATATATTGTACAGATATTGATAAGGCTTTACCTATGTACAAATTTATTGCTTAACTAATCTTATTTATATATTATAATTTATGAACTTACTTAATCTAATTTTTAAACGTGTCATTTTATTTTTATTTTTTTATAATCTTAATATATGATTTCTTAGAAATAATTAACACCTACATACTACTTATAACTAGATCACAATCCTTACAACTAATTATTTAGCAAGAACAAGTCCACCCATTCAGGCTACTTGTATTCCATCACATTCACTCAGACCTTGGTCGTCCCAGCGAATACTGTAGACATTTATGATGAGTGTATGGTGGATATTGTAAGATGGGCTTTTGATTTATCTGAAATAATAAAGAACACTAAGAGCCTACTCACGTGGTAAATTCTTAAATTTGGGTCTCAACTCTCATCATTTTTTTAATTATGAACATGACAAAAATATTTAGAAATATAGCGCTTTTAATCCAACCTCGTTATTTGAAACGAATATAAATCTGCTGTACCGATACGAGCGACTGCAATCACGGTTCTTATATTTGGTTCATTCATTCGTAAGGGTTTTTTCAACTCTCTCATTCAGACAAATCGAAAAGCTTGGCCAAGATTCTACGTTGTCTCCTGCCATTAATCGACCCTTCGGATTTAGAACTATTGGTGTAGACACGGAACTCGTGATTCATAATAGCACGTGTTATTAATTCAACCATAAAAGAAGACACAACAACACTCGCACACGTATATTGTTACCAAACAAACTTTTTTACCAAACTAGGCCATTTTTTTTGGGCAACATTGGCAATGGAAATAGGCCATGAAGGTCTTGATTGTGTTTAATAAATAATTGACTGTGGTTTATTATTGAAATTCCTGCTTTAATATTCCTGTTAGGATTTCATTGAATCTGAATTTGATTAGTGTCGATTATATTGTAAGTAATCCTTCATAATTTTAATTGACGAGTGATCTGGGAGATATACCATTATTTTAAAATAAAACATTACGTTTAATAATAATATCAAAAGAAAACTTAATCGTTTAGAGAATATTCTCTCCTCAACGGCATTTTAATTCACAGTTTGATAGATTATTATTGATGCATTTAAATAATAAATACGAGTATATAAAAGTTGCGTCCACTTAGCGCGGAAGGGAACGGTTTTTGGGAATTTCGAAAATCCACTAGACGTACATTTATTTTATAACATTTCAAAAACATATATTGAAATATGATTTAAATGCCCTTGTAAGTCAAAAATTATTAACTGCATAATAAAGTGAGAATTGGAAAGTTTTTTTTACAACTACCGCTTTTTTGCTTACAAGGACAGAATATGTACGTGATTAAAGCATACAAAACTGGAAAGGTTTTTTTACAACTACCGCTTTTTTGCTTACAAGAACATAATATGTATGTAATTAAAGCATACAAAACTGGAAAGGTTTTTTACAACTACCGCTTTTTCGCTTACAAGAACAGAATAGGTACGTGATTAAAGCATACAAAACCGGAAAGGTTTTTTACAACTACCGCTTTTTCGCTTACAAGAACAGAATATGTACGTGATTAAAGCATACAAAACTGGAAAGGTTTTTTACAACTACCGCTTTTTCGCTTACAAGAACAGAATATGTACGTGATTAAAGCATACAAAACTGGAAAGGTTTTTTACAACTACCGCTTTTTTGCTTAAAAGGACAGAATATGTACGTGATTAAAGCATACAAAACTGGAAAGGTTTTTTACAACTACCGCTTTTTTGCTTACAAGAACAGAACATGTGCGTGATTAAAGCATACAAAACTGGAAAGGTTTTTTTACAACTACCGCTTTTTTGCTTAAAAGAACAGAATATGTACGTGATTAAAGCATACAAAACCGGAAAGGTTTTTTACAACTACCGCTTTTTCGCTTACAAGAACAGAATATGTACGTGATTAAAGCATACAAAACTGGAAAGGTTGTTTACAACTACCGCTTTTTCGCTTACAAGAACAGAATATGTACGTGATTAAAGCATACAAAACTGGAAAGGTTTTTTACAACTACCGCTTTTTTGCTTAAAAGAACAGAATATGTACGTGATTAAAGCATACAAAACATGAAAGGTTCTTTACAACTACCGCTTTTTCGCTTACAAGAACAGAATATGTACGTGATTAAAGCATACAAAACTGAAAAGGTTTTTTACAACTACCGCTTTTTTGCTTACAAGTACAGAATATGTGTAGTGCTACCCTTTTAGAAGTAGGAAGGTCGTGGCTGTGATCATTAGATTGGGTACTTCCCAGCATGTTCATATTTTTTAGAAAAAAACGTATTTAGCTAAAAAAAAACCGCTGAAAACATACCAAGAGAAGATGAATTATAAAGAACATAAAACATAGCATGATTTATTTATTTAAAATAAAATAATTACAATATATTATGATACGTTGTTAAAAACTTAACCACGCAAAAACTGATAAACATAAAAATAGTCCCGCAAAAATTAAAAAAAACTTTACTTTTTGTGTCAGGTTCTCACGCACAATGTATTGTCTTCAGCCAAATCACAGTATCGGATAGTTATTTGTGCACCTCCTGCACAAAGCGATGGAACACATAAAGTGGACAGGTGTTTTTTATGTGGTGGTCTTAATTTTCTCTGGATTTTTACGCACTCACAAATAGGTGACTCTGATAAGCCTTAATAATTTATATTAATTCTACATATGGTTGCAAGTTTTAAAGTCCATATATGCTATATGCCTCCATTAATTTTGAACAAGGGTAATTTCTTTATTATATATATAATTTTCTAAGCATTCCTCAAAACGGTCGTTTTTCTACGGTATCATCTGTATTACGAGTATGTTCAAAGTGTTTGTATTTTGTTCCTTGCCTGTTTTGCGTAAATTGAATCTCACTTTTCTATTTGAATCTTTAATTTGTTAGCACTGAGCAATAAATAACAATTGAACAAATTAAAAATTTAATTTTTCTTGTCTAGGTGTGCATATTTTTTTAATTTCTTGGCCATTGCATGAATACAAAAAAAGGATGAATTATTTTAATTAGTTAAAGAAACACAATTAAATTTTTTTTTATTTAGTTAATAACGTTTTTTCAATATTTTTTGTGTTCGTTGTAAAATACTATTTTCATTTTGAAACAAAAAAGATCAACAATGTATAGGTACGTACACAATTGGGGCAGATTTAATTGAAGGCACAATTGTAAGGTCGGAGCTTAACGTTTCCTGTTTCCAGACAAGCCAATAATGTCTCTTACGATTCTCCTCTCGTCTACCGGAGGCCGCCCTAATGTCTCCTCGGTCCTCGCTCTTCCTCGTTTCTTACATCTTCTTCCATCCCTCAGTTCCCTGATTCGAACGCCTTTATTCCTCCCCTACAATTGCTGCTGAGGAAAAAAGCAAATAACATGTAGATCTCTTTCACTAAGCCTTTTCTCCCCCTGATTACTCTCAATTCCACAACATTTTTAATGATTCTTTTTTTCTGTATCAATTTAGAAAATTTGTCACGTAAACTATCACTAGGCACATTAAAACGTATCGTTAAAGACTTGAAGACACAAATCTTATTTTCATGATTAAAAAAACTTTAATTCGAATAATTAAATCACATACATACTTACATACCATCACACGTTTCTCTTATCGATGTAGACAGAGAAGACAAAGTGCCCGATCTTCCTTTCTTGACACACATTATTCTTCTCTTCTACGTTCGTATACTCTCTCATACAACTTTTTTCAAAATATAATTCACTTGATCCAACCATACTTTTTAAGTCTTCATTTCTCACGCCTTCCACTCACATTTGCGTTTTATTTTTGTTTTGTAAGTTTACTTTAATTCATTCGTTCCATATGTCCTAACCATTTCAGAATTGTTTTCCTTCACTCAATCCACCATCAACTATAAGTTCACATTAATCTCTTATCAATTCATTGCGTATTGTATTTTATAACAATTATAAATGACATTATCACCCCATGTATTCTTCTAAGTGAACTAATAAATACCTTAAATAAGGATCTGTTTCCTTTTTTAATATTAAAAAAATAAATATTTTACGTGCGATATATTTCCTAAATCAAATCAACATAAATAATTCTCGTCGATAAAACGTCGGTCACGGAGTCAAAAAGGGACAGCTGCCATTTTGGAAAAATTAAAAGTGGTCAGAAATTTTATTATCAATATCATTTTTTTGCATTTTAATTAATGTTTCCCTGTATTTCTGAATACCGTTATTGGTACGGTAGTCACATGTTTTGTTGTATTTATGAATACCGTTATTATAACGGTAGTCACATATTTTATTATAGTTCGGAAATTCTAGGATGAGTCCTGTGACTGCTCACAAATTTGCCCCAATACAACGTTATGTAATGTATTTACTTAAATAACTTGCTATTTATTAGAATTGAGGCTTATATTAAAGTTGAGAAAATAGTTAAAATTACTGAACATCGTTACAAGGTTGCATTGGGGTAAATATGTGAGCTGCCACAGGACTCATCCTAGAATTTCCGAACTATAATTAGTAATGCTAGGAATTCCATATTCAAAGCATGTTTCAGGACATCTTAATTTTTCTAACCTTATTTGGCAACTGAAACTTCTTATAATGATTATATGGTAAATAATTTTCCTAATACCGTGGAGTTGAAAATGGGACGAAACTCACTGTGACCATAAAGTAAAAATCAAACAAAACACATACAGCTAGTTAAACATAAAATAATGATATTAAATAAAAAAATATTTTCAAATTAAATCAAGGTTTTCGATTTACTTCCATAATTATTGGCAGGATGTTGGTTGATTTAACATACGTTAAGATAAAACATTTGAGATTTTTATATTTGGTGTAACACGGGTGACAAGTTATTAGGAATCAATACTAATTTAAGGGAGGCTAATTGCAGAGTTGATGAAGTATTGAATTTTCACAGGACTATTTTTTTACGCATTATTGACAAATTTATGTAGCGAGGTGCGGGTAGCTGACTGGAGACATCCTTGTATCGTGTGAGTAACTGTATATGATGTTCATTTTTTATATTTATTGTAAACATTTTGACTCGTGTACTTACTTATTTATGTATTTTTATACTTATTGTGTTGAGTTGATGGGTCTGTTTAACATATTTTGTCTTATTCAATAGTTATTTATTGTTTTTTTTTTTGAGATTATTTTATATATCTATATTGTAAAAGAAGCATATATTTAATTTAATTTAAATAATTTTGAAAGGTGTAGTGTACCGTTGATAAAAAAACTAAATATAAAAAAATATGTACAACACTTTCGCCTTCTCGAGTCAGTGAAAGGCATTTTTACAGACTACAACTTTTACAAAGAAAGGCTTTTACAGTTACCGGTGCCTTATTGAGTACTTTACCATTGCGGTGTTCATTGCGTTGGACAGACCCAACAAGACATCAGGACACGCTTGTCAAAGCACACCAAGAGTTGGAAAAATGATGCAAATTGTATGTTCTTTTTTCAGAATTATCATATACATAGATTTGTGGGGTGTATCTCGGCCGGGGGAATGTTTGTGGGATAAGCCTAGACATTTTAATGTATTTTTTTTCATCTATTTATTTTCTGTGTTTTTTTATCTTCTTGTTCTACGTGTTCAAGGGTGTGGACTGAAAAACATCTGGTGTCCCCGTGGCCGGGCTCGCCCTTTATTGGTGGGGTGTATATTGGCCGGGAGGATGTTATTAGATGAGCCCAGACCTTTTGATAGCTTCTGCTTTTTAATGTATTCTCTTTTTAATGAGTTCTCGAAATGAGTCTAAATGTATTATGTACATACTATGTTGATATCAATTAACCTGTATTTATTTATTTATTCATCTAGAAGTGACTTATTTTTTGTTGATTCATTTTACACTTCGTTGTAAAATAATCTTGCAGATTTACGACCCAGTGGCAATCTCTTCAAACTATTTAACAATAATTGGATACAATTAATAAAGGAAGTTATATGGTCGCAAAACATATTCAAATAATTGTTATATTTCACTCAAATTTATTGAATTCATGAACAACGTAAAATAACAACGATTAAAATGAGATATCATCAATCAAAGGAAAAATAACGGGTTGTTGAAGAGGAAAGTAATTCGTAAAATACATTTTATATTATTAACTTAAAATCAAGATTTTTTCAGTATTTTTTTAAACATGCCAATGACGAAGTGAGACATATTTTTTTTTGTTTTAAAGTAACATTGGTGTTTTTCTGTAGAGATGTTGTGTGCATATGTGTTTTTTTTTGTCAATTTTGTTATGAATCATAGTTTCATTGTGAGTTTTGATATTTATATGTCCATCTTTTGATATTTATATGTCCATCTTTTGATATGTATGTGTCCATCTTTTGATATTTATATGTCCATCTCTTTATAAACTTGGATTTTTTTATTTTAATTGGTTTGGTTTTTTATTCATTAACATTGGTGTTTTTCTGTAGATATATTGTGTGCATATGTGTTTTTTTTTGTCAATTTTGTTATGAATCATAGTTTCATTGTGAGTTTTGATATTTATATGTCCATCTTTCGATATTTATGTGTCCATCTTTTGATATTTATATCTCCATCTTTTGATATTTATATGTCCATCTTTTGATATTTACATGTTCATCTTTCGATATTTATATGTCCATCCTTTGATGTTTACATGTCCATCTTTTGATATTTATATGTCCATCTTTTGATATTTATGTGTCCATCTTTTGATATTTACATGTTCATCTTTTGATATTTATATGTCCATCCTTTGATGTTTATATGTCCATCTTTTGATATTTATATGTCCATCTTTTGATATTTATATGTCCATCTTTTGATATGTATGTGTCCATCTTTTGATATTTATATGCCCATCTCTTTATAAACTTGGTTTCGTTGATTTTTTTATTTTAATTGGTTTGGTTTGTTAATCATTTTTGAGTATTTAATTATATTAAATTAAAATTATTCATACATTTGAACCGGACCGTATCAAAATCTGCCAAGATAATATGTTCCCTGTAATATTTTAGAACCAACTTGAATGTACGGGACTGAAATGTAGACATAGAGAATGGTTTAGACTGAAATGGTTTAGACACGCAGAAGAAATGAATGAACAAAGACTAACAAAAAAAGGTACAGTGCTAATGTTAGTGGAAAGCGTGGTAGAAACAGACCAAGAAAAGTACGGTAGGAAGATTTATATATTTTGAAAGAATAAAATGTAAAAAATCAGATAAATCGTTACAGTTGTATGATAATGTGCATATTTTTTTTTATTTTTCATTAAAATACTAGATATGACCGAAGTCATAGGTATCCTTATACCCCCGAACACTAGGTGGAAAAAGTTCTTGTGTTGTTCGAGGGGAGTAGTGCGGGGTTTAAACAGACTACCTTTGCACGGAAGTCCAGTGTGTTACCACGAGGCCATGCACCTCAAGTCAACGTAAAAAATACGAAAGGTATGTGTTGCCATATGAATGTTTGGCATTCTCTTCTCTCTGCTTACCCTAATAGAGAAACAGTGTGACGGTATGTACGTATATTTATGTTATCTATAAAGGCTTCTTAAATGTTTAAATAAATCTGTTGAGATACAGGAAAACTTCTCAAATAATGTGAATCTTTGTACCGCTATAATCATGAAACGGATCGCGTTCCTACGAGTATTTCTCCTCAGTTTCCGTATTGAAGTAACTCAACACGATTCAATGCAGTGCTTGGAATAACACGAGGGTTTCTCGAACAAATACACAGAGATAATTAAATTAAATAATATAATATCTGTTTGTACGTCGGCATATTGGCGAAACATTTATTGATAAGGCAAGCGAGATGGGGGATGAAGGGTGGAAAACGGGTGATAGGGGGGTTAGTATTGACTGAAATTTCACCATATGGTGAGAAAGATTGTGATATTTTTTAAGAAAATTTGGGATTTTTTACCGCTTTACCGACGACATCTTATCTTTGCCATATTCTTAAAAAGATCACGTATTGAAATATATACATTTTTTAACTTACATTTGACACCAACTTTACCCAATTGTTACAAAAATGTTTCACAAAGTAATATTTTTTACCAATTAAATAAGCAAAGCACTCTCCTGACTAAAAAGGCGTATTATCCCCTAAAACAGGAAGTAATTACATAGATATACATTCAAAAATAATAAAACTATAATCAATAATACTCGTGCTTCCTCATAAAGTGTCTATTTATACGTACAAAGTTTAAAAAGGATCTCAATTCTCTTTACCACTGTCTGGTCGGTAAGATCCCAGATTTTTATAAAGAGCATTTTAGTCTAATTTTCACTTAAGGCCTCTTTAACATAGTTTTGATTGGTCGGGAGAGATTGCCACATTGCAATAAACCCGCGAAGCTGTATTTTATTCAAATGTAATATAATACAATACGATACCTACCAAGACATGGAGTATATCAAAATTGGAAAATCATTCAACAAGTTCATTCCGTGTACGTGTGATGACGCTCTTAATACTCAAATCGGCAAGACGGCACTGAAAACAATTTGAATTCACGATGGCGCAAATAATTGTCGGGAATATTGAACAAAAGAATATCAATTAACTAAAGGTTTGTTATTTTCCTTGCAAGTTTTTTTTTATATTCCTATGTATAAATATATGCGTATAACTCTTCTGACTTTTAAATAAAAATATCCAAGCATTCTCATTGAAAATGTGGGATATAGTTATGGGTAAAACCCATGCTCTATGCAATAAAGATATAACAGAGGATTTTTTTAACATCATAGGCTTTAATTTTTTTTGAGATACGCCTCTAGTTCCATTTGAATAGGCTGTACTCCAATTTACCGCAAACAAGTGAATTATAATGAGATATTAGAACAAAGCTGCCACCAAATACCATAGAAAATGTTGCAATAAATCTATGCTCTCAATATGATATCCAGTGTAAGTTAACTGTTAAACATGATAATCGATAATCTAGACACGCACGAGGAGCTGCTCATCTTTTAAGTTTGTCAACAATATCTAATGAACCTGTAAGATCTTACTAATAAACAACAACAAAATAATTGAGACCCCCAAAGAGATGGGGAACACTGGTTTACTTCCAAGGTATAATGAAAAAAAAAACAAGTCAAGAATTAACCAGAAGAAGAAGCCATTAATTCATTTCTGATAACAATATCATTCGGAATTTTATCAAAGGAAATTTTCATTAAGTCGATCTGTCTCTCGCTGTAATAAAAAAGCTGGAATTCATTTTTATTTATTTGTACTTACATTTATAAAACACCTAAACAGCCCCGTGTCTTAAACATTTAATTTTCTTACGCATTCGGAGCATTCTTAATTTGGTCATGTTTTAAGTACTGTACGAGTACTTTAAAATGCTTTCATTGCAACACTTACGAATAGAACTAAAACATAATTTTTCTAGTTATAAAATTCAAATAAAGATTTTTTCTTTTACTAGACAGCAAAGTCAGAAACGTTTTTTTTTCAAACCTTAAACAATACAGCACCAGTGCAAAAAGTAAAATCGTTTTAGTCAAAATTTCAAAGAACACTGGATCAGTGCAAACAATCAAGTCAGAGTTAGAAAAAATTTCTTCAAAAACTCACTGGGACGTCATGAGGAGCACAACCACAATTATTAAGAGTGTCAGCTCTTAGACTTTGCTAGTCAGCGGCAGAGTATGGAGTGCCAGTTTGGAGTGATTCTTCAAATGGTAGACAGGTTGACGTCGCTGTGAATAATATCGGGTTAGTAATAACAAGATGCTTAAAAATAAAACCAGTGATAAAAATATACCAATTGATCGGTATCACCCCACCTGAGAACCGTAGAAGTATTGCAGCTAACGTAGAAAGAAGGAAATAAATCCTGGACCCAAAATTCTCTTTACATAGTCGTCAATTAACCAGATCGAGATTAAAATCACGAAGAGACCCTAAGAACTGACGATTCCTTAGGATAAAATGCGTTTTCTGAAATGGAAAGAAAAAATACTTGACTACTGGATGAAGTTCTCGGAAAAGATGACTTCTAGAGACGAACTGTCTCAACCTACTAGAAGATCACAAAAGACTCCAAGAAAGGGTGACTAGATGCAAGGTGAACATGCAGATATGGGGTTCATTGAACGAAAGTAGCATTGAATGCGATTGTGGGGATATACAAGATTCACAATACATGCTTGTTTGTCTGAATATTGGGACTGCATGATCTGGGCAAGACTTGATTGAAATGAATGTAGGGTGATCTCTGTTGCCTCCTACTAGAAACATGTAGTACAATTGATGGTCCGAAATGATGTCATAATTGAACACGGGTATGAACGAAATGAGTTATAAAGCATAAACAAATAGGGCTTAATTTGTTTTGTCCTTTGACATGTTAATGACATAAATCGCATTATAATATAATATATACAGATGGCATAAGAGTGCATACCAATTTTCAGGTATTTTATTTTGTAACAATTTAAAAAAGTTTCTAAAACTTAAACAATTTAAGTTTTTACTATCTTAATTGGAGAAAGCGTGTTAATTTACGTTAGACCATAAAAATACTCATTTTACATAGATAAAAATCAAAGTGTTTTTTTTTTAATTAATGCATAAAAAGCACATGTGCTATCTAATCATTTAAAATTTTAACTCTTTCGTCGAACAAATATATCTTTTTTAAAAATTTTAAATGGTTTTTCATTTACGAGTTTCCCTTGTTAAGTTGTAACAAAAATGAGTTTATTATTTAATGTAAGAATTTTAAATTAAGTTTCCTATTCAGCACTGAACACCACTTTTTTATTAAATATATAAATAACGAAGCAGAAGCTGGCAACCTCAAAGACATCACTTTAATAACACTCCAAATTTCCGCTCAGCGCTTCATCTCTCGCCCGAAAAAAAGGAGTAATAATGAATTCTCCGATTGAGGCCCTGTGAGGGGAATCCCACATCTCAGCAAGTTTTCTCGTTTATTGGGCAAGAAGATTTGCATCGTATGAATTCACGCAATTCCTTTTATTTTTCTTCCTGCATCAACACAAAGCCGTTAGTATCGTTTATTTGGAATATTTCGCGTGCTTTTCCCTTTGTTCCGAGCTCGGTGCTGAGGGGACGGGAGTTATCTCTTCATTTTCGTCTTTATACCACCCCCATTCTACTCCACTCATCTCAGTTCACCTCCATTCTCTTTTTCACACTTTATTTGTGCTCCCTTTTACGTGGCACTTAAAATATCTCGAGGCCCGACTTGAGTTTTTACGAAGTCATTTCTTTCGGGCCAATAGAGGCCGTCAGGGAGTCGCTCCAACTCTGGATGCAGGGGAAAAGAGGACTCGGGAATAGGGAACAGGGTAAAAGAGAAACAGGAAAAAGGTAGGCAAGGAAAAGAGAAGCAGCACCTAAATTTACAGCCGAGCTCTCGCCAGGATAAAGCAACCAGCAGCCAGGTGACATTTCAACAGTATAAAAAGAGATATATATTTCGTAATAACGGTTTTATGTGAGCATTATGAAACACACGCGCCTAATAAAATATGCCTTTTAGCCTGGGCGAAATGACGCGCTTAAACCTGAGCGATTCGCGCGGGGGTACATTGAATTTGTTGTGTGAATATTTTTAAACACCATTTTTATAAACGTATTTATCAAAACTAATTTTTTTATTCGAATAACAAACATGATTAAAAACTATACAATGATATTGTTATTTTTTTTAGATATATACCATCAGGTCATTTACCTGTCGAGGTAGACAGAGAAGGCAGAGCACTAGAAATTTCTATCTTGACATAGATATTTCGTTTCTTCTACATCAATACAAATTCTCATACAGCTTCTTCTCTTTCTCCTTACATTTCATTTTTCCAAAATATTTTTTTTTCATCCAACCATAATGACAAAGCTTTATGAATAGCACTTTAAATATTATTTTTAAACTATACATACCATCACGCAGTCTTCCTGTTGAAGTAGGCAGAAATGAGAAAGCTCCAGACTGTCCTATCACAACATATATTTTCGCCTCTTCTACAACCATACACCTTGATACATAGCTCCTACGTTTTCTATGACAAACTTTAATTTTTTTTTCTTTTAAAATATCACACTTGATCCAACAAAACTTTCCTTGATCTCGCGTTCTACTCTCATTGGCACTTTGTATTTGTTTTCTTACAATTTCTTCATTCATTTGTGACATGTGACCAAACCATCTCAAATTGCTCTTCATATCTAACTCAACACACCGACCTTCAGTTCATATTCAACCCTTATCACTTCATTCCGTATTGTCTTTTATTACAATCATTATTATCAAGTCATAGTTTTTCAAACCTTCTTATTCTTATTAGATTTATTTATCATTTTTTCATTTTGCTTTTCCACTCTTTCATTTAAAAAAAAATTGGATTTCTCCATCGATTTGTTTTTAACCTTGGCGTCTTGTTTCCGCTCCCCTGAAGATGATGTGAAAGCCTTGAAACCGGTAGGGTTATACCGTCACAAAAAAGTGGAATAAACAGTGTTTGATAAATATAAATTACAATGTCTTTAAACCTCCACAACGTTAATGCCTTAACTATAAACAACATATAGTTATCTTATTCACAATTCTTTTGAACTAAAACGACTGACGCACTTCCTTTACGTGCTTCTATTATCGTTCATAAAAAAACTTATGTATTAGTGATTGTAATTTGTTTTATCAAACACTGTTTATTCCACTTTATATAACGGTATAACCCTACCGGTTTCCAGGTGTTCACCTCATCATCAGGGCGGCGAAAACAAGACTGAATTCATTTCGAACTGGTACCGACATACACACTTCTAACGGTAAACATTCGGGCTGGGGATTATGGGTGAAGGGAGGCAGGAGACAACTTCAGCGAGCAGCGGCGAGATTCTGGGAGTATATGTATTTGCCAGATGTTCACCTGGATGCACTGACTTAGAAATTTCTAGGGTCTCTAACCTGTCCAATGTATTTCCGTTACTACTGATATGTAAGAATTTAGCATCATCGATCGAAAACGTATGGTTTTTACGGTAACAATGATTAGCCATTTCAGAATAAATTACAGGATTTGTTAAGGCGGATTTGTGTTCACAAAATATCTTTAAAAAAGATCTTCCTGTCTTTCTTATATATAAATTATCACAGTCAGCACATAAAAGTTTATACGCACTACCGTTGCTAAGTATTCCATTTTTGCCTTTCCCTTTAAATAAGAAATTCTGGAGATTAAACTCAGTGTAAAAAGCTGTCTTTATGTACCTTGATTTTTTTTGGCTACTTCGTATATGTTTTTTTATAAATATGATTTTGCTCCATTTATGGATATGCGTATAGGTGTCGTAAAATTGAGATATACAGAGAGAGACGATCACCAGACTTTTTTTGCCTCTTACCTACATACACACACCTCATACAACTCCTGCAATTTCTCTGACTTTTAACATTTTATTCTTTCAACATGTAATATAACATACGTGATCCCATCATACTTTTGTAGGTCTTCCTCTACCACGTATTGCACCATATATTTGTTGTACATGCTTTAACCATTTCAACATGCTCTTCTTCATCTGACTCAATACAATATAAATGTTATATTTTCATAACTACGAAAATAGTTGAGATTTTCATAACTACGAATATCTAAAGTTCTAATATTTTAATTACACACATACGAGTACTCATATAGGTTTAAAAGAACTCAACGTACTGTATAAAAATGTTTCCATAATAAAAACATACTATCTAGTTATTGCAGTACTTTAAAAATGTTTGTCCATGGTCATTTGCCAGGTTTATATTCACTTTTAAAGCATATGGAGAAGTCATGATCGTTCAATGCGAACTAATAATAAAAGTTGCTGTAAATCAACTATTTATGCTGATCCATTTAAGAATGCGGTAAGTGACAAGGTTTATGCTAACTGTCACAAGAAATGCGGTAAGCGACTAGGTTTATGCTTACTGTCACAAGAAATACAGAGGAAAAGCTTGACAAATTACTGCGTCTTCAAAATGTGTGTTGAAGATTTATTTTCAACCTACGAAAGTACGATCATATAACTTCATACCAGAAAGCATTGAACTGGTTGAATGTTAGAAATAGATGCCAAACTCACAAACTGTCACTATTGTATAATATTCTTAACTGTCCCGCCGCCCCCTTTTATCTCGCCGAAAATTTTCATCGTCTTTCCAATCATGGATTAGCGCTACGCTCAAACAGAGATTGCATATTGGCCTTTCTAGTTCAACTCTCCTCTTTTTTTACGTCATCCTTAACTGTCCATGCAGTGCGACTCTGGAATCAGTTACACATTTGCTGGAATAAAAACTGTTTTGTAGCATTGCACACAATTGTTGGAATAAATGCATTTTTTTCTTCAAATCTCCTGTAAGTAGTGTCCAATTTAAGATCAATGTTTTATTTAAATCTTTTTTATAAGTTTTAGAAACTGTTGAAAAGTTTTAAATAACTTGTAATTTAAAATGTGTCTTTTCAGATTTTTAAAACCTTTTAATAAATATCAAAAAAGATCTTAATTTTGGCAATAAATTAGATTTCACCAACAGAAAGCGATAATTCAACAATATCCAAAGTACCACAAGTATAATACCAAAGGTATTATACAACACTTAAGCATAAAATATAGTAAAAGTTGAAGCACGCGTACCTGTGGCGCGGCAGGCGGTGGTGAGGCGGGGTGGGGGTGGGGGTGGGGGATTATTGGAAGTGCGCTCAGTTGGAGGACTTAGCTGCTAATCTGAGGGAAAGGCCATCAACTATTTTAGCCCCATTACTCTGGGCTGTGACGTCTTCGGAACGTTAAGCGATTAAACTGGTAAACTCATTATCCCAGTTCTGTAGCCTCCGACCTCCATTCTTGTCCTTTCACTGATTCTCGGCAGCACTGGAGGAGAACTGAGTATTTGTAAAATAAAAAAACAAAGTTTAAGTCATGAAAAAGTTAAGTACGAATGGCTAAAATCAATCGATTAAAAAACTCATTAGTGTAAAAAGTACCGGGAAATATATATTAAGGTTACTTTTAAGAAGTATTCAAAAGTAATCCATATCTTTTAGGTCTAAATTACCGTCTTTGAAACCCAAAAACCATCGACGAGCTGTCCTTTCATTCATATCATCTTCACCGTACACTTCGCAAATATCGCGAGCAGCTTTGGCAGCTTTATTCCCTCGATTGAACGCGAACAGAAGGAGGCGTCGAAAATGCTCACTTTCGTTTACTTGACATTCCAATTTGAAGGCTTGTAATCAAATAAAATAATATATGTAACGTAAAAGCAAACACAATATCTTGTAGAGAAGAACATTTTCTTTCGAATGACGTATAACCTTTACCATTTTGTTTTACTTTTGGTGCTCATTTTTAAATTGAAAAAAAAAATGGACACAACTTATGTTAACACCCAATACTTGTTATACGTTTGCTACATTAGCATATACTATACGTGCATATTATAATTCCTTAAGCCACACTTAATTTATTAAAAGAAACGTAAAAAAATGTTAAGAATGTAGAAAATGTCTTTACCTATGAACTTGGTTAATAATTTTTCTTCAATATATAATATATGCAGTTGCATATTTCAATTTATCTCTTAAGGTAAAAAATTAACCTCAATAATCACTTAGTAATAGAGTTTCTCGATGAAGTTTTTGAAGTGAAACTTCTATAGGCGCGGTTGGGCAAATTGGCCTGAACGCCACGAACAGTGAAACTGTATATTATTTTATTATATTTAAATTATTATTTATAATTATTAAATATTTTATTTATTAATAAATTATTATTAATTATTTTAATATTAATAATTATTTAATATTAATAATAATTAATATTATTTTAATATTATTAAGTGTATTATACTATTACTAAAATTATTATTTGTTGTTATTATTTAACAAAAAAAAAATATATTTTTTTGTCATATATTATTTTTTTATTTATATATGTATTTAATATTTATTAATTTTATTTAATATTTATTTAAATATTTATTTAATATGTTATTTATATTTAATATGTAATTATATCATTATAAAAAATATTTATATTATTAATATATAATGTTAATAATAACATTATTATTATAATATAATTAATTATAATATAAAATAAATAAAAATATAATATAATAATATTAATAATAATACATTATTGATAATATACAATATTAAAAATAATATAATAATACAATAATAAAAATAATATTAAATAAAATAATAATAAATAAATTATTTAATAAATATTTAAAAATAATTCATTTAATAATTAATAATGACATCAAAATATTAATATACATTCAACATTAAAGAATATAAATTTAATACTATTAAGTGTATTATATTATTATTAAAATAATTATTTATTATTAAAAATAATAAGAATAATATTTTTTTATTTATTTAAAAGAAATTTTCTTGAACTGAATTCCACATAACCATTTCCTTATCCTGAAAAAATAAATAATAAAAATCGTTAACAAATCGAACAAAAGCAATACATAAAATCAACATTTTGTAGGAGCTAAGAAGTTTCACTTCTACCGCGCGAGAGTCTCACGCACCTGTTTTTTTTATTTGTCATCCATTAGATAAATAAGTGGATCCATATATTTTCTTCAATATTTAAATCCAAAATTACCTAAATATGGTGTATAAATTCAATTAGTTGGTTTTTCCCTAGTTCAGATATCCAACTAAGCATGCTGGGTGACGATATTTGGAAACTGCTGAGGCATGGTTCGAATTGGCTTCACTTAACTTTATTGAAAACGCCTTTGTTAAGCTTCAAACAAAATCCGTAAATGTCAGAGTCAATAATAATCATGTTTCTATTAATAAAATTAGAAATTATTCACATAAACTGGAGAACATTGCGTAAACTGGGAGGAATCAAATTAAAAAGGGCAATTTCAGGTCAGTGGGTAGTTGGTCGGAGGCTTGATAAATTTAAAGGTTTATATAACCAAAGTCAGACTTCTTCACATATGAAAATATACATGCAAAATTACCGAACGCACATTTTATCTGTTCCAAAATAATTGAGAGAACAAAATCCTTTTAAGTGTTTAATGTCAATAATGGTCATATTTCTATTAATATAATAAGGATAATTCACATTAACTGGGATAAAATTAATGGAAAAAGGTTAACGTTTAGTAAATAATTCATCAAAAGTCTGATAAATTCAAAAGATAATAAAGCCAAAATAAAAAATGTATCATACAGGAAATGTTTTTGACTACACGTAAAGAAATTACGTATTTTTTGGTCAACTTCAAACGCTTAATTACACCAAATGTTTGTGAACGGTAGTTTTTCTTTAATTTTTTCAACAAATCCTTGTGTGGTAACACGCTGGTGATTTTCCATTGAAGTGTTAATTTGGTTGTCATCAGAGGAAATCCTCTTTTGAGGACTGATCAATTATACCTTCCATCTATTCAAATTGATGACTGTGTGATTTCGGTTGTATGCTCTTAATATATTAAAAATCTATAAATCCTTGTAGATGAATTCTTGACAAGCCACAAAACCTTGGCGATTCTCCATTCTCTCAAGATATAACACATTTTTCTCTATTGTTGCCCAAAGTCTCATCTTGCCCACAATTGACTATGGAAATGTTTGCAATCTCTATGCTAGAGATAAGTTGTTGGATATGTTGGAGAGGTTACAAAATGTTTGTATGCCGTTGATTTTCAATCTTAAAAATATATATATATATATAATTTCAAACATCGTACTAGACACAAATGGCTTAAAATAAAGCATTGAAGAAACCTCCACATTTTTTTCAATCCTCTGAAGAGTGTTGAACAGTCCAAACTGTTCTAACTATCTGCGTGAAAATTCAAATTTTCTTCCTCAGTATGAACAAGCATCATTTACGAGTATGTACTCAGTTTCTGCTGGGCATGCTCGGGTATAACTCGTAAGAAGAGATCTGCGTCTCCTGGTATACGTTGTCAAACTCGTTAGAGGAGTTGTGAGCTGTCCAGCATTACTACAAAGATTAGCGTTAAATGTTCCTGACATTTACACTAGACTGCGCCGGCAAGAACTGTTCTCAATAACATACGCAACAAGAAGGGTCTTTCAGCCGCTATGCCTGTTGGAAGGGCCTTAACTCTTCTGAACGTGACTGCTTCGGATATTGACATATTTCATATCACATTACCAAAAGCAAAAGTAAATTTTCTTCTTAGATTGAGCGCGTTAGAAAGCACTCATCAACATACTTAAGTGACTGTGAATATATGTGTATCATATGTTTGTGTGTATATACTCGTATGCATATACTCGAACATTATTTTAAATTTTATATATATTTTTTTTCTATGTAATTTTTCTTCTTTTTTAACGTCTTGTATTTTTCAAAGTAATTGGGCTAAGCCTGTTTTGAAAAAATAAGTAATTAAATAAATACCAACGCATCACACACGATTGTACACATAATGTAATTAGACGTGCCTTAATAATATTGTTATTTAAAAATAAACTATAAAAGCCTTATTTATCTCGAAATATTGCTCACTGTTAATTTCCATACAATTCCCATTCCTATTTTTCTTGAGATTTATCGTTTATTATACAATAGTTTTTCTTTTTTTTTCTTTCAAATATTGTTAAAGTACACTGTGATACAAGACAGATTTATGAATACCAATAATGGTTATGAAATAAAAGCTTTATGTTTGTAAGAAATTGTTTTAAAGTAATCAATTTCTCTGGTGAATTAACATGGAAGTATTATATAATAATAGAAATGGGCGTTTCTTCATAACAGATTTTTAAACCGTATTCGACATAGAATTACTTAGCACATCGTTGACATACACTACACATACTATTTTTATCGTGTGTTACGTTTGTTTTACTTTGCAGTAGAAAAAAAACATCAACCACCGAAAAAAGAATTAATTTCTACGTTATTGTTCCATCTTAAAAATGACGCGAAAAAAACACTCAAGCAATTTGGGTTAGTAAAATGGCCGAAAAAAATTAGCTTAAGAATATTTGAATAATATATATTTATATGCTAGAATGTATATTGTTGCGAAAGGTAATATAATATTTTATAATAATATATTGCCACACAATACAGTCAGCATGTTTGGAACAAAGTTAGAAACGAACATTTTATTTTTACAACATACTCGTATATCCGAGTAATGCGAAACTCCTTTCCGGACAAGAAATTATATGCAAAAAGATTTAAATCCACATTTTACCTATTTAAAATAAGCATGCAACGTCGTTGAGCAGACTAGTATGAAACATACAGTTTTTATATACCATATAGAAGCGTATGATCTGTGCTAGGATATAATAAAGTGGATACCATTTCTCTTTGCCTACTTCAAAAGGGACCTGCCGTGATGGAAAAGATAGGGAAAATTACGAATTGAGTGATCATTGGATACCAATAGAAAATATCTTGATTTAAAAATGCTAAACACTTTTGAATGAGGATGTGTTCGATAAACTGAAATAACAGAGTTACCTCTGAAACTATCTTGTTATGTGCGAAATTATGCAGCATATTCTCATGTTACCCCTTAAGGGTAACTTCCTAAGGCTGCAATCCGATCTCCACTTTGCATTCCCTAGTAGAAGAGGCATGCACTACACATATTAAGCTCACAGAGTGCACAAATAAAGTGAATCTATTCAAGAAGCCTCTTGTTCTGTGAGCATCTGAACAATTCGAAAGTGCACAGCAAAACCGGTTCGGTTTTAAAAGGAAGTTTATACAAATGTTTTTGTTAAGAGATTGTACATTTATTTGATTCTGCGCAGTTTCCCAAATGCTGAAAGAACTGGAAAAAACATGCACGATATAAAGCGATTTCAGTATGGCTCGCTTTATATAAAATTTCAATATAATTTCAATCTTTCGAACAGAAAACTTCTTAAAATACCAAAATAATTAACAGATAAATTCAATTTTTTTGTTCTATGTAAGCGGTGTTCCACTGAAATCAAATCCAAGTTCTTTACTACTATAAAATAAGTATTCTACAATTACCTATGTAAGTCTTCTTGGTAAGCTTTGGTAATATTTTGTGATACTCATACATATATCGAACTTAAATTATACATATTTATGCTAAATAATTTTAAACAATGACTTTGTAATTTATTATTACTACCGCTTTTTGTTATTTATAGTTAAGGCATTAGCATTGTGAAGGTTTAAAGACATTGTTATTTGTTTTATCAAACACTGTTTATTCCACTTTTTTGTAACGGTATAACCCTACCGGTTTCAACGATTTCCCCTCATCTTCAGGGAGCACAAACAAGACTGGTTTGTGCTCCCCTGAAGATGAGGGGAAAGCCTTGAAACCGGTAGAGTTATACCGTTACAAAAAATTGGAATGAACAGTGTTTGATAAAACAAATTACAACTGTTTTTTGTATCTCCATGTTAGTTTAAGACAAAGCTTTGTATTTTTTGTCAATAATTTTAAGTACTTGTATAACTTGTCACATGTTCATTTGTACACAAAATACACAGTTGTGTCGTTAATTAATTAATTGAATAAGTAAATAAATGAAATTCTGTCGAATGGTTAGCAATGGATGTATACTATAGTCTCATACAAACTACTAAGTTGGTTATTATGTGTTTCATTTTTTTAAGCCTTCTATGTACATGGGTGACTTATTGATTAAAAGAGATTTCTTTCAGCCAACTTTTTTCTTATCTACGAAAAAAAATTCGGATAAATCCATGACAAATTTTACAAAACAAAATATTATTCGTTTAAATTAAGGGAAAAAAATACTAATTTATATTTATTATGGAAGAATTCAAGATAACGGCTTTGTTCAAGAATAAGTAAGAAATACGAAGAAAAATCAGGGTGAAAGAATATGTAATTTTTCCTTTTCTGAATAAGCTATAATTTTTCCATTTTCTTTTAAACGTAAATAAGAAGGATGCACACCTAATACGTATTTAAAGTTCATTTCACAGTTGCGTCAAGTAAACCGCAAATAAATATGTAGTGTGATGTATTGTGATATGTTGTGATGTGTTGTGATGTGTTGTGATATGTTGTGATATGTTGTGATACGTTGTAACGTGAGGTGAAGGGATGTGTTGTGATGCAAATGAGTCTCATCGCCTGGTCGAAAAAGAATGACCGTATTCTAAAATAATTTATTCATTTTATGTCCACTAAAATAAATAGAGTGTTTATTGGTATTTTTTATGTACAACAATATTTTATAGGGTTATATAGAATTTTTTTATAAAACAAATGTTTATTTTTTTTAAAAACCTTTTCAAAACTGATTATCTAGCACTTGGTATCTAGCTGATTAAAAAATGTATGTCAATTTTTTTATTAAAATGAACACAACTTTGTCAATACAACACAAGATATTTAAAATTAACCAAACCAATTGACATCGGTTATGACGTAAATTTTTGAACTATATTTATTTTACAATATTTGTTGGTAAATTTCTTTGTTGTTTCACTTATTATATCATTCAATTTTAATTATGTTATTTAAATATTTAAGATGAATATTATTTATGAATTCGACAATATTAATCTAATAAAAAATGTCTAAGAGGAAAAATGTCAAACATTTTTCAAACAATGAATGCCAAAGTTTCCACAGCTCTTATACATATTTATTTGGCGTTATTAAAGTCGATCTCATGATAAGTGTTTTAATTAATGTGTTGACATTTAAATATAACAACATACACATGAGAATCTTTAAGTCGTTTGAAAACCAATTGGTGCTCAAAACGTTGTTTAATTCATTGATCCGTAGTAAACTAGAAAGCAATGCTTGCATTTGGAGCCCAGTGGGGGCGCAGAACTCGCTCATAGTGGAGAAAGTACAAAAAAAATATCTACGATATCTCTATATGAGAGAGTTCGGTGTCTATCCATGGCTTTATCCTACTCAGTTCCTGCTGGGCATGCTCGGGTATAACTCCTTGAGCGTAAGAAGATATGTGCGTCTCCTGGTATATACGTTGTCAAACTCGTTCGAGGAGTTGTGAGCTGTCCAGCATTACTTCAAAGATTAGCGTTAAATGTTCCTAACAATTACACTAGACTGCGCCGGCAAGAACTGTTCTCAATAACATACGCAAGAACGGGTCTTCCAGCCGCTATGCCTGTTGGAAGGGCCTTAACTCTTCGGAACGAGACTGCTTCGGATATTGACATATTTCATATCACATTACCAAAAGCAAAAGTAAATTTTCTTCTTAGATTGAGCGCGTTAGAAGGCACTCATCAACATACCTAAATGACTGTGAATATATGTGTGTAATATGTTTGTGTGTATATACTCGTTTGTATGCATATGCATTATTTTTTATTTTATATTATATAATTTTTTAACTTATTTTTTTCCTCTTTGTAATTTTTCTTCTCTTTTGATGTTTTGTATTTTCAAAGTAATTGGGCTAAGCCTGTTTTGAAAAAAAAAAAAAAAAAAAAAATGTCCTTGCGGTCGGGCTCGCCCAACATTAGTGGGGTGTACCTTGACTGAGGGAATATTTGTGGGATGAGCCCGGACCTTTTAATGTCTTCTATCTTAAACGTGTTTTCTGCAGTTTGTTTTGAGATGTGTGTGCGATACTCGGAATGTGTTTATTATACGAGTATGTACACATTGTGTTGCTGTCAGGGAACCTTTATTTAATTGTTTGAATTAATCTGAGGTGGTATTAGTGGATTTGTTTTTTTTTCTGCATCTGTTTATTTTCTGTTTCTTTTTATTTTTATTCTATATGTGCCTGAGAGTGTGGCCTGAAAAACATCTGGTGTCCCCGTGACTGGGCTCGTTCTATATTGGAGGGGTGTATCTTGGCCGAGGTGGTGTTACTAGATGAGCCCAGACCTTTTGATAGCTTCTCTCTTAAATGTATTTTCTGCAATTTATGTGTTTTTTAAAGTATATTTAAATATGTTATGTACATACATTGTTGCTATCAATAACCCTATATTTATTTATTTATTTATTATTTACATGCTATTCGATGGTGGTGGTCCATAGTAACACGATAGCAGTCTAACTTAAGTACTGCTTTCATAACAAAACCGAGATTATTTCGCCTACAGAGAGCCTCGGAATAGGAGGTAGAAACATGTGTAACGGAAAGTAATATAACTAATGGAATAACAAAGAAATGTATTGATAAATATTCTTATATGGAGTTTCACCAAGTTTAAGTCAAAGTCATTGATTAATTTATTTTATAAAATATAAGGCAGGAAAATTTCAATGGCAATGCACCTCATACATAATTTTAGTAAAGTATATGATTAATAGTTAAGGCATTAAGTTAATAGTAAAAGGTCATTGTTGGTGTGCCTTTTTATTTGGTTTTAAATAATAAATAAATAAAGATTTATTGAAAGCAGCATAGTTTGGCACATTTATACACATATCCTGAAATTGCTAAAACATTTTAAGATAATGGACAATAAAATAAATTTAAGAGATATGCTATCAAAAAGTCTGGGCTCATCTCATATTATCCTCCCCATTCGAGATACACCCCCATCAATGGAGGGCGAATCTGGATACGAAGACATTAGATATTGTTAAGCCCAAACTGTTTTTTTTCAGAATCGTTATAAATTGTTTTTTTTTTTTTTTTTCATTTATTAAAAATTATTTTGTTTTTAATATTTGTTGAATTTCAAACTATTTTGTTTTTAATACTTGTAAGGTACATTGTACCTTTAATGAAAAAAACAATTTAAATGTGCGTTTCATTTATATTTTAACCTAACCCCACCAACATAAGTACAGCTGTTAGGTATGTTATGTTCCAACTTTGGGCGCAGTGGAAAAATCCTGATACAACAGCGCCGTGAACAGAAAAAAGTGGAATAAACGGTGTTTGATAAAACAAATTACAATGTTAGGAAAATAGTTATTATTTGCTTTTAAACCCAAGATTTTTTATATAATTGCTCATTTCGTTTATCTTTATAATGTTTATGTTATTTTCTCTCAGCGTTCGTCATTTTTATTTGACTATCATTTATTGGGGAAAAGTATATTTATTTAATGGATATATTTTAATACTGATGTCAACATATTGAAGACAAATTCGTTTAATGTTTCCTCGTCTACATATAGACAATATTCCTAATGTGATTCTTAATCGACAGTTTCATTTATTTTATTTACTTCTCGACTGTAGTAAAAAATGTACTTTTTTCGTTATTTTGTGAATGTTCTTACGTTTTTTAATGTAAGTGCCAAACTATATTCGAAATGTTACATACATACGAGGCGTATCCAGAAAGTAAGAGTACTGAGGCTCTCAAAACCGGATGGATTTTTCCAGATGGACAGATGGTTCGAAGTCAGTACGTTGAGAAGTGTCGACGCGACAACACGTTTAGTGAAAAATGTCAACCCCATCTCCCGCCAAGTTGAATCGAGTGAAGAGTTTTTGAGGCGCTGCAAACTCCATGGAGGTAAATTTCTCAGCTCCATCGTTACTGGAGATGAAATTTGGGTTGCACACTACACGCCTGAAACCAAAAGGCAGTCTCAACAGTGGCGTCACACCTCTTCACCCTCCGCCAAAAAGTTCAAAACCACAATTTCAGCCAAGAAAATCATGGCATCCGTGTTTTGGGACTTTCAAGGCATAATTTTAATTGAATATATGCCTCAAGGGGAGACCATCAACTCTGCAAGATACTGTGAAACCCTAAAAAAATTGCGGAGGGTGATTCAGAACAAGAGGAGAGGCATGCTGACAAAGGGAGTCTGCCTGTTGCACGACAATGCCAGACGGAACTGCTCGCCTCGTTTAAATGGGATGTCCTGAACCATCCCGCGCATTACCCTGACCTAGCACCTTCAGATTACTATCTCTTTACCTCCCTAAAGCTGCACATGGGTGGAAAAAGGTTTTCAACCGACGAGGAGGTAAAGGAGGAGGTGGAGAAGTGACCGGAGGGGTTGGCGGGAAACTACTTCGAGGAAGGCATCAAAAAGTTGATACCCCGCTTCACCACCTGCATTGAGATGAATGGCGACTTTGTCGAAAAATAGCTTACATATGTACTACGGTAACCACGTAATTTTTTTGTTTAAATAAAAAAAAATGTAACCTACAAAAATTCAGTACACCTAGTTTCTGGATATGCCTCGTACATATCAATCATACCATTTCCGTGTTGGAGTAGGTTGCGAGAACAGAGGGCCATACGTTCTTATCTAGGCACATATCCTTCTCGACATCCATTCATCTTATCATGCAACTTCTACGACTCTCGTATTTTTGTTCCTTTTTAAAATATCACTCACTTGATTCAACTATACTTTTATTGGTTTTTCTCTCATGCACTTTCCATTCATATTTGCACTATTTATTTGTTTTGTAAATAATTCTTCATAACATTCTTTCCACATGTCCTAACCATTTCAGAGCGCTGTTCTTCATCACAATTAACACAAGAAAATAATAGATTTATAAATTACTAAGGATTTGTCCATATATTTTTTAATTACAGCTTCCTTAGTTTCCTCACAATCGTGTTGAAAAATAATTAAATTTGACAATAGACTCTCTTATTCAGGGTTGCATTATTCGAACAGTTAATAAATTTTACAATAGACTCTCTTATTCAGGGTTGCATTAATCGAACAGTAAACTAATTTGTTTTATTATTTACGCGTTAACATTTGAAATAATATTTCGAAGTTTTGAAAAAAATCGTAAACTTTCGTTGCCTTGGTCAATCTGCTATACGATTAATCGATATCGGAAAATCTAGAAAATTTACAGAATAAATATTAATATCTTCAAGGTTTGTGTGATGTGTTCTTACATTTAACTTTACGTAAAACCAGACGCCTTACTAACAACGATTAAGAAATCACAGTTGCGGTGGTTTCCTTATATTTTACGGATGCCAAAATTTAAATTACAAAATAAAAATTTCGAGCCAAACCCCCGCTGAACAGCTGAACCCATGACGACCTTCAAGGTCTAGTAAGTTAGACACCTGTCTTTATATCCGAGAGGTGGATTCCGATGAGAAATATCAACAAAATATTTTTATCGTGCAAATGTGAGTGCAAGGCGTGGTAGAGAAAGATCAAAGAAAACATGATTGGATTAAGTCAGTTATATTTCCAAAGAAGAAGACCTAGACAGTAAAATAGATTGTAGGAATTTTATGACAAGGTATGTAGGGCCGATGAGGCGAGAAATTTATGTTGAGAAAGGAAAGTCTAGTGCTTTGTTCTCTGTGCCTGCTCCGAGAAGGAAATGTCGTGATGGTATGTAAAGGGTTCTTCAAATTGAGGGTTTTTTTTTAAAATTCTTTAATAAAACACAAAATTTGCTTTGATTTTAAAAAACTTTTTATTAGTTATTGAAGTATAATATATGGCATTTAAAAATAAAAAAACAATATCCGCCAAATGTCTACCTCTTGTCAAAACTTTTGTCAAAATTTTCGATGACATTATTGCGGTTATAAATCAACAATAACGCGAATAATTTCATCTTTCAGCTCAGGAATTAATTGGGGATCAATTTTATAGATCTGTCTCTTTACGTGACCCCAGAGAAAATAGTGCAACGGTATCAGATCACATGATTTTGGTGGCCAATTGGCATCACCGTTACCGGAAATTACAATACATAAAATAATTGAACAATTTGAACGCGTTGTTGTATTGTATACGATTTCATTTTTAACAATGTCGTACATTACACTTCTCAAATGTCACAAGAACAAGGCAAGCTTGCAACACCATCTGTGTTTTATCGAAAAATTAACCAAAACCGTTTAATTTTAAAGATCTCTGATATGTAAACAGTACAATATTGTGAACTAATCACTTTGTGAGATCAGAAAAGTACTTAAGAGGTTTTAAGTCAGCAGGTCAGTCAAACTATTACTTGTGAAAACATACAATATATGGTAAAAATTAAACCCTCATTTCTCGATCAATGCAGTCACCATCCTCCTAAATTAGAACAGTGCTGAACTAAATATGTCCACATCCGAGTCAGCTACCGCATTGTGCTCTCGGCATATTATATATACTACTGTTGGGTTATAGAAGCCGATGTTGTTTTTAAGTGTTGCTACACTTAATAAATAAAGTAATCTAAGAGTGTGAGAGGGAACACTTAAATCAATACGTTCCAAATCTTAAGAAAGAAATACAAGTCTGTCAGGAAAAAATCCATCCACGAGGTTTAAGCGATTGAGAATAAAAAAAAGACAATCTTTAACTGTACGACTCAAGAAGACTTAGCAGCCTCTCCCTTTTATACATACACCTAAAAAATCTCGTTGGATCTCCTAAACTGAACAAATCTACAACCTTTAGTAAGCTTTTCATATTACAAAGGCATACTCCACGTTGCTTCTTACTAATGTCTTATAGAATATTATCAATGATAAAAAATTCTTAAGTGGTCTTGTGATTTTCATAAGGAATCCCAAAAGACTTCTTCACTATCAGGTTTACATGATAATCCAATGGAAGATGAGAGTGAACTAGCCTGTCTATGAATAGTTGTGTTCCAACCCTTAAATAAAAGGGTCCAGAAAAGTTAAGTTTCAATATTTATATCCACTTTTGTTAAAACTAATTAATATTTAACACGTTGAGATTAAAAATCACGAGATGATTGCCCAATTTATAATCGCTTTAAAAATAATAGAACGTAAAAAGTTTCGGGTTGTATCGAATATTCAAAAATAAAGGCTTAAAAATAAATAAAAAATATCGGGATGGAAACCGTTAAAACAACGCAGCGAGCACAGAGCGCCGTAAAATATTTTTCTCGTTTTGCGAAATGCCATAACAATCAGTCATATTAATTACATTTTTTCATTGCGGGTTTATATGGAAAAGTTAGTTAGGAGAATTAACGCAAATTGGTTTATATTTCACAATTGACACGGCAATATAGTTGATGTACGAGTATATTAGCGGACCCATTGTAAGACAAAGGCAATACAGAAAAGGCCTAGGATTTTGATTGTAAACCCATAAAAATACCTCAGTTGGTAGGACGCCTGTGTTCTGACTAGAAAGTTATGGGTTTAATTCCAATTGGACCTAAATTTAATTATATTAAAAAGCATTTGAAGACAACCCTTTTTGGAAAGCTTTTTCAAAATTTATGATGGTATGAACACAACATTCATACACTACACTTAAAACATGACTTGAATGCAACTGTTTTGATAACTCTTATATTTTTTGATATTATATGAGCACCACATGCATACTATACAATACACTCCATCTAAATTAAAATATGTGACTACCACATAATGGAACATGTACAAAAGTTTCAATGTAGTTCGTTTTCCGTAAGACAAAGGCAACACAGAAAAGACCTAGCATTTTGATTGAAAATCCATAAAAATACCTTAGTTGGTAGGACGTCTGTGTTCTTACTAGGAAGTTATGGGTTTAATTCAAATTGGACTCAAATTGAATTATATTAGGAAGCATCTCAAGACAACCCTTATTGGAAAACCTTATCAAAATTTATGATGGTATATAAACACAACATTCCTACACTACACTACACCGAAAGCCAAATGTGTTACTATCACATATCGTAAGCTCTATAAAGGTTTCTAATTAGTTCGTTTTCTCTGGTTCGGTGGTTTTCCATCCTAATATGTTTCTCTAAACATATTCAGATGCGGGGAAGATCTTAACGTATCCCTTTCTGTGCTAAAAAAAATCCGCGCGTTCCGGTGCTGTGTATTTAATACACATCAATACATATGTAAAAATGAGCGATTTAAAATCGGAAAAATAAGAATATTCATAGCCAATTGCTTAAATTAATTAAATTTGGAGTCAGTAGTGATAATAATTGATATATAATTGCTGAAAACATAAAAAATACATCGGCCGACGTTCACAAAACGGGCGAAGAGACCACCTTAAATGGATGCCCGCGAGCTACTAAAGCGAGTGTGTTGGTTTATCCTCTCAACACAAATCCCTCATCCTGCCAGAGGTGCACCTGCAGTTGGTTATCGGTCCTAGCCGCGAGGACTGTTGGACATATCCACCGACCATCCTTACATCTGTGGCGGTCGTCGCGGAATATTGTCGCATACATACGGTCAATGACCGATGAAACGACCTTCGGATTCCTCGATAAATTATAGTAAACAGTCCGAAGGTTACATGCCGGCCATTGACGCCGGCCGAGCAACCGCACCACACGCCAGAGAGAGAGAATGCACCACGGCTATCTCACCAGTTCCGTATTTATATGAATACCTACATACGACAATAACCGTTTCTGCATTCACAGAAGCAAGACGTAAGCATATCGCAAGCGCACTCTCGCGCGTATTCCAAAAAGATATAAATACCTACGTTACTATAAAAATAAACACTCTCTCTTTTCGCATTGCGATCTAACGTGTTTTATTATTTTATCAACAAACCATCATCATCTCTTCCCATAAGGACCGATCCGCTAAACATCCATCATCATCATCAGGCCTTAGCAGGCCAAAACGGGGCGTTGACCTCTAAAGAAAAAAAATTGCTCCATGTAAAGGAGATGTGTATGCAACGGTGGTCACTAGGCGTCACTAGATTGGATAAGATCCAAAATGAATGAAAAAGTGGAACTAATGAAACTATATGGAATGAATTCGTGAAGCATGACTACGCTGGTATGGGTACGTGCAACGGCGGAATGAAGAGCTTAAAATAAAATACCCAAAAAGAGTCTTTAACCCTTCTCTTACGGTGATAAAAATGAAACGCGTGTTCCGGTGTTGGGTAGTGAGTACGCGATCAAAAATTACGATTTTAAATCGGAAAAATAAGAACATACATAGATAATCCCCTTAATTAATTATAATTGAAGTTAAAAATTATAATAATTGAGATTTATTTGCTGAAAACATTAAAAAACCATCTGGCAACGCTCACGGAACGGGCGTAGATCTAGTCTCGTTGCCAGCTCAACAGCTACTGCGGCGCGGCAGGGCTGGTGGCTAACTCGGGCGTGGCTTACACTTGCGAGGTTGAGACAATTGAGCTTCTCGCTATTCAGTGACGTATGCAAAAGTGAGATGCGAATATAGTGTCGCGCTTCCCGCATACTTTTCACCTATCGTCAAGACCCAAGATCGAGGCACTCACAGCGTTTAAATGCGAATTTGTTTCCGATATTCAGAAAATACTTACGATGTAGTCGATAAATTCTGATTATTATTTTTTAAATCAATGCGTAAATATATTATGAAGGAATACCTAAAATCATAACCTTGTATTTATAGAGGTATTGATGGTTATTTGAAGCAACGTGTAGAAGATACCCAACACAGGGAAGGAAAGGTTAAAAGAAAGTGGAGGAGGACATGATGAAACGTGGACTATCTCCGAGTAATTGGCGAGATCGAGAGAGATTGTGTAAAATGGTCCAAGCAGCCGACTACAAATGAATGGGATAAGATAAAAAAATGCATGTTTTATGTGGGAATGTTGATTCATTTCCTCGAGTTTTATTTTAAATAATAATAAAAACGTTCATTTTTGACCAACGTGTTATACCGATAACGACCTATGGCGTCAAAACCTGTACATATCAAAAAGGTGCAGCTTGAGATGGGAATACCTAAGTGCACGATAGAGTTTGTTATGCTGACGATATCCCTTAGAAATACGAGTAGAATCCCTGGTGGGGAGATAAACGCAAAACGAAATGGATAGGGCGTGTCTGTAGAAGAGATAATGCAGGATGGAGACAAAATCTGTTTGAGTGAAAACCAAAAACCGCGTGAATATGGTATATGTAAATATTGGAAGACATTCTGTTTCATGGACGATGATATTGTCGGCATTGCTGGATAGAGAAGAATTGCAACCAATGAAAATAAATTGATTGATAGTGAAATTGCCTCTATTTCCAGCAGTGTAATAACCTGATAATTATAAGAAAAAAAAACTTAATAGCAACTGAATGTGTTTAAGTGTTTATTAAGAAAAAATCAAATAACCCGTGAAACTCAATCCGCTCCTGATCCGCTGTCCATGCTGCTATCCGCTTCGCACTGAAACGGGGGTAATACTAAGCGGCACGAATCGATAAACCTTTTACATATATTATATTACAGAATTAAATTCCTTTCCACGTTTTTCCCAAAAGAGCTTTACTAAAACAAACAATAGCATAAGACAATGAGCGTTTAATTATGAGTGTGAATTTATTTCAAGAAATAGACGATATGCGCAAAAATATCATTATTCTTCTTAGTCCTGTTGGTCACATCTAAGAGTCATAACTCTCGGATGATCTGGAACTGAGGAGATGAGTTGCCTCCAATCTCGTCAGACCTAAACCATGAGGGATGAAATACTCAACGAGGACTAGTCATTTTTTTCGTTTTGTTTAGCTACCTCGCTGGAGACTGTCATCTTGCTCCCAGTTCTTCAACACCTCCAGTCACTACTGGCTTCTCCAAACTCCCCTCGATTAGTCTAGTATACCTAGCGTATCCTCTTCTTACATATTGTAAACAACCTTTTAGAAACTTTAACGTAAATTATACAAATTACAATTGTTTTGCCATACGGCAATCTTTTCCTATCAACTAAACTAGAGCTGAGTGATAAATTTAGTTCGAAAAAGATAACCAATACTGAAAGCATTAAAAAACAAATAATAAAAATTTTAACAAAATATTTGCAAATGTCACAATAGGTTAGGATAATGAAGATGGAAAAGAACAAGAAAATAGGAATTTTATAGACATATATTTGCTTATCGAAGAGATATCTAACATTTTTTAAGTCATTGTTGAAGTAATCTAACAAAGAAGCCTTACAGCGACCGGTAACAAGTTCCAAAGATATGGAAGCAGCATGGACAGTGAAGGATGCCATAAAGCAGAATCTGTACGCGAGCGTAGCACTGGTCTATAGTCGGTGAGGTAGTATTTCGGTAAGATTGGGGGTGGCGGGGAAGTTTAGGATGTTATATAAAAGTGACAATACATGTCGACAATTTTTCATATCTACCAATTCTACTTTTTCTGATATAATGTGATGTGATATGTTTCTGTTTTTCTAGAAAAACTGCTAACCATGTACAAAAAAAGTCACGAGGCTTTTAAAACCAAAATAACAAAAAATCCAAGTAATTAATAATTTCAATATTTCTATGTTTGACTGAAGCACTTCGCCATTCCAATTATTACATAAATCCCCGCTACGCGTGTTTCTACATTCTATTCTGAAACTGCCGTTGCGGTAATTAAGTTTACAAAAGAAGAGGAAAGCCCGACTGCACTAAACGTCGTTTTATTTCGACCAAACTTTTCTCTTTTGTTTTTCATTTTATAACCGTGCTTTGTTAATTTTTTTTAGTATTGCAGAGTGTCATGAAATAACATGTGTTAAAATTTGAATTATAACAAAGACGTAATATGGTGGACGTGGCTGAAGTGGTGTTTGTTCAAACATATTCTAACTTGTTCAGACCAGAAACTTTCAAACCATGATGGTACCAAAAAATTATAAGTTTTCATTATGTATATTAGGTCCTTACATATGAAATTGGCGTTTTGTTTGGGAGGAACATAAAGTTGATTTTTTTTTAATATAATATATTTATTTAATCAAAGTATGTACCATTGCTATCTATGCACTTTTGCCATCTCATAGGTAGTTCATCGATCCCTTTACTAAAAAAACCATTCGGACGGGAATCAATAAAATCTTTGAAGTCGGTTTGGACTGCCCCATCGGAGTTGAATTTTTTCCCTTGCAAGAAGTTATCCAAATTTCGAAAAAAATAGTAATCTGTCGGGGCAAGGTCCGGAGAGTACGGTGGATGTCTTAGACATTCCAATTGAAGCTCTTCTAATTTGGTAGCCGTCTGTTGTGCAGTGTGTGGTCTAGCGTTATCATGAAGCAGCAGTGGCCTAGAGCGATTAACCAGCCTCGGTTGTTTAGCAGCTAGCTTTTCCATCATG
The DNA here is from genome assembly GCA_949825065.1 of Odontocerum albicorne. NCBI lineage: Eukaryota > Metazoa > Arthropoda > Insecta > Trichoptera > Odontoceridae > Odontocerum > Odontocerum albicorne. The sequence continues at coordinate 53,016,807 of OX463842.1, read as the reverse complement.
GTTTGCAGTTGCTGACAAAAGACATCTGCCGTAATCGTCTGGCCAGATTTTAGAAAACTGTAGGGAACGACACCAGCACTAGTCCACCAAACGCTCACACGTAACTTTTTTGGAGTCAATTTTCGCTTGGGGCATGGTTTGGCTGGTTCGGCAGGGTTCAGCCATTGCGATGAGCGCTTCCGATTATCATACAGGATCCACTTTTCATCACAGGTAATGATTCGATTCAAAATCTCTTCATTATTGTGCCGGTTGAGTAATGCAACGCAGCAGTCAACGCGCGTTTGTTGATTTGCTTCACTCAATTCGTGAGGTACCCACCTTTCAAGCTTTTTCACCTTCCCAATTTGCTTCAAGTGGATTAAAACAGTTTTATCACTAACACCGCAGCCTGCAGCTAACTCGGACGTGGTTTGCGATGGATCCGCTTCCACAATAGCCTTCAATTCTTCATTATCAACTTTCTCCACGGGGCTTGTTCTGCAGGTTGAAATTTCCAGAACGAAAACGTTGGAACCAAAAACGCACTGTGTTTTCTTCTGCGGCACCCTCGCCATACACATCATTAATCCTTCGAGCCGTTTCTGCAGCACTGGTGCCACGGTGGAACTCGTACTCGTAAATAACGCGATATTTCAAGTTTTCCATTTTGTAAACTGAGTGACGCAAAGAAAAAAAACAATTGAGGAAAAAACAAATGAATTATAATTTTCGAAACACAAATACTTGAGTAAATAGCTGTATAAATTTTAATTTGGAATTCCTAACCAAAGAGAAGATATTTGAGATCAAAGTTGCCAGTACGGCAAAACGCCAATTTCATATGTAAGGACCTAATATTATATTATATAAGTACATATTTTCAACAAGAGATAAAAAATACGTGCTTAAAAATATTACATTATTTGCAAAACAACGTGTGTTTATTTAACTTTTCACTTCCAGGTAAAAAGTAATTCAATGGGCAGTGTTAATAGTCTCTTTTTTCGTGACTGTTTAAGAATTGAAGTGCATGCATCCCTTTTCCCGAATGTAAATATCTCCCTGGGGTAGCGTGGTACCAGGGTAGTAGGAGTGGATAGAAGGAAGGGGTGTGGCGGGTAACAGCACATAAAGCAGCATTGTTAAAGCGCGCCCTTTCCTCTACTCTTTTCCTGTGCTCTTCAGCGCTGCCGTCTTCATTGTCTTGGAACTCACGATCTGTAAATATTTTAACAACAGGAAAAATACATAAGCCCTCTCGGTGCTTTGACAAATAAGCTGGCGTCTATCGTGGCTCGGCCCTGTCTCGGCAGCGATCTGAACTGACCCCAGGGATTCCATTGAAGTACGAGTAGTTTGTGTTGGAGTGTTTTATTTAAATATGTTTATATTTTTATTTAACTATATTAACAAGGGGGAACCAGTCAGTCAATCGCAATCTACATGTCGATTGCGGCGTGCTTTTAACCAGAACTTTACTTTTTCTTGCATCGCAAAAATATTATTTAAGTCGATTCTAATAAGAAATACGACGAACTAAAACGTGAAATTACTTGCGTTTTAAACGCGTTATATAATACTTTCCTAATAGACTGACAGATTTTAGTTCTTTTATTTGTCAATAGATGTGCCGAAAACATAAAAGTTGTTCTTGTTAGCGCCCTACATCTTGAAATAGTTTGATTCTTGAGTCAGCGCACTTTTTTTTTTTATATTCAAAGCCTTTTTTGTTCAGAACATTAATTGTGTTATTTGTATTTTTTCTTCATAATTTGGTAATTAAATGCAGTATATTTTTTTATTAATAGTAAAAATAAAGGATTATATCTAATTATAATTTTGTACTTTTTCTTGTACACTGGTAGATCACGATATCACCCTGCAAAAAGTAGATTTCGTGTGTAAAAAGGTTGAGCAGCCCTGATATAAATGATTATAACAAACCTTGAGCAGCCCTGATATAAATGATTATAACAAAGGTTGAGCAGCCCTGATATAAATGATTATAACATAGAAAAATTAAATGGTTGGAAGATTATATTATTATACGAGTATTACACCTTTATTATAAACAGTACAAACCGGTGGGATAATTATCATGTAGCAATCTGTTCCAGCCATCTAGAAACATGTAAAGCTTTACTGCTTCGCTTTATTTATGAACTTTATGTATTTTTTATCTATTTAATTATTTTCTGTAACCGTTTAGCCACCAAAACTAACCTCAAAATCACGTAAGTTACAATGCTACATCTTTTAAATAGTGTGGAGTAAACTTCGTACGGATTTTATTCCACTTGTATTCAATTACTTAACACTTTCGTTGTATACCTACTGTGTAACCTGGCGAGCTAATTGTCGTGTGGTAATCTCTAACAACTATCTATTGGGTTCCAGCGGGAACCCGCAACCTCTGGACTGAACGACAGGTATCCTAACAACAAGATTACGGATATTGTGTAAATCCCGCCACACGTTTTTTTTCCTTCTATCCCGAAGTCCTTTTCAGGTGGAATGCATGTTTTAATCATTTTAATTGCCGTAAGATAAAGAAAGCCATAAGCAAACACAACAAAGGAATAAATAATCCAATAAAAAGCAAAAGATTTCATGCTTTTTAAACACGTTTCCTTTGAGTAAATAGACCACACATACTTCCGATATGGGTTGTATAAAGTACCACAATACCAGTCTGACCTAAACACTGCTCTCATAACAAACATATTATTTCATCTGAAGAGAACTTCGGGTTAGTAGGTAGAAACACGTGTAGCGGGAACTAACGTAATCAATGAAATAAGAAATTTATTTATTGTTCTTCTTCTTCCCAGTGTCATGTCAGGTCCCCCCAACGTTGAATATCACATGAGAGTAGACATATTTGTCCCCGGCAGCCCGAAAAAGATCCCCGACGCTCATTATGCCAGTCCAATCACGTACTATATATTGCGGAGCCAGGAGATTTGCCTCCTGCCAACACCTCTTCAGCCTTCTATTTGTATATAATCTTTCGGAGTGTTGTATCATACAGTTTGACTTATGGTGCCAACGTTTCTAATTGTCTTATGATGGCGAAGTTGATAAAAAAACAAATCCTGAAGGTGAAAACCCTAACGTTTTCGAAACGTCTGCATCATAAACACTACGTCGCACAACACTTGCAAAGATTTTAAACAACTGATTTTAATATGGAGTACCACAAAGTTAAACCCGAAAACCTTGATAATATTTTTTTCTTAGTTCATTAAATTTTGTTTTAATAAATTTTGCTTTTTTTTATAAATATTATAATTTTAATATAGCTTGTCAAAACGATAATAATACATTATTTATTAAATTAGCATATCGATTCTGTTTTATTCAACTATTTAAATCATATAACATGTCAAATTATTTCATGTTCAACAACAGAATATCAATGGTTCAATCACTAATTCCAGCAGGGAAAGCCCTGGTTTATTTTTATTTTTTAATGGCTAATCACCCAAATTTCGGGTATTCCAAACCAGTGAGCAATGATGAGCTGATTACGGTAATTGGGAATACAGATACCGTTCTAGTAGCACAAACAAAGTTAGATCGCGCTCTAAAAAATATAATAATACTATGATTATAAATATAAAAAAAATAAAATCTGTATTTCATTAAAGACTATAAAAATACATTTGTGGCGGTCGCCCACTTGGAACACTGTGGGCATTCATACATACGGTCAATGACCGATGAAATGACCTTCGCATTCCTCGACAAAATCTAAATAAACAAGTCCAGAGTTACGCGCCGGCTATTCAACCCATAGCCGAGCGGACCGCATTCCGTACTAGAGAGAGAACGCACCACGGTTGTCTCGCCAGTTCCGTATTTGAATGATACCTACATACAAAAATTAATCGTCTTTGCATTTGCAGAAACGAGACGTAGGCATATCGCGAGCGCATTCCCGCGCACATTCTAAAATCATATAAATACCTACGTCTACCAAATAAAACACTCTTTTCGCATTGCGATCTAACGAGTTTATTTATTTACCAACAAATCATCATCATATCTTCCTTCTAGGACACATATCCTAAAGATTCATACAAACTATAACGCCTCCCTGTTGGGGTAGGCAGAAAAGGGAGATTGCCAGAATTTCCGATCCTAATATACATATTTCGCTCCATTTCCTCATTCACCCTATACGATATCTCTGACTTTAAACATTTCTTTCTTTCAAAATATCGTACACTCCATTCAACCATACTTACATTGGTCTTCCTCTACCACGTCTTTCACTCACATTTGTACTGTGTCATTGTTTTGTTAATCTTTCTTCATACATTCATTTCGGGTACCCACATCATTTACGAGTGCTCTTTTTCATCTTATTCAACACATCAGCCTTAACCCTTCTCTTACGGTGATAAAAATAATACGCGTGCTCCGGTGTTAGGTAGTGAGTACGTAATTAATAATTTGTGATTTTAAATCGGAAAAATAAGAACATTCATAGATAATCCCCTTAATTAATTATAATTGAAGTTAAAAATTATAATAATTGAGATTTATTTTCTGAAAACATTAAAAAACCATCTGAAAACATTAAAAAACGCTCACGGAACGGGCGTACGTCTAACCTATTTGCAAGCCTAGAAGCTACTAGTGGCGCGGAACATAAGTCGCATACCCCGGCGCTTATGCTTATGCTTGCGACGTTGAGACAATTCAGCTCCTCGCAATTCAGTCTAGTATGCAAGAGTGAGATGCGAATATAGTGTCGCGCTTCCCGCATACTATTCACCTATCGTCAAGACGAGGCACTCGCAGCGTTTAAATGCGAATTTGTTTTCGATCTTTACAAAACACCTCGATGTAGTCGATAAATTCTGATTATTATTAATATTATTTTTTAAATCAATGCGTAAATATATTATGGAGGAATACCTAAAATCCTAACATTGTATTTATTATATTTATAGAGATATTGATGGTTATTAGAAGCAACGTGTAGAAGATACCCAGCACAGGGAAGGAAAGGTTAACTTCACATTAATCCCTGAATACCTCATTCCGTATTCAATAACACTATCACTCCATGTAGTTTTTAAATGAGTACAGTACCCGGCGCGGTAAATAATACACATCGGGCTTAAGAAAGAGACTGTCGGCCATAATCGGCTGACTTTGGCTTTGTAGAGCGTCGTCTTTGTCATTCATACACGTGTTCCGTCACGAAAATGTTAGCGCATATTGCGACAGAGACGACGCTATACAAAGCCGAAGTTAGCCGATTATGGCCGACAGTCTCTTTCTTAAGCCCGATGTGTATTACTAACCGCCAGGTACTGTACATTTCTACAGCATGTGTTCGGCTCTAAGTCTTGTTCTACGTCCACGTTTCACTCGCATACTTCAAAGTTAGTACAAAAATACTATAGATATAAAAAATATCTATGTTTAAACACCCCTTTGACTTTGTTTTATATCGCTACACACCGTTTGATATATCTCGAACTTTTCCATTTTGTGAGAAAATGTTAACTTCTCGTGTATAGCGGAATATTTTAAATTTGCATATTCTTTCATTATTTACCATATATTGCATTTACATTTCCTTGCACACTTTTTTTCTAACACCAAGACTTAAAATTAGGCAACATTTATTTTCCGGAGTTCACTTTAGCTAAAAAAAATACAACGCTTAGTAAAAATAGAAAATTTAAATCTCTTTTCTTTAAAGACTATAAAGATTCTTAAAAATCTCCAATTGGAGATAGATATTATTGTAATGAGCTTTCTCATGTTGGTTGGCAGAGGGCCATTCGTCATAAATATATAGATCTTCATAAAAGGTCGGATACGCATCATTTACTGGACATTAAAATAATATATTACCCAAGGTTTCCTTGCTGAGGTCACATTGGCACATGCTACAATTTAAAACACTGATCTTTGTTACATGCTATTTTGTGGAAAATAACCAATACGCATTGAACATTCTACACATGTAACCAGATGTAGAATGCACTTTTAGTTGCAAGGTTTTTTTTAGTGTTTTCCTTAATTTTTATTTCAAAAAGCCGTACATTTAATATTTAATCGACGTAGAGAATAAATTCTTCTCAAAAGCGCTCTGACTTGGGAATCGAGCCTGTTATTAGTAAAGGATTAAAATATTACTTAAATTCAAAAGTTTGAGTGTAAGTATAGGAAGGTGATGGCTGCAGACACAAGATTGGGAATTTCCCAGCATCCAAATATGTTAATAAATAACGTATTTGGTAAAAAAAGTCGTGAGGCAATTTATCATATAAAGACAAACAAAAAACCTTTGTTGATTATTCGATACATAGTCGAGTGTGTAGTGTTTATGTATGTATTAATACTTTGTTGATTATTCGATAGATAGTCGAGTGTGTAGTGTTTATGTATGTATTAATACATTTGTTGATTATTCGATACATAGTCGAGTGTGTAGTGTTTATGTATGTATTAATACATTTGTTGATTATTCGATACATAGTCGAGTGTGTAGTGTTTATGTATGTATTAATACATTTGTTGATTATTCGATACATAGTCGAGTGTGTAGTGTTTATGTATGTATTAATACATTTGTTGATTATTCGATACATAGTCGAGTGTGTAGTGTTTATGTATGTATTAATACATTTTCATAGAACCTTCCAGAACCTTTGTTGATTATTCGATACATAGTCGAGTGTGTAGTATTTATGTATGTATTAATACATTTTGATAGAACCTTCCATAAAAGGTTGTATTCAAATAATTTCCAAAGCTACACAAACCACTCATATCTATAACAATTAATGGTAGATCATGGAACGTCATGGAAACAACAACGGGAGAAGCCCTGCCTCTCTCTTAATCTTTCCCTACCTGTGCTAAAAAATCCGCGAGTTCCGGTGCTATTCAATACACATCAATACACATGTAAAAATGAACAATTTAAAAATAAGAATATTCATAGCCAGTCGCTTAAATTAATTAAATTTGAAGTCAAAAGTGATAAAAATTTAAATTTAATTGCTTAAAACATGAAAAAAACATCGGCCGACGTTCAAAAAATGGGCGAAGAGACCACCTCAAGTGGATGACGTAGAGCTACTGAAGCGAGAGAAGCGAATGAACTGAGATTTTATTTCTTACGTTCACATTGCGTACCGAAGTAGAGTGAGAGTGAATAGCGTCGCTTCCTCACCCATAGCGATTTTTTTAGAATGAATATACCTACGTCACACACTGGCACTGGATTGTACTGGTGAATTTATTCCCGATTTTCACAAAATATATCTGATGTGGCCGATGAGTGCTAATTATTATTAATATTATTTTTTCATTCAATGCGTAAATGTGTTACGGAGGAAGTCTGAAGCCAGTATTAATTATATTTATAGAGATATTAAAGTTTTTAGAAGCAATGTGTACTAGTTACACATCACAGGGAAGGAAGGGTTAATACTTCACTACTAGATCGATTCGAAAAAATTACTTAGTTTTATAGAAATCTAAAAGTTCTGCTCCTTTCCGAAGGAACATCTGTCGGACACAGATCTGAAACATACAGTTCAAATCGATCCCCCTACTACCATCACCCATGCTTTTATGGGGAATAAAGCTTCATATCTTCCGCGATCTACATTTGAAAATGGAAACCTTATTTGTTTATTAAAAGTGTGACACCACTTAGTGACGAAGAAGAAATAGTCCAAAGGGACTCCTTCGACGGTGGCACTACTATTATATTCACACTTGAGTGGAAAAACAACAGTAACAAGGTACACACGAATTGTATGTCCAATGTTACGTGAGAGAGATAGTTATAAAGCGCCTTACGGCCTGGAGTTCAAACAGCACAGCAAGGTTTGCAGAAAACTTTGAGTGCAGTAAAATTACAATATTATTTGCCGTCACTAGATCAGAGTAGCCGATTCGAAAGATATAATTCATTAAGGGACATCAATATAAAGACACAACGTTTACAATCTATCTATTCGCAACAATAGAGAACTTTTTAAAACGGAGATCGTCTAAAAAAGACTTATGTAAATATTGATAATAGTAAAAAATATGGTTTTATATTTTGGACACTTTTAATTATTATTCGAGAAATAAATTAAGCAAAAGATTTTAAAAGATCGTAAAATGAGAAACAATAATTCAAAGTTGAACTTAAAGAACTAGTTATTTTTACTGGTTACCAAATAATACAGTTATAGATATTATGATTTCTGAACTCGACTCCTGAAAAATACAGTTATATATATTATGATTTCTGAACTTGACTCCTGAAAAATACAGTTATAGATGTTATGATTTCTAGGCTCGAGGTCTGAAAAATACAGTTATAGATATTACATTTTTTCTGGACTCGACTCCTGAAAAAAACCATTATAGATATTATGATTTCTGGACTCGACTCCTGAAAAATACAGTTATAGATATTATGATTTCTGGACTCGACTCCTGAAAAACATGTGGAGGGTAAGATTGTCATTAAATAACTAAAAAAAAAAACTTTTTTATTACTGAAACTGATAATTAATGAAACCTTTCTTTTTAAAGCTCTACACCCCTAGTGAGAGTGTTTTAATGTTTAAAAATAATTCAGGGTTATTTCAAACGAATTTTTAAATAGTTTGAAACTTGAAAAATATTCGGTTTTAATAATAGTAACACCCGGGTTAAATTTAAAAGAGCTAATTTAAATAAAGATATTTATATTTTTAAACTTAGTAAATTTTTTAAAATACTCGTGTTTCCATAAGCAATTTTTAAAAAAGAACCAGTCTGAAATAAGGTTTGCAATTTATTTCTTTTTCTCTTAAACTGAAAACTTCAAGTTCTTGAAAAATGTAAAGTAAAGTTTTTGTTCACTGCATATGGCATAAGAACCTGAAGGGCTGAAACACGAAATTAATATTTAATTTAGAAGTATAAATACGTAGCCTCGAAAAACTTGTGAGTGACGCAAAGAAAACTTTAGTTTTTCTTTATTAAATAAAAAATATATCCCCAAACTCAAAAAATAATATAATATAAATAACTTGTTCGAAAAAAGGTGGGCCAACAATTCCTCAGTTTAAGTTTCAACCCTCACATTCCTGCCAGAAGACGATTGTGGGATAGTAAATTAATTAGAGTAAACTCAATATTTTTAAACTATTCCTTCCCTAAAGAGAAACATTTTTATTTATTTGAAATAGATATTTTTCGAAACACCGGTCGCGCATAAAAAATAAAAATCTTTTTTTATCTCTTCTCTTCCTCTTTTAAAGCTGTGTGGTTGATTGCAAATCAGCGCAGAGTGTAATGAGAGGCTATTACGAGGTATTAGCTGCTGTAATGGTCTATTTATCCCGCCAAAGAGCGCCAAACACTGCATAAAGGTCTTGAATTAACCGTTACACATAAAATTTTATATCTCAATAGATTTTTGATACACCATTTTGATTTTAATTTAGAGTTATAAGCCTATTTTATCTCGCGATAACAAGTTTCGTTATTTTTATAATGATAATTGAAAAAAACCATATTAGGGTGACTTTTAATGATATACCAAACGAACAAGCTTTGAGGTGCGTACAATGTGGGGTCAGATAATTTATGATGAAATAAAAAAATCATAAAATTACGCGGTATAATAAAAACACGGCGTTAAACAAGAAAATTCAAAGAATAAAATATTTCTCCTGCTTAAAAAATACGACAGATATACATACATAGAAAATCTATTTGAATATTATTTAAATTTTTGTGTTTTATTTATGTGACCAATTATTTATTTATCTGACAAAGAATTATATATTTATCTGACGACCTCCGTGACCTGGTGGTAAGACACTTGTCTGCCAATCCGGAGGTTGCGGGTTCGATCCCCGCTGGAACCCAGATTTTTTTAAATAGGATTCCAGTCTGGTTAACACTTAGGACCTATAAAAACATCTTTCTGGTTGGTTGGAAGAGATTGCCACATGGCAATAAACTCGCCAGTTAATAAAAAATTATACGCGTATATAATTTATAGAAAAGAAGACAGAAAATAAAAACAGGTAACTAAAAGTGGACATTCAATTTATTTGGATTCAGATTGGTTGCTTTAAGTTTGTCGTGTCTCCAGTAAACAGGAATTTTGCCTGTATCTTACTGAGGACATATTAACATGGAAAAATACGTGGATAATTTATGGGAATCATTTCTTAAATATTGTGTTTGATAATTTTGTATCAACTTGATAAGTTGTGATACTTAATTATATGTATATACCAAGCAAATCAACCCTTGGTGTACTTTATCATTTTAAATAAATGAAAAATTCGTATCACAAAGTTCGGCAAACAATCATAATCAAAATATTATTCCAGGTATGAAAAGTTTGTATGAACAATGAAAAGTATGACATGGTCCAAGTTATCAAAATTTGCACGAGGAAATAGTGAAAAGAGTAAGTACACATAGCATCATGTATTATAATACCAGTGGTGCAACTGTTTACCAAAATACAAAGTATGAAGATGTCTTCTTTCTGTTTATCCTAATAGGTTAAATGAGTCATGGCGTTTGTAATAAAAAAAATATGCCAACGAAAATTAGTATAAATCGTTCATAAACCCTTATGGACATAAGAACATACCATTTTCCTGTTAGGGTAAGCAAAGAGGAGAAAGACAGACTTTCATATCACGACAGTTAAATTTCACCTCCTTTACATCCAAACATCTTCTCACACAGCTCTTGAGATTTGCAGTGACTTTTATTTCCTTCTTTCAAAATATCATACAGTTAATCACACTTCACTTTCCTGCGTCTTTCTCCACCACATTTTCTATTTACATTTGCTCTCCATATTTGTTTTATTAAGCATTATTATACTCTTTCATTCGTCGTTAAATTACATAGTTCATTATGTTTTCTGAAAATGGGTAAAAAAAAATTGTGATTCAAAAAAGATAAATGCGGTGGAATTTATAACGTCGTATGGAAATAAAGAAAAAAACAGTGGGTGATAGAATATATATGGGGGAAATATTCACAAAAATAGAAGGTACGGGAAGTTTCGGAAGATCTATACTAGTAACATAGAAGGTACGGGAAGTTTCGGAAGATCTATACTAGTAACATAGAAGGTACGGGAAGTTTCGGAAGATCTATACTAGTAACATAGAAGGTACGGGAAGTTTCGGAAGATTTATACTAGTAACATAGAAGGTACGGGAAGTTTCGGAAGATCTATACTAGTAACATAGAAGGTACGGGAAGTTTCGGAAGATCTATACTAGTAACATAGAAGGTACGGGAAGTTTTGGAAGATCTATACTAGTAACATAGAAGGTACGGGAAGTTTCGGAAGATCTATACTAGTAACATAGAAGGTACGGGAAGTTTCGGAAGATCTATACTAGTAACATAGAAGGTACGGGAAGTTTCGGAAGATCTATACTAGTAACATAGAAGGTACGGGAAGTTTCGGAAGATCTATACTAGTAACATAGAAGGTACGGGAAGTTTCGGAAGATCTATACTAGTAACATAGAAGGTACGGGAAGTTTCGGAAGATCTATACTAGTAACATAGAAGGTACGGGAAGTTTCGGAAGATCTATACTAGTAACATAGAAGGTACGGGAAGTTTCGGAAGATCTATACTAGTAACATAGAAGGTACGGGAAGTTTCGGAAGATCTATACTAGTAACATAAAAGGTACGGGAAGTTTCGGAAGATCTATACTAGTAACATAGAAAGTTTCGGAAGATCTAGAAAAACGTAGTACGACTTAAATAATCAAATTTAAAAAGAGATGAGTGAAAGAGAAAAACGTTTATTGTACCAGAAAACCATGACGAGGTGTTTGGCCTTATCAGGAGTAAAAAGTGAGTGTCAGGATAGAATGAAATAGAAATCTGTTCTCCCAGCCTATCCCAATAGGAACATAGCGTTATGGTGGTAATAATGGGATATTATTTAAGAATAATATTTTATTCTTTTTCAAATGTAACTAAAAGTAAAGCACCCATTACGGACTGAGAGAGGAATGCTAGTGGTAAAAAACTATAATTAATTTTTGAAAAATAAAAAAAATACAAAAATAACCGTTTATAAAACAGTGTTCGTAGACAAATGGTTTTTATGCACGATCAAAACTCACATGCCAATTCTCAAATAATATATATTAACATTTTTGTAGAGACCTTTCCGATATTTATATATTATTTAAGGCATTTATTTTTCGCAAGTCACGTTCCTAAATCGCTGATACCAGCAATCAAAAAGTGTTTTATAAAATGTCTAATACATTATTTGATACCGTGTTTTAAGTGTGCCAGTATACGGTGATACATTTTAAATTTAGTACCATACGCCCTTCTGGTAGATATTTAAGGTATGAAACGAAAAAGGAGAAGGTATTTTAAAACTTTAAAAAATTATATAATTCGATTACATCACTGGTTTAATCATTTTAGGATGGTAAAAAACAGGATATTAGAAGTACTTAACAATAAAATACTTTGTTATTCCACTAATTTAATTACCGTTACATAAAGTGGAAGAAACAGTTTGATAAAAAAAATTACAATTCATTTATTATTTCTATACTCATGTGGATTAAAGGTAATGGAAGAAATTAGGCATATGTTAAGTAAAATACATAATTAACTAATAACATATCATATATATGTATGTTATTAGTTAATATATTATATTGTGTCGGCGCTTTTCAAACCCAGGTATGTCCACGCAAGTTCAAACCGAGCAAAACGGTATTTTGTCCCAGATCATTGGAAACTATATAAAACATAAAAATTATGTATCTTTTTGAGAATTGCTTTATAGATGACATTGGATTTTCAAAAAAAAACCTAGAAATTGAAGTCAGTAAAAAAAATAAAACATGTTTCAATTTGGACCTACCCACTTTTGAAAAACGCCCATTAAAAATGCGTGTTTTTGATACAACACCGCATGGACATATCCGAGTTTGATTGTTGTCGATAGTACGACTACGCTACGACTGATCGGCCATCTTGAATGATAGCGCTCTCTGATTGGTCTAAAATACATGTCTGACTTTGATAAAAACAACCTTGTGGACATATCTGAGTTTGAAAAAAAAAATTATTTCAATCACGATTTTGCATTGATTTCACGAGGAGATTTCTTATTTTGAAAAATGCAGATTAATCCAGTACTACAAAAGCTATATTTTGGTATATTTATCTCAAAAATGTCATAATGTGGACATACCTGGGTTTGAAAAGCGTCGACACAATTATGTAGATCTGTACTACAGACATGAATAATTTATACATACCTAATTAATTATTGTAACATGAGAGAACAGTAGTGGCGTTTACACATATTAAGCATCTCATTCGGTTAAAAATAATGTTGTCATAGAAAGCTGCGAATCAATAAATACTAACCTTAAATTTGTATGCAATCAGCCAGTGTAATTGAATCAGTCATTAAGAATAGATTTGAGCTAAGGACTGATGTAATAAACAGGATGAAGGGCACTCTGAAAGTAGAACGAACGAATGAATAAAGAATGAACTGACATAGTGGTACACATTCCTTGTAGGCCATAATTATTTGTATAACCTATTCATAACAAGACTAAACACGTACGAGTATAGATATAATAATCAGATTGGACAACAGTAATGGAATACAAGACAAAACTTCGCCGGCAGGAACTGTTCTCATTCAAATACGCAAGAATGGGTCTTCCAGCTGTTATGCATATTGGAAAGCCTGTATTCTGAATTGAAACAAGTAAACAAAATGAATAAGCTGTTCTTGTCGGGGCGAATCAAATTAATTAGAAGGCTATGCTTTATTATTGTGTGGGGCTCGTCTTGTATTGTTTTTTTTCTATTGTTAACCCTTCCCTTACGGTGATAAAAATAATACGCGTGCTCCGGTGTTGGGTAGTGAGTACGCAATAAAAAAATAGCGATTTTAAATCGGAAAAATAAGAAAATTCATAGATAATCCCCTTAATTAATTATAATTGAAGTTAAAAATTATAATAATTGAGATTTATTTGCTGAAAACATTAAAAAACGCTCACGGAACGGGCGTACGTTTAACCTATTTGCAAGCTAAGAAGCTACTAGTGGCGCGGAACGTCAGTCGCATACCCCGGCGCTTACGCTTATGCTTGCGACGTTGAGACAATTCAGCTCTTCGCAATTCAATCTAGTATGCAAGAGTGAGATGCGAATATAGTGTCGCGCTTCCCGCATACTATTCACCTATCGTCAAGACGAGGCACTCGCAGCGTTTAAATGCGAATTTGTTTTCGATCTTTACAAAACACCTCGATGTAGTCGATAAATTCAGAATATTATTATTATTATTTTTTAAATCAATGTGTAAATATATTATGGAGGAATACCTAAAATCTTAACCTTGTATTTATTATATTTATAGAGATATTGATGGTTATTAGAAGCAACGTGTAGAAGATACCCAACACAGGGAAGGAAAGGTTAAACACTTTTTACATGTAAACATTAGTTTTAAGTCGTTTTTATGTACAATTTCTATTTTCATTTGACCGTTTTAAATTGAAACTATCAAAAATGTAAATACATACATATACAAACCATTACACAATTTCCCTGTTGAATCAGGGAGAGAGGATAGTTCCAGACTTCCCGATCTTAACACACATTTTTAGCTTCTTCCAAATACATACAACTTTAACTATTTCTCTGCTCAAACCATCTCAGCGTGTTCTTCTTCATCTTACTCAACACATCAGCTTTAAGTTCACATTCATCACTAATCACTTCGTTCCGTATTCAGTCACACATGATCACTCCAAGTATTCTTCTCAGTGTATCCTAGTGGAAGACCTCGACTCAGAAACCCAAGTCAAGTACAGAATTGAATCATCTTGTGCGACTTTTAATAAAATGAGAAGCGTATTCTGCGATGATAATCTAAACTTGAAACTTCGACAACGGTTAGTCAAATCCTACGTTTGGTCAGTATTATTGCATGGTGTATAATCATGGACCCTCAAAGTAAGTAGTATGAACCGACTGGAAGCATTCGAAATGTGGATGCACCGGAAAATGTTACGGATACCCAGGACAGATATGGTTAGCAACACAAGGGTTCTTCAAAGAGCCAAAGTCGATAGAGAGTTGTTGACTTATATTAAAATCCGAAAGGTGTCCTACTTGGGTCATTTACTTAGAGGGCCAAAGTACAAATTACTGTACCTGATCATCCAAGGCAAAATATAAGGCCGAAGAGGTGTTGGCAGGAGGCAAATCTCCTGGTTCCGCAATATATGTGATTGGACTGGCATAAAGGGCGTTGTGGATCTATTTCGGGCTGCCGGGGACAAAGATATCTACTCTCAAGTGACATTCGACGTTGGGGGACCTGACATGACACTGAGAAGAAGAAGTCTCATTTCTTTAGCATTAATTAGTGATATATTCTCACTCCGTGTATTCGTCTCAGAGCACGCATTTCTACAATATTTCTCGTGCTTCTCTCAGTATGATTCTAAGCGAAAGATTAATTTCCATACAACAAAGTTGACATCCAAACACTATTGTGATCTATCATTTCATTAGATTTTGATTAAGTCCGGTTCAAATACATATGAGCATGTTAAATACCATTCACATATATATCTCGCTCTGCCCTTGGCATGCTTTAACAAGCGACTGTAAAAACTCTTAATTTATAGTCAGTAAAATAACGTGTTTCATTCCTGAATTTTCTTTTCCTTTCCTCTCCACCATCCCTTCCTTTCCTTTTGATTGATGATATCTCACTTTATATGAAAAATAATGTTCAGGTGACTGTCCGTCGTCATGAGGTTCGTGGGCATATGCTCACGTAAGTGTTTATGGATTTCGTGGGGTTGTAAAGTCATTTGAATAATGTATGTGACCACGTTACTCTCTTCATTTACTTTTGTGTGGTTGGCTGTAAAATATTGCTGCCTGACAATACGCCCGCCAGATAGTATTTGTAATAAAAGTGTTAAATAAATAGAATAAAATAAAACATAAATATTTCAGTGCCCCAGTGAGTGCTAAAATATAAATAATATGGAACATCGGGTCATGTCTGTTGGGGTGTATTTTTATGATAAATGATCACCTATAAATTATTTAAACGTAAACTTATTTTTTCTTGGTGAAAATTACAAATTGATATTTTTTCTTATTACGAAGATAATCTTAAAGCTACGTCCGTTACTCAGGGCATAGAAAAAATAATTAAAAAGCAGATAAAGATACGATGGCGTGCAGCGTAATCTGGCCTCACAAAATACGAGCATGGCCGGGGAGGGGTTGTGACGGGTGGTGGCGGCAGGATGGGAGGACGGGAGGATGGGCGGGGAAGGGAAGCGTTTAAATACGACTTCGTGACACATTTCACGGCTGTACTTATTAAGCTTGCTTGGGAATAGTTTCGTGACAGATCGCACGGAACTCCCTTTCTCGGCTGTGCTATAAAGATTGCTTGGGAACATTTTCGTGATAGATCGCATGGAACTCCCTTTCACGGCTGTACTTTAAAGCTTGCTTGGGAATAGTTTCGTGACAGATCGCACGGATTTCCCTTTCACGGCTGTACTTTAAAGCTTGCTTGGGAATAGTTTAGTGACAGATCGCACGGGTTTTGCTTCCACGGCTGTACTTATAAAGCTTGCTTGGGAATAGTTTCGTGACAGATCGCACGGATTTCCCTTTCACGGCTGTAATATAAAGCTTGCTTGGGAATAGTTTCGTGACAGATCGCACGGAACTCCCTTTCTCGGCTGTGCTATAAAGCTTGCTTGGGAACATTTTCGTGACAGATCGCATGGAACTCCCTTTCACGGCTGTACTTTAAAGCTTGCTTGGGAATAGTTTCGTGACAGATTGCACGGATTTCCCTTTCTCGGCTGTGCTATAAAGCTTGCTTGGGAATAGTTTCGTGACAGATCGCACAGGTTTTCCTTCCACGGCTGTGCTATAAAGCTTGCTTGGGAATAGTTTATTGACAGATCGCACAGGTTTTCCTTCCACGGCTGTACTTATAAAGCTTGCTTGGGAATAGTTTCGTGACAGATCGCATGGAACTCCCTTTCTCGGCTGTACTATAAAGCTCGCTTGGGAATAGTTTCGTGACAGATCACACGGAACTCCCTTTCACGGCTGTACTATAAAGCTCGTTTGGGAATAGTTTCCTGACAGATCGCACGGATTTCCCTTTCACGGCTGTATTAGAAAGCTTGCTGGGGAATAGTTTCGTGACAGATCGCACGGAACTCCCTTTCACGGCTGTACTACAATATATACAAAGTTTGCTTGGGAATAGTTTCGTGACAGATCGCACGGAACTCCCTTTCACGGCTGTACTATAGTTTGCTTGGGAATAATATCAATAGTAGTAGATACGTCAGAAATGACTGTTGAAACTTCATAATACAATTTATATAACATCACGTAAACGCAAACGTCTGATGGATATTTATTTATTTTATTTTATTTCAACGGTCAAGTTCTACCTTTTTCATACAAGTATAAATAAAAACAAGAAATGGAATTTGACATTGAGATGTAGCAGTGTTACGCAATAGGAAAACAACATTATTAGTTAAACTTAATTACGAAGCAAATCTACACAATTAAGAACCAATTCTTCACTATACCCCAGTCAGTCATTTGAAAATCCACACAATGTTAATATTGATTCCCCAATGTGAGCAGTTTTGTAATGTAAGAGAAAAGAAGTATAGTATACTTATTTTTTAAATAATGCAAATACATACTCGTATATATACATAAACCATCACGCCATGCCTCTGTTGAGGTAGGTGAGAAAAATGTAAAAAAGGAGGATCCCAGTCTGGTTTTCAATTTAAGCATATTTCTTATATATTGGAAGAGATACTCGTACCACGTGGTAGGTAATCAGACCGCCAGGTTGTACGTACCACGTACCATCACGCCATTATCCTGTCGGGATTGGCTGAGAGAATAGAGTGCCATAGTTTCCTATCGCGATACACATGTTTCCTTACATCTACATACCTTCTCATATAACTTCTGAAAGCCTCTAAGCTTCCTTCTTTCTAAATATCATCTACTTAATCCAGCCATACCTTCCTCGGTCTTCTTCTAACACACCTTTCATTCACATTTGCATTATATATTTTTTAGTGTCTTTCTTCACTCATTCGTTCGTCATGCCCGATCCATATCTTACTTAATATTTCAGCTTTAAGTTCACATATATCCTAAATTATTTCATTTTATATTTTGGAATACATTGTTACCCCATGCACTTCTCTAGTATTAACTCGGCTCCTTTAAATCCTGTAGATGAGCGTATTGTAAACCATTAATGTTGTATTATGTAAAACTTGGAGGGCGTATTGCTTTGTGGTAATCTCTGACAACCATCCATAAATATCTCAAAAACTCATTATCATCATCGTCATGCTTTATCCTTATTTGAGTAGGCAGAGAGAACATACTTCCACTTCTTTCAATCCTGGTACACATATTTCACTTCTACTACATTTATATACGTCACCATAAACACTCTCCCATTTTTAATACTTTTTCTCTCATAATTATATTAGTTTAAAAAATAGATAAATCAAACGTCTAATCGAGTATTTTGTATTTTACTCGAATATATCATTTTTGTAAAAAAAATATCATTCATTCTTTCTACGTGGGCAAATAAAATCAATGCTCATTTTTCCATCTTAAACATTGCATATACTTTCAATCTAATTTATTTCCTAATATTTTTCTTTCTTCAGGTTCAGACACAGCTGAAGCTGCGAGACGTGATTCGTTCTTCGCTCTTAATATTTTTATAGCAAAGTCTGGTTTATTAATTTTTTTGCTATTCTTGAAGCTGCGCAATATTTCATTACATTTGTAGTATTAACACATACTCGTATATATATTTTATTTGGTTATCGTTATTTTGACATCTTTATTTTCTTATTGAAAAATTTAAGTCATTTTATTTATTTACTTATTATTTTATTTATTTAACACTTTTATTGCCAATACAATCTGGCGGGATTATTGCCAGGCAGCAATCTCTTCCAACGAACTAGAAAAAAGTAAATTAAGCAAGTTACGTGGTCGCATAAATCATTCAAATGACTATCCATCCCCACGACATTCATAAACACATACGTGAGCATATGCCCACGAACCCCACAAAGACGGACAATCACCCGAACATTCTTTTTCATATCAAGTGAGATATCATCAATCAAAAGGAAAGGAAGAGGAAATAAAAATAAAAATCAGGAATGAAACACGTTATTTTACTGACTAGAAATTAAGAGTTTTTCAGTCGCTTCTTAAAGCATTCCAAGGACGAAGCGATTCGTTATAGTATAACATGTAATAAATTGATAATTTTTAATGTTTTTAAATTATATATTTTTTAATGAATATTCCGATTAAATTGGGTTTCACTGTTGTTAAATTTCATAACACACCTAAACCGGATAACTTAATTAATTATTTATATAAACTAGAATTCGTGATGCCATTTAAGTTAATATTTCGTATGCCTCAAAGTGTAAGATAAATGTTTGGTGTGTGCAGTTTTAGGCAGCACTTGAAAATTACTCTTTTAACCTTTGCTTCCCTGTGTTGGGTATCTTCTACACGTTGCTTCTAATAACCATCAATATCTCTATAAATATAATAAATACAAGGTTAAGATTTAAGGTATTCCTCCATAGTATATTTACGCATTGATTTAAAAAATAATATTAATAATAATCAGAATTTATCGACTACATCGTAGGTGTTTTGTAAAGATCGAAAACAAATTCGCATTTGAACGCTGCGAGTGCCTCGTCTTGACGATAGGTGAAGAGTATGCGGGAAGCGCGACACTATATTCGCATCTCACTCTTGCATACTCCACTGAATTGCGAGGAGCTCAATTGTCTCAATCGTCGCAAGCGTAAGCCACGCCGGGGTACCGCTCCGCGCCGCAGTAGCTTCTGGACTTGCAAATAGATTAGACCTACGCCCGTTCCGCGAGCGTTGCCAGATGGTTTTTTAATGTTTTCAGCAAATAAATCTCAATTATTATAATTTTTAACTTCAATTATAATTAATTAAGGAGATTATCTATGAATGTTCTTATTTTTCCGATTTAAAATCGCTAATTTTTGATCGCGTACTCACTACCCAACACCGGAGCGCGCGTTTCAATTTTAGCACCGTAAGGGAAGAGTTAAGGAAGTCTTTTATGTTTGTATATAATAACTTCAAACCTACATTTAACTCCACCTAAAGCTCAACGTGTTAGTATCACGTATCAGATAATCTACAAAGATTTTTTGATAGTTTATCTTTCCTTGGTAAGTTTTCTTCTGTTTTCTCACTAAATATGGTTTTCTTAACATATGCAAATGGGGAGAAGTTCTCATCTAATGGCAGCAGTCCCCACGTTCCTATCCTTATATTCAACTTGTTTTATTGTTTTTGTACTATCTTTGATCTCTCAAAAGAAATGGGTTTGAATTCTGAGTTGGAGCGTTCTTTAGGAGAATCGACTATCTAAACCACGCCATATAAACTATCATTTTATTATTTCTCACTAAAGATATCTGGAATGAAATCTAGAGTATAACCTATTTAAAGAAAGATATTGTGATTTGTTTTATCAAACAACGTTTATTCCACTTTTTGTAACGGTATAACCCTAACGGCTTCAAGGCTTTCACCTCATCTTCAGGGGAGCACAAACAATACTAAATTATGTTCGAACTAGCATCAACATACACGCTTCTAACGGTTAACATTCGGGTTTGAGACTGACGGCTGGGGGAGGCATGGGATGACCTCGGCAAGCAGCGGAGAGATTCTTGGTATATATGTGTTTGCCAGATGTTCACCTCGATGCACTGACTTTGAAATCTCTAGGGCCTCTTATATGTAAGCCAACCGAATGTTTACCGTTAGAAGTGTGTATGTCAGTGTCAGTTCGAACAGAATTCAGTCTTGTTTGTGCTTCCCTGAAGATGAGGTGAAAGCCTTGAAACCGGTAGGGTTATACCGTTATAAAAAGTGGAATAAACAGTGTTTGATAAAATAAATTCCAATGTGTTTAAACCTCCACAGTATTAATGCCTTAACTATAAATAATATATAAAGAAAGATAGTTGCAACGTAAATCACATTCGAATCCCCGAATTGGAAAACAGACTTCTTACCAATCAGATCACGGAGTTCATCAATTTTTGCACTATTTATACCTATGTCAATTAGAAGAAAAATTGTCTTCAATACCTGATTTTTCGAGTACCGGCAGGGTTAAAAACTTAATTACAGTCCCAATATCCCCAAAATAGTTCATTTAAATATTTTCATTAAGTCAGGAGGAATTGTCATATACTAATAAGATATCTAGATTTAACTGTACAAAATGGAAATGAGACAGACTACTTCAATATCATAATTATAAATAATCCTATGCAATATATTTAAATGTTATTCGGTGACCAGCCGATGGAGGCTATACACGTATTGTCCGCTTTAATGAATCAAATGTTTGCACTGATTGGATTCCGCATTTTGAACACGCCTTGTTTAAATTTTCAGTAATTGCTGAACGCGACCAGATTTTTATAGATAATTCAAAAGGGGCGCAAACGTATTTGTAAATCAAATATATTTAATAAAAAGATGAGTAAAAATAATTGATACCAGGGAAGTATACATAATGAGGTGTATAGATATGGCAGAAGATTAATATTTGTTCCAGGATAAAATGAACTACAGATCTTATATTTCTTTCATCTTATCCCAATAAAGAACACCAAGGAGTTTGTCTACCTCGGGAGCAAAATAACATGGGACGGTCGGTCCAAGAGCGAGGTCGACAGCCGTATACATCAGGCTAGACTTGCATTTAATAAAAGGTCGAAAATAATAGAATCAAATAATATAGACCTAAAACTGAGAATACTCCTCATCAAGACCTATGTATGGAGTATCTTGATGTACGGCTGCGAGACATGGTGCCTATCCGAAAGAGATAGACGAAGACTAGAGGCTTTTGAGATGTGGTCTTATAGAAGACTATTAGGAATTTCCTGGAGAGACCGCATCACAAATGAAGAGGTTCTCCAACGAATCGAAGGAGGAAGGCACCTGCTCAGGATCCTGTCCGAAAGGCGTGCAAGATGGATCGGTCATATAATACGACAAGAGGGCCTCTTGCATGCCATAATGGAGGGTATGACCGAGGGGACAAACTCTAGGGGACGCCCACGCCGAGAGTACCTGGAGGACCTGTTGGTGGACATGCGCTGCTCAACATATACAGATTTAAAAAGAGCCACACAGGACAGGGGGGAATGGAGGAGAAGAGTTGAAATTGCTGCAAACCAGTCTTAGGACTGCAACCACGGAGAGACGGAGATCCCAATAAGGTGCGATGATGATTATGGTAAATGTTCAATTGCCGGTCACATGAATCTTACGAAATGGGCCTTGTTGCCCATTTCGTAATATTCATGATTGTCATCATCCGTGCAGACAGAAATTCATTTATTTTTCCTTGCATCAGGACGCACTTCGGCTCCTCGTGGGTGTATCCAAACTATTGGACTGCCAAATTAATCCTGCCCTTTAGAGCTTTATTGGCAAACTTTTTAGTTTCAATCTTATCTCTTCGCCTTATCAATCCACAGATCACATTTTCTGATATTGCAATGATGATGATGGAGTCAATACATTTCAAACGGATCTTCCCTCAGCCTCGCATCGGTCCATCTTCGGACCTATTGGTTTATCCGATCTAGTGGTGTCAAAGGATAGTTTTGCTGCATATGAAGTTTCTGTGATAGTTCTGGCAACTTGCTGGACTCTTTGAACTCCAAGCGTTAAGCCCCTTTAAAAGTATATTTGAGGAGATAACATTAAAAAAAGATCAAGTCCATCGGATACAAAAATAAGTTGATAAAGCAGATTTCTTCTTATCAATGGTACGGAGCCGTTTTAACATTTTCATTTAATTGAAAAAAGCACATAAAACGTTTTAAAATCATAATAAAAAAACAGTATTTTTTTCAAAAAGAATCTTGTCCGGGCTTCAAACCAATCAAAAAAGATCATGTTCGAATTGACCAATAATAGCTTTCCAATTGTGTCTAACTTCATACCAGTTCACCAGAAACTGTCAGTTTAAAATCCTACGTGCAGTGTAATGTCATTATACTGGTATATACCTACATATATTTATAGTTTTATAGTTCTATTTTTTTCTTATTTTGTAACTCTTTACTTATTTTATTTGATTAAAATAAAAATAAATTACTCTACTCAATTATTTTATGATTATTTTTTTGTATAATATTTTTGAAATCGAACAAAAACATCATGTC
Source organism: Odontocerum albicorne (assembly GCA_949825065.1). Lineage (NCBI taxonomy): Eukaryota > Metazoa > Arthropoda > Insecta > Trichoptera > Odontoceridae > Odontocerum > Odontocerum albicorne. Next base: position 52,993,421 of record OX463842.1, on the reverse strand, counting down.
CCAGACCTGTTCAATAAAAAAAGATTAAAGTAGAATTGTTCACTCAAAAAGGATCATGTCCATATTTTAAACTAGAATAACTATTTTAATTATAATGATTCGATTTTAAACAACAAATTAAGTCACCTTAAGCGATTTTAAGGATTTCAGAGATTTTTACAATGAATTATTATGTCATATATTTTTTAAATCAACAGTTTTTTTGCGATTTCCCAGCAATCTGATTTGGTGGACATGTTTTTTTTTAATATTTCCTCCTCATTTAGTGCACTGCGTCTCATTTTCCTTCTCCCGTGACGTCGGTCCTTTAAACCCATCATCGATAGTATTCTTCTTGCATTCAGATTTGTCACCACCTGAGAAAGAGTCCATTTGGGTGGTTTCTTTATCCCTACGTGACGTCTCAGTCTGGAAAAATAAAGAATACTCCAATCATCTAGTGCAGATCAAACTGAATAGGGACTTATTTTATCCGCTATAACAACGCGGGTGGGAGTGGATCGAATTGTCGATCACATAAAAATACTCGTATATACATTTTTTGAATGAAGCAGAAAAAATGGTTTGAATGACCCACCTAAAAAAATAGTCATGTTGCGTAAATGGTTTACGTGCGTATTCAGTCAAAGGACGGTTGCGTGTTGATATTACATTTTTTTACGACTTGTTATATTTTTTCGAGGCAAATCGCTAAACAGAATGTATTATTTTTTAAATAACGTGCATGAACGAATCCTTTTGATGCAGTTGATTTTCCTTTGAAAGAACTCTATTTTTAATAAAAAAATCAAAATTATACGCATGATAGTTCTATACTTTTTTTTATTTACTCTGTCATAACTGTTTCGTCCTACAATGAAACCTTCGAAACGACATACTTTCAGAATTAAAGTATCTTTACGACATGGTATCTCTAATCGAAGTAATATTTTTAAAGTATGCTTCCAAATACATTAAAAATGCCATTTAAAGAGGTTTAAGTATTTTTTGCAATTAAGGTCTTGTACAATTTTATTTTAACTTCAAATCCATTCACAATCAATATTGAATATGTTCTCCTAGAAGTTACACACAATGAGTATTGAATGTGTTTAAAAAGTTATTTATAATCAATATGTATTGAATATGTTTTAAAAGAAATTCACAATCAATATTGAACATGTTTTAAAAGTTATTCACAATCAATGTGTATTGAATATGCTCTCCTAAAAGTTATTCACGATCAATCTTGAATACTACCTTGATCAAAAAGTTTTAGGACCGGCCACGGTGTGGCGCTGTCAGTCACCCCATTGGAATTTTCGTTTCTCCAACATTTCCAAGGTCTGTAGATGTAACAAAAAAAAAATAGAAAAATGAGCGGTTCAGGCTCGTTTAAGATAACATATGTCCAATTGAAGAGAGAAGGTGCGATGCGGTGGTGTAAATGGTAACGCAGCTGTCATGAAAACGGAAGGTACTGGTTCGAGTCAGGCCCACATCCTTTATTTTCATATTTTCTCTTTAATGATTCCTGTTCTGTACATTTTTCTTGCCAATTTCACATATTCACTAAAAAGCACGATGTGTGCTAAAATATATGTTAAAATAATATCAAATATTTTAAAACTTATTCTTGTACTGATTTTTTTTCCCGTTAACAATATTTTTACACTATCCTTGAAAAAAAAAGCAGAACTTAGACTCTTAAAATGTTACCAATATGATTGGATTGGATTGAATATAAAACAGAAAAAGAGTCTTCAAAATAATCTCACTGTTACACAATTCGGAAACAAAAAGGAAAGTAAAAAACGAGAAAATAAAAGATAAAATGATTCTTGAAAAAACCCTTGACATGGCAAATTGGACAGATTATGTCACAAGTGAAACTGATGAGTGGGGAAAATGATATTTCATGAATGAAAACATAATTCATCGTATTAAAGTAAAGATTCATTCATCTTTTTATTGAGGTTAAATTACTTTTTCAACGGTTTTTTTTTGTATAACATAATACAAAAAAAGAGATTTAGCTTTTATTCATCACCATCAGTGATCGACTTCGAAAACTCTAAATGGAAGACAACCTCTTTACGAAAAGTCCTCAGAAGTTATCAAAGGTTTATATATAAATGAGATAAAAAAATATTATTTATAGTTAAAGCATTAACATTGTGGAGGTTTAAAGACATTGTGATTTGTTTTATTAAACACAGTTTATTCCACTTTTTGTAACGGTATAACCCTACCGGTTTCAAGGTTTTCACTTCATCATCAGGGAACACAAAAAATCTTGTTTGTGCTCCCCTGATGATGAGGGGAAAACCTTGAAACCGATAGGGTTATACCGTTACAAAAAGTGGAATAAACTGTGTTTGATAAAACAAATTGCAATGATAAAAAATATAATACGAGTATAAAGAACTTACGCAAAATTATTTAACTATTAAAACAAAATATTGACCAAAATCAAAATGACTTAAATATACTCGTATATGTTACCAGATGACATCGGTGATCTTATTGGCAAGAAGTCTGTCTTTCAGCCCAGGGATTGTGAGTTCGAGCTGGAATCCAATTAATTTTATTTTTCTATCCAGGCTGGGTTCCACTTAAGGCATATTTAATAACTTTATTTTTGCTTGGAAAAAATTGTCAATACGCAATAACTTTGCCAGGTTATTTTGTATACTTCTAATGTGCTTTAAATAAAACAACGAAAGAATTGGCAATCTCCGTCGTCAAATCAGTGAGCTCTTTGTTTTCCACTCGGAGCTTCGGGTTCGATTTCCAATGATGTCCAAGATAGCCAGTCTGGTTACAAGTTCAACGATAAAATAGTTACTTCATGGATGCTTTGGTAGTGTATGTAACATTTATGTAAAGTTGAATACACAAGATTTGAGACGCTTTGTTATGTTTTATATATCTTTTTAATCAAAATCTATGGGTATTTTTATTGTTTCGATATAAAATTTAGAGTTGTCACTAAATTTAAAAAATGTTAACTATACAACTCAACACTCAAGTTTTACTTCTTTCATTAAAAATAATATATATTTAACTTATATATGTATAACCAAAAAATACCATTTATACAAAAAAAATACGTGTTAGTCTCGATTAACAAAGCTTTCAAATATAAAAATACGTGTTAGTGTCGACCAACAAAGGTTTCAAATATAAAAATACGTCTTAGTGTCGATTAACAAAGGTTTCAAATATAAAAAAAATGCGTACCAAATGTATCGACTAACAAAGGTTTCAAATATAAAAATACGTGTTAGTGTCGATTAACAAACGTTTCAAATATAAAAATACGTCTTAGTGTCGATTAACAAAGGTTTCAAATATAAAGAAAATGCGTACCAAATGTATCGACTAACAAAGGTTTCAAATATAAAAATACGCGTACCATATGTATCGACTAACAAAGGTTTCAAATATAAAAATACGTGTTAGTGTCGATTAACAAAGGTTTCAAATATAAAAATAAGTGTTAGTGTTGATAAACAAAGGTTCCAAATATAAAAATATGCGTACCATATGTATCGACTAACAAAGGTTTCAAATATAAACATACGTATTGGCGTCGATTAAAATATAGGTTTCAAATATAAAAAAACATAAAATATTTTTTGTTCTTCATTTTATGGCTTTTTAGACGCACGAGATAAAAATACCAAAAAGTATTGCAGTACTTTGTTTTCTATCAAGTTGAATTGTGTCACCGGTTCGAACCCCGCGCCCTTCTAATACCTTCGAAAGACACAGGCATTTTTTCCGCGTAGTATTCAAGGGTATAAAGATACATATGACTTTGGTCATATTTATTATTTCGAAACAAAAATATTCCGATGTGCTCCAATGGTCTCACTTTGGCGTACCATCAGATCAAGTACAGTATTGTGGTAAGTGAGTTTGCTAGTGTGCAACGTTCACTAACTTAAAACAACTCAAACTCAGTGGATCAGCTTTGCTTTCCAACTAAATTGATATTGGACCGCCGAGGAGATCTTCAACAACAAGTCCCAGAGACGACGACAATATGACAAAAATGTTATACAATACAAAACAATGAGCGTTATTCGTTTCGCTTTGCTGTTATTCCTCAGACTCAAGTATTATTCAAAGAAAACTATTATGAAACTCGACAAATATTTGTAAGAGATATTCATTATATAATGGAAATTTTCAATTAGGATTCCAATACCCGGCAGAGATCCCGCTTGATTTGTTTCGTTAAGCTGAAGTTACTAAACAACTCGGGGGCATTCAGACATTTGAATAACTTCCGTGCCCGGGCGGGAAGGGTGCGTCGAGGGAGGAAGGCTGCTGCTGGTGAAGAGAACAGAACGGTAATATTGACATTAGAAAACTATCCGCCGACTTTGGAGGTTCCAATTAAATCACATCATCCCATCCCCCAGTTCGAATGATTTAAACATTTGTCAGTCGTTTGATTTTAACTGTTAAATTGGTTTCTGAAATGAATATAAAAGTTATTATAAAAGTTACAGTATTAGAGTTATTTCCTCTAAAAATGTTTTCTTTTAACCTTTCAATGATAAGAAAAAAATTATACGTATAATTGATCCATACCGTACCGACACAGTGAGGTTATATTCGCGTTCACGTTATTAAGCGTATTTTACCATCTTGACATATGATATTTGCTATATTTTACAATTAGTGTAGGTACTGCCATCTCTGTAAAGGATTGTGAATATTTTTGCTGTTATATGTTAAGATGATTTCTAATCAAGTGACTGTAATTATTTTTAAAGCTATCCTTTTGATAGCTGTTTTACTTAAAAAAAATCTCGTAAGTCGCTAGGGTTGGCGCATCAAAAGTATTTTTTAAGTGAATTATTCATAGTTTATCAGTTATTTGTATAACAGTGCTTTTTTGGTATAATTATCTCGTATGTCTAAAAACATTGTGAATTTTAAAGCAAACTTTTTATTTTTGAAATCTTTGTGAATGGACAATAATACGTATATTCATTTTACAATGGTATTTTTTTAGTTATAGATAAATTAAGCATGTATCATATTTAATGAAGTAAATAAAACTTGTTATATATTGTTAACATATTATATGGTTTACATTTTTTATTGTTTTGACAACCCTGAATTTTATATCGAAACAATAAAAACTCCATAGTTTTCTATTTAAAAGAAACATAAAACATGGGAAAGCGTTAAAAATCTTGTGTATTCAATTTTTAATAAATATTGCATACACTACCAAAGCATCCCTGAAGCAACTACTTTGTCGTTGCACTTGTAACCAGACTTGCTCTCTTTTTTGGACATCATTGGCAATCGAGCCAGACGCCCCAAGTAGAAAACGAGTGTCTCACTGACTTGACAACGGAGGCTGTCAATTATGTTGTTGTTTTATTTGTAACACATTAGAAGTATACAAATCAACCTGCCAAAACGATTTCCTTGAGACAATTTCTTCCATAATAAATACAAAGATATTAAACACTTTCTAAGTGAAAACCAACGCGGAATGCTAATTTACGACCCAAATAATACGGGTTTGATTCCTACCATTTTTTTAAGGATTTTAATTTGGTTTTGCCCTAACGATCGCTGTAAACTGTCAGGACTATATTTGATAAATTGCGTACCTCACGTCCTCGAAATTGTTAATTCGCGACATATCATAATTTATGAAACTTGTGGTGTCGAGACCATGTGCTTGCCTTGAAAACAGGAAGATTAAAATATTATGAAATACTTGAATATTTTAAAATACTAAGACAATAAAATAAGGGTAGCTACCCGGGCAGTCAGGTACATTTTTATTCAATGACAACATTGTCAAGAATGATTTTTGTCGAGGTTGGCACCACTTGTTTTGGTATTTCCTTGCTATGGGGAGTGAGGCGCTGGCAGCCTCTCTTCCGTTCGGAACGTGGTCGGGTGCTGACGTTGGTCCGACGCCGCTCTTCCTCTTCTATCACAGAACGTCAGAACGCCATCTTTAATTATGGGTGAATATTATTCCTTTTTATATTAATGTTGGATTTCGTCGCCACGCTAAAAACCCACCGAGTAAAGTAATTTCAAATTGTTATTGAAATCTCCCTTGCTAAATACAACACAGTCTTTCTTGCCAATTTTAAATTTTTTTTTCTTGACATTCGTCAAGTTTTTTTTCTATAATTTTTTTTCTTTTTTTTATAATATAATAAACTGTTTCATTCCAAATTATACTGTGTTTAATTGTGTCGCCTGTCCCTGCGAGAGTTGAGAGAGAGTTATTCAGAGTCAAAGGAACCCAACAAACCCCTGAGAGCCAAAGAGTTCCTGCCTCTTTAAGAAACCGGCTGAAGCTGAACGGGAGTGTCACACCTCATTTGATGGTAATGTGTTATATCTAATTTATGTATTGAAATGTGTACAACCTAATATTTTTTTAAATAGGAAAGAGGCGTGACAAAACTCTTCGTGGTTGATTGAAAAAAAAATCAAATTGTAATCACATGGTTGATTTTGTTTTCTATCGCTTCATGCCGTTCGATATTCCTCTTTACTCTTCAATCATCTGCGCAAATACTGTTAAATTTTCAGCATTCCTCAGCTTGCTCAAACATTTAATCTATTAAAAGTAATTGAATAATTGACGCAAGTGACAAGTAAAAAAGAATGAAATAAAACACACATCTACTGAAAAAAATCGAAATGCAAACAAAAGTGTTTAATATTGAACGATTCCCGTTTGATTCGCAAACCATTCGAGCGTTGCTAAGAAGAAAAACTTCCTAAGTACCCTGTCCCCCGTTATAGCGCAACGGAATGAAGAAATAAAAGGGATGCTCCATTTTGTTTTTTTTTTATCTACACTGTCTGCTTTGCGTGGACATGTATTATTTCGGCGTGTTATGTTTCGTAATGGTGTGTTGTGTTTCTGTGTCCCGTCGGTGTTTTCACTGTTCACACATAACAATGGCGGAATAGCGAGGCCCTTTTGTTTGCAGAGCGCACGCTATTTTAGTTTCCACGGAAAATTGCCACAGAACAGAGCCCGGTGCCCGCCACTTTTGATGTTTGCTTTCGGCCAAGACAACCGTACTTATGTCTGGATATTTCTCAAACCGTGGTCCGCGCCTTTCAGCAAACAACAGCCGGATATGAGCAGAAATTACACCGTAACGGCCGGGCCGATTCTTTGCATGAATATTCGATCAAGAAACGCGATTTATACTTCTCGTGCGTTTTTTCCCCTCCAGCGTTCCGAGAACAAACATTAAAATCTAATTTTATTTGTTTTTTCTCGTTGTTATTTTTGGTTGCGAAAAATGTTCCGCAGAAAGCGAATAATTACCTTATTTGCACTTGCGTCAAAACTAACCTATGAGTTAGTATAAAAAAGAAAACATAAAATTTGATCGTAAATTACGAGTTAAAAAAATACATGATTGAAGTACTCTCGAAGATTTTCACGGCTGTTTTGAAAATGTAAAACACTATTTTGAAAATGTAAAATAACTAAAGCAATACTCAACTTTTTTTAAATCATCGTTGACATTAAAAATGTAAAGAATATCTGTTTCGTTTAGTTTTTTTAACTTATTTTTCTATTTTTATGTTCAATTAGCGGTGAAATTGAATTGTGTTGATTGATTTTCGTTTGAATTCAAATCATATCGTGAATTGACCTCTTGGAGTGGTGCGATCATTTGCTTCAGAGAGACGGCGGGATGATGGTATGTACATTTTTGAAAAACGTCATATTTAATTTAAAAGAACTGCCACATTTTTACTTATTTGTAACAAAATGTATTAATTGGTCATTATTGTTAGTTTTTTTGTATTGTATTTACCTAAATAATATTCAAATCAATTATAAGAATCACGATTGGCTGAGTGAACGAGCTATTCTTGCCGCCAAGAACAAAGACGTCTGCAAACTTAACAATATTATTCAGTTCCATTTTTAATGTTTCGCAATTTTATATGTTTCTGTTATAACTTTCATTCTTCTTTTTCAGTGCAATCGATCTTTCATTTGAATTCAAATCATATCGTGAATTGATCATTTGCGAGCACGGCGATGAACGCGACAGACTGAGAGTGGCTGAAAGACATCAAAAATATTGTATACCCACAAGCATTGTGATATTAAACATTAGAAACGTGTGCTTTCTCTTTTCTTTCTTTTCCATTTAACCAGACTGAGCCACAGCAACGCGTTGCCGGGTGCAGCTAGTTAATAAATAAAATATTTACATAATAATAATCAATAATAATTTAATAATAATAAAAAAAAACATAAATATAATACACCGTTTCATTTTTCGTGACGTTCAGGCCAATTTGTCCTACAGCGCCTATAGAAGTTTCACTTCAAAAACATAAACTAGGAGTATTTTATACAAATATTTCTAAGAATTCGACGAAAAAGTGTTTAAGACACGTGAAACATTTTCCATTCTTTGGATATTTGTAGCCTCGGGGTAAGGGTAAGGGTAAGGGTAAGGGTAAGAGGTAGAATAACATGTAATGGGGATTTATTTTATAAGAAGAATAACAAAGTTATTTATTATTTAAACAATAGAATTATGATCTAGATTTGTACAATACATTGATAAAATTGTCAAACAACTATTTCATCAAGACAAAATGATTCAACAAACCACTATACTACATTCGCCAAAATATTGGCGTGTAGAGAAGACTTTCTTTGAAGTGTATTTGTACGTTTAAGAAAGGAGTTTGAAAGAGTATATACATGTTGCTCCCAAAAATAATACCCATTTCAAATAAGTATAAATTTACTATTTATCAACCCTTCCCTACCTGTGCTAAAAAAATCCGCGCGTTCTGGTACTGTGTATTCAATACACATGTAAAAATGAACGATTGAAAATCGAAAAAAAAAAGAAAATTCACATCGAATCGCTTAAATTAATTAAATTTGAAGTCAAAAGTGATAAAAATTTTAATTTAATTGCTGAAAACGTGAAAAAAACATCGAAGCCTACGTTCACAAAACGGGCGAAGAGACCACCTCAAACAAAAGCCAGAAAACTACTCAAGCGAGAGAAGCGAGCGAACTGAGATTCTATTTCTTGTGTTCCCATAGGTATACCAAAGTAGAGTGAAAGAGAGACGTGAATAGTGTCGCTTCCTCACCCATAGCGGTTTTTTAGAATGTATATACCGACGTCACACGTTTAGTTGTATTGGTGAATTTATTCCCGATTTTCACAAAATATCTCTGATGTGGCCGATAAGTGCTAATTATTAGTGATATAATTTTTTTCATTCAATGCGTAAATGTATTACGGAGGAATACCTTAAATCTGAACTCTGTATTTAGTATATTTATAGAGATATTAAAGTTTTTAGAAGCAATGTGTACTAGTTACACATCTAAGGGAAGCAAGGGTTAAAGCATATCTAAAATTAAAACTTAAATCGTCAAAAACACATGTAGAGTCGTTTTAGATATCTCAAATGCTCAAATGGATGACCGTTCTGGTTCATGCACTATTGATAATGTATCATCTGTGCGCAGTGTGTCCATTGTCTTCCATGGTTGATCTTAGTTAATTAACTATTATTGGTTTTGTTACATAAATATGACTTCTAATTAGTTTTTATAAAAAGTCCATAGACGTGAGATCTGGGGAGCGCGGGATGTTTTCAATGCTACCTCTTTGTCCAATTCATCAGTTTGACAAGTTTTCATCGAAACAGTCGTTCACACCCCTGTGGTAGTGGAGAGGTGCACTATAATAAGTAAATGAAAGTCCTGCTCATCCCCTAACTCATCATATCATAAATGCGCGTTATGACAAATTTCTGCAGAAAGTTTAAGTAAACGGCACGGTGTAAAGTTTTGTATACATTTTTTGGGACACTCAATACAACATCGATATTGATTTCTCAACCTGTGCAGCCTTATTGACGGATTTTTAGAATAGCGAGCAACTTGATTGCTACATTTTGATATACTGATGTGAAATGTATAACTTGAAAGCGTTAATCTCAAACAACCCTCTTAAGTCAGTCAGTTTCCTTCTGTCAGAAAAAGATATCAAATTCAACAATTTCATATAATAGGTAAAATTAAATTTTTGGCGCATTATGTTTTGTTCTACGTTAACCTTTCCCTTCCTGTGCTAAAAAAATCCGCCCGTTCCGGTGTTGTGTATTCAATACAAATGTAAAAATGAGCGGTTTAAAATCGGCAAAATAAAAATATTCATATCCAAGCGCTTAAATTAATTAAATTTGAAATCAAAAGTGATAATAATTTAAATTTAATTGCTGAAAACATGAAAAAAACATCGGCCTACGTTCACAAAACGGGCGAAGCGATCACATCAAACAAAAGCCAGAAAGCTACCGAAGCGAGAGAAGCGAGTGAACTGAGATTCTATTTCTTGTGTTCCTATAGGTGTACCGAAGTAGAGTGAGAGTGAGATGTAAATAGCGTCGCTTCTTCACCCATAGCGGTTTTTTAGAATGAATATACTTACGTCACGCACTGGCACACGTTTGATTGTATTGGTGAATTTATTCCCGATTTTCAAAAAATATCTCTGATGTGGCCGATAAGTGCTAATAATTATTAATATTATTTTTTCATTCAATGCGTCAATGTATTACAAAGGAATGCCTAAAATCTGAAGCCATTATTTATTATACTTCTAGAGATATTTAAGTTTTAAGAAGCAACGTGTACTAGTTACACATCACAGGACAGGAAAGGTTAATAAATCGAATGACATTTCTTTCTTATAATTTTTATCTATGGTTATAGATATAATAGGGTGTAGGGTGACAAAATGATTGAATTGTAATTTACTTTCCTTTTTACTAGCAACACATAAGGCATATTAAATTAATTCGCTTAATTGAAATTCCTTCTCGAAATAAATTTTTGTGCGTATATAAAGCTTTAAGCCTACTAAAACATAAATTTTACTAATAAGATCTCTTCTCTTTCTGATTTTGGACTATGCGGACGTCTGTTATTTGAATATCATGGAGGAAAAGCTGATCAAATTAAAGCGTCTTCAAAATGTTTAGCAAAGGTTTATATTGAATTTGAACAAGTAAAATTATATCACTTCATATCAGAAAGAATTGAATGGAAAAAAAGGACGCAAAATGTTCATACGGTAACTTTTGTAATAACCTTTAATTTTTCCACCACCCCTCTCTCAAATTATCTAGCAGAAAATATCCAACGTCTTTTCGATCAGGGACTTAAGCTATGCTCAAGTAAAAATGGTTTTTTGGCTCATTCGTTCTCTACTCTTTTTTACACATTGTTCGTTACTGTCCTTGCAGTGGATTCCAGACCAGTAAAAAAGTAAAGTAAGACTCGCTGTCACTCTTAATTTCAAGTCAGTAATGTGATGTGTTTTATTCCCTTTCCTTTTCTCTCCACCATTCCTGTATATGTTCTTAGATTAAATATATCACACTTATATTTCTAAAATTTATAATGTTATATTACACCATATCAATGACAAATAGTAAGTGAGAATATTTTCAAAAATAAAATATGAATAAATATTGAATATTATTAGTCCATTGGAACAAACTTAAACGTTCTATTTGAACATGTCTTTAATAAGTCATAAAAAAATATTTTAATTACAATCATTCGTATATCTCTGAACAATTCCTAATTGGCCATGTTGACATGCTGAAGAGCACATGAAACAACATTATCTTTGACACGTCACTTGGTTTATCGTTGTGAGTGTGTTAGAAATATTACGATACATGTAGAGAAACAGCTTTCGGTCCAATCTAGCCCGTGTGTTACCAAACGAACACTTTAATCAAATTGGGTGAGTTAATTTTATTCTTTTGAAAACCATCGATGATAAAACCTGAATCACCCGAATGGATGAAAAACCTTTTAATAAATTATTTATGGTTAAGGCATTAACATTGTGGTGGTTTAAAGGCATTGTAGTTTGTTTTATCAAACACTGTTTATTCAACCAGTGGAATAAACAGTGTTTGATAAAACCAATTACAATATTTCATGAATCTTCGAAAAGACTATAGTTCTACTTTGTGGTGCCATTTTTTCATAAAAGGAAAAAATAAGTAAAATAAAAAACTTATTTTATATTATTGTGTTCACCACAGTTATATTTTACTTATTTTTTCCTTTTATGAACCAATTACAATACCTTTGAATAACTTACACACGCAGTTCGCATGAATGACTCTACATAAATAATTATTTTTCATAACTATTTAAAAACAAATACGAGTATTATTTTGAAATTAAAATGTTTTATCGTGCATGTTGTAATGTGAAATGTTAACAAAAACGACTTTAAATAAGTGAAAACCTATTATGTGCAAAAATATGTAAATGCTAAAAATATTGTGATCTTGAGAAAGTGTCGACGTGCGCTGCGGCATTCTTTGCTTCCACAAAGCATTTTGAACAAATTGCGGATTTAGTTCACTTTGTGTTTCAATATGTTTCTCAGATATATAAAGCTTTGTGTTACGCGGACATAAATTGTCCTTGTTATTTTTTATGTTACCGCCATAACTAGATTTAAAGCGTTTAAAGTAAATTCATGATCACTCTCGCTCACTTATTTATGAATTTTTCTGTATAAAATGTTTTATATTTGAATTTTAATGAGCTTTAAAAAGTGAAAATACTTTAAGCTTTAATATGAGAGAATAATACATTTATATTTATTTTTCAGAAGCCGTTTAGTAACTTATAATCACTCCAAAAGCGCGGTTTTTATGTCACATCTCTCAAATAATGTGAACCTGCAGCAAAACTCTGAAACCAGCTATCATTTTTTTTAATATTTTAGTTGTACATAGTACAACCTGGCGTGGTTATTGCTGTGAGACAATCTCTTTCAACCAACCAGAACGATGTTTAAGAGGCCTTATATACTAACTAAACTGGAATACTGTTTAAACAACCTTGGTTTCTAACGAGATTTGAACCCGCCACCTCCAGGTTGGGGAAAGGGGTGTTTTATCAACAAGACTACGAACAACCAGGAGTTATCAATTAATATTAGACTCGCTGTCTAATTAGAGTGTTTTGAAATGCGACTGAAAAATCTCTAAATTTCAAGTTGGTAATACGAGTACTACTATGTGTATCGTTTCCAATTTTCGTTTCGTTATCGTCATCCTTTCCTTTTTTGAAGTGAAACTTCTATAGGCGTGGTAGGGCGAATTGGCCTGAACGTCACGAAAAGTGAAACGGTGTATTATATTATTATTTATTATTTTTGCATATTTTAATTATTATTCATTATTTTAATATAAATCATTATTTATTAAAAATAATAATTAGTATTATTTTAATATTATTGTGTGTATTATATAATTATTAAAATTGTGATTTATTATTAAAACTTAAAACAATAATATTTTTGTTATATACTTAAAATAATTAAATTATACAATAGATAACAAAAAAAAAATATTAATATATTTAATTTTTTTTAAAATATGAATTTTATATTATTAAGTGTATTATATTATTATTACAATTATTATTATTTATTATTTAAAATAATTTTTTTATTTAATTAAGAGAGATTTTCTTGAATTAAATTACACATAACCATTTCCTAATCCTAAAAAAATCGTTAACGTTAAATCAATTTTTCATAAGAGCTAAGAAGTTTCACTTCTACCGCGCGAGAGTCTCACAAATCTGTTTTTTTTATTCGATTTAAGATATCGTTATTTTATTGTTGTTATTTATATATTATAATAAATGAAATGATGTTGTTTTGTTAAAAAAAATATTATTTTTTGAATATTTTTAATGATGATGTAATTTTCTATATTATATCTGATTGGTAGGAACAGATTAGTACATGGCAATAATCACTCTAAATAGTAATCCAATGAAGTATAAAAATGAACAAACATGATAAACTTCTCAAGTACCTCGAAGCTATCAGCCTTCTATTCCCCAAAGGATGATTGTTCCATACAATAGAGCCTACACTCCAAAAGACCAATAGAGGTAGATACAAACTAACTGCTTCAGTGTTGGACTTCTCCCAGAGGACACAACCCTAACAAATCATTCCATCATGTATTGCGGCCTAAGACCAGTTAACGGTTTATTCATTATTAACAAAAGCATTGGTAATTGCAATACTATCTAAGAAGCTGTGGAAGATATACTATAATATGACATAGCGCGAAAATAAATTTAGAGCTCTTTTTCCGAGCTTTTCACCAAGCAAACTATAATTTTTGCCTTAGGAAGAACTTAGGCAAATAGTTCAAAGCTCGAATCGTAAAAAAACATCGTCCATACACACCTACAATCACACTTTGACCCTTACGAGATAGTCTCAAAGGATATATTGACGACCACCTTGGAGTAGAGGGTAAGACGTACTGTCTTCCATCCCGGGGATCGTGGGTTTGATTCCCGTTGGAACCCAGATTTTTTTAAATGGTACTAGTTGCATTAATCTCCTTTACACGCGTTTCTAACTCCCATCCCGTGATTGTGAAAGTAAATATGTATATATTAGAATGACACAACAAAGTATGGGCATTTGAATATAATAAAAAAAGAGTTGTCTTTCGTATAACGATTTTTCTGAATATTCAAATCATATTTACTATAGAGACAAACCATAATTTTAACGGTAAAAAAAGTTTTACACTGTGTAGCTGGGAATACTTAAATTAGTGGAATAACAAAGTATTATAATTCACCTTTGAATATTCTAATATAGATTTCCACTTATTTTAAGTCGTAACCTTTGATATGTTAAACAGTTAAAACTAGTTAACAATTATTTTCCTAACTGAATAAATAAACAAACAAGCGATTGTTTTTCCATCCAACATAATATTTAAATCCAACGTTAACCTTTTTATTTTTATCCTGATATTGTTTAGTTGAACTTCGTGTTTTTAATGTGTGTCTATTTTTTTTTTTAATTCTTCTCTTTTTATTTTAAATTAGTCCTGTGTTCTGTTATCATCAGGACTGCCTCTCTTGAGATGTTGACTTCAGCTATCTTTTAATTATTTTGAAAGTTTTCCTGGGGCACGACTGAAAGCGGGGGTTTTATGTATAACCCTTGTGTTATCCATACCTAGCTTGTGGCTCACCAGTATCTTATGCGGTTTCTAATCCATCTCACAATATCCCCCACTTCACACATATCACGGATACGGCTATTTCTAACTCTGTCTCTAAATGTTTTATCAGTAAGGGCTCTAAAGATTTTCGTTCTGAGTACATTTATAATTTGTTGTGCATGCTCTAGATCAGAGGTTCCCAACCCCGTGCCCGCGGGCACCATGGCGCCCGCGGAACGATTCGTATGTGCCCGCCACTATTCGACAGAGACAGATTTTTTTTTCACATATCGAGCCAATTGTTTCCTTTTGTATCAATCATTTTACTTGCCAAATAAATGTAATGGAAATGGCCGCATGTATTGCAGATTTTGTTCAAGGTAAGACAGAAGAACTAGAGTTATTTTGCTAAAATCCTTAATATCATTGGACTTTTGGAATACAGTGGACAGAGAAAAGTTCCCATTTTTGAAAAAAGCGGCATATAAAATTGAATCATTTTTCGGTTCGACATATTTATGCGAATCATTGTTTTCAAACATGAACTGAATAAAATCAAGATATAGATCTCGACTCACCGATGAGCATCTTTATGATTGTTTGCTAACAGGATTATCTGCTATCTGCTATCGTCATACTCTCCTAATTATGAGTATGAGGCACTGGCCAATGATATGCAATGCCAAAGATCACATTGACATATTGATATTATATTCTTTTATAAAATGTTTTCTTTGTATTTGTGTTTTTTGTTTACGTTTTGTAAATACATTTCTCTGTGTGTATGCAATTTGAATAGTAATTTTATTATTTTGAAACATTTTTGTTTATTATTTATTAATAAATTATGAATATAAGAAAATAAATTATGGGAAAATGAGAAGTTATGGAAGGAGTTTGTCGATTAAAAATATGTGGTGCCCGCCACCCTACCGATATTTTAGAATGTGCTCTAGAGTACAAAAAGGTTGGGAACCCCTGCTCTAGATCAAGGGCTGGCAAACTTTTTTGGCTGCGGGTCAAAATCAACCACAATGTGAATATTAAAGGGACGTTTGGGTCAGTGATATTTTCATTTTAAAACAGTCTTTTAGTGAATAATAAGATACATTTTATTAAGAAAATAATTACAATACGCTTTGAAAGTTTAAATATTAGTATAAAAACTAATAAAATTTTAATTATTATAAAAACAAACATAGTTGAATGAACTTTATTTATAAACTTTCTCTTCGATATTAATGGCTCCCCTGATGTTGAATTTGTGACGTCAATTTAGTCAAGTCTCGTGTGGTGTATAGTCAGTCGTTTTAAGACGAATACAAGCATCTGAATTTTCAGTAGTTAACCTGCTCCTGTTCTTGCTTAAAATAAAATACTCGTTTCATGTTTATGTTTTATAATTTATTTTTATATATTATACTTTTTTCGGAACTAAAGTGGATCACTTGAAATTAGTAAATGGGTCACTCGGTGACCCGCGGGTCACAGGTTGCCGACCCCTGCTCTAGATTTTATTCCATAACAGTTGTAGTAGGTCGTTGGAAGTCTTATACTAATTAGTTTGGCTTATGGTGTCAACTTTTTAAACCACAGTTTGTATCATCAGGATTTGTTTGTGGTAGGTAAACCTTGTCATTGACGAAGTTGATTAAAAATACGTCTTAAAGATGTAAACTGTAACATTTCTGAAACGTCAGCATCCTAAACCAAAGCACAACGTACAGCACCGTAAAAAACTCTTACAACGATTTCCTTACTGTTTTATTCACATGTATGTATTTATTTTTCCAGACCATATTTTGGGCAATGGAAACAGCAGGAGCTTTATTTACTTGGCTTTTTATTTCTTAGCAGAGATCACTGTGACTGTGACTGAGCAAATTGACACTTGACATTTGAATTCCATCCCCCGTTGAATAAGTTTGTCATCAATCTGCACAATATCTGCCAATATTAAGACACAAAAATGTTTTTATCTCGTTTGGTTAAATACATTTTGCCTACCATATTGTTTTCAAAACACATTATAGAATTTAGCACATAGCTTTTAGTCAAACACTAGTAAATTGATAAATTTCGAAACAGTTTTGTTTGATCAGATCACAAAACAATGAAAACCAATATACTAATATATCCAGTGCATGCATACGTGTACAATTTAATCAGCTCAATGCAGTATTCCAGCGATTTCGCTAATCGATAGATTTCGATAAATGATTTCAAATCATTAAAAGCGACGATCTACGTTGCGTGGATGGTATGAAGCTTGTCTTTCACCCGGGGTTACGGGTTCAATTTATGATAATACCCGACAAAGAAAATAAAACGTTGTTGGTCTGGCTAAGGAGTTCATTTGTTAACATATAACTCCATTTTAGGTAGTATTAATAACATATTTAATTATGAACTATGCGTTAGTGCCTACTTCTGTGGTTCTTTACCCGAAGATAGGATTATTGAGGCTGAAGACAATTTTGTCTCCTATCCACGTTCTTCAACTTATTAAATTATTCTATGCTAAAACGTACATTTATACTATCACGCCGTTTATCTGTCGGGGAAGATAGAGAGAAAAGAGTGCCAGACTTTCCTATCACAACGCACACTTTTTGCTTGTTCTGCATCCATACACCTTAGAGTTCTTTTTATTGTTTATAGTTAAGGCATTGACATTGTGGAGGTTTAAAAACATTGTAATTACTTTTATCAAACACTGTTTATTCAACTTTTGATAACGGTATAATCCTACCAGTTTCAAGGCTTTCATCTGAGTCTTGTTTGTGCAGTGTATTATATTATTATTATTAAATAATTATTGAGTTATTACTTGTTTTTATTAAATATTTTATTTATTTATAAATTATTATTAATTATTTTAATATTAATAATGATTTATTATTAATAATAATTAATATTACTTTAGTGTTATATTATTATTTGAATTATTATTTATCATTAAAATTATTATTAAAAATACATTTTTTGCTATATATTATTTTTATATTATTATATTGAACAATTATTTTATTTAATTCATATTATTTAATATATTAAATATATAAGTATGATAATATGTATGTAATTGTAATATAAATAATTATATTAAAATTTTATTATAATAAATTATAATATAATTAATCAATAATACGTATGATATAATAATATAATACAAATAATACAATTAGAAATAAATAATTAAATAAAAACATAATAAAAAAATAATTATTTTATTAATTAATAACAACATAAAAATATTAATTTATTTGATTTTAAACAACATCAATTTAATAATAAGTGTATTATATTATTATTCAAATTATTATTTATTATTAAAAATATAAAAAATTTTTTTTTACTAATTAAACGAAACTTTCTGTAATTAAATCCTACATAACCATTTTTTATTTAATTAAGAGAGTTTTTCTTGAATTAAATTCCACATAACCATTTCCTAATCGTTGACAAATGGAAAAAAGCAACGCATAAAATCAACTTTTCCTAGGAGCTAAGAAGTTTCACTTTTCACGCATCTATTTTTTTTTTAAATCAGTCTTGTTTTCACCAAAAACGTTTTCCTGTTTAGTAAGAATACACTGACATTGGTAAGAATACAGTAATAATAATAATAATACAGTAGTCAACTTGCTAGGTTGTACTGTATGGCCGCCGTTACACGCTCAATCTGGATCGCAATCCGCGATCCAAATCGACGATCTCGGATTGACGGATCGCGCGAGTAGTCGCGTATTATTGATCGTGTAATGTAGATTACACGATCAATCCGATTTCCATCAGTCCACACCCCGCAGCCGCAGTGGCAACATCTTTCTCAACTCAAAATGGACGTAAAAATAAAAAAAATATAATCTGTTGTAGCCCTAGTTCTGACCGTAACTTTGTAAAAGCGAGTTCGAAGGAAACGTTGGGTTAAACAGTGGCTACGAATGAGATAATTGTATACCCATTTAAATCTACTAAAATAAATACGATTAACTGCTAAAAAAGATGACTATAAAAATTACTTCAGGATGAGTGGAAAATGTTTTGATGAGTTGTTAGAAATGATAACCTCATACAAATCTAAACAAGATACTTGTATGAGAAAAAGTAAAACACCTGAAGAAAAATTAGCAGTAACATTGCGTTATCTTGCTACAGGCAGAAATATTGAAGACCTTAAATTTTCTATCATGTCTCCTGCATCTATCAGTGAAGCTTGTTATTTTCTTTAAAATTCCCGATAGAGAGCATACGTCCAGCTCTATCGGTGCATAAACGTCGACTGACGCGATCTTACACGACCTCACACGAACAATCCCGATCGCGAGCAGCGGATCGCAAGCGTGATTTCAAAATATCCAGATATTTTGCGATCCGATTGATCAATCCATCAATCCGCTCATTACACGGTCAATCTTGACCGCGATCATTGATTGCGATCACGGATTGCGATCCAGATTGAGCGTGTAACGGGGGCCTAAGCGACGCCCGAGTTAGCCCCCAACCCTGCCGCGCTGCAGTAGCTGTTGAGCTGGCAACGAGACTAGACCTACGCCCGTTCCGTGAGCGGTGCCAGATGGTTTTTTAATGTTTTCAGCAAATAAATCTCAATTATTATAATTTTTAACTTCAATTATAATTAATTAAGGGGATTATCTATGAATGTTCTTATTTTTCCGATTTAAAATCGCTAATTTTTGATCGCGTACTCACTACCCAACACCGGAACACGCGTTTCATTTTTATCACCGTAAGGGAAGGGTTAAAATCACAAAAAAACATTAATATTCTCATATTGAATTCATTCTACTTCGTTACAAATTAAATCTCGAAAAAAAGTGTTTATCGAACTGAATAGAAACTAACATAGATTCTATCCTTTATTTGTCAGGTGTGGTTAGAAACTCAATACATTTCGGATGGGTTATTTGTCAGTGTTGGTTGGAAACTCGAATAAATTTAGAATAAACACTTTGTCAGTGTCGGTTGTTGTTAAAAACTCGAATACAATTCGAATGAGTTCTTTGTCAGTGTTAATGGTGGTTGGGAACACGAATAGGACCTTACCCTACTGAGCTGGTTGGGCATCTGCTGCACCTGCTGCGCGGGCGAGTGGTGATGCTGCGCGTGCGGCAAAGGATGCCTAGCTAGTTCAGGGTTGAGCTGCAGGATGAGGTCCAGCTCCACCTCCTTGCCCTTGGTCTCGCCCCGCTCGAACCATTCTACTGTCACACTCTTCGCCTCTAGGTTCACCCCGGACACCAATGCCGAATGGACGCGTCCTATGAAAAAAATAGACAATTTGTTAATTTTTTTTCATTCAACATACACATTCAATAAATAATTTATCTAGGCTTGTTTAGTGTTCGAAACCATCCGAGGACGTTTCTTTATCACGCAATATATCTCATAAGTATCAACTTGAGAAGTTTATTGAATTCCTTTAATGTAACCGTTGTACCAAAGCAATGCATAAAAGCTTTTATTTTTTATAAATAGAAAAGAAATGAAATTTGAAAGACTTAGTAATATTAAATCAATTAAAACAGTTTGAAAAAAATAGCAATTTGAAGTTTTTCGAATGCGTTTCTATAAAAGTGGAATTATCAATTACTATTTTAGCGATGTATAATTAATGAACGTAAATACTTAATTTTAATCGATATCTGTACAGTCAAAGATATCGAAATCTTGTCGAGAATTACATGAAAGCCGTACTCTATCATCGACTATGTTAATCACGCTTTAGTTGTCCTATCACGTGAAATAAATTTTATCTCGAGTATCGGAACGCTGAAAATATTGAAACTTCTTACGACACTTGTTAAGAAATGCTGCAACGAATCAGATGTACCCTTAGAGTGAATAAATTTACTAAACGGCTCCATAGAAACGAATTTGAAAGATTTGTAAATGAGACTTCACTTCAAATAATAATGAGACATATTGGTTCGAGTGAAGTTAAGTACTGTAGCAATGGATTGATTATATTGCAGGAATGAGGTGTGGATCTGTGGAGGAGTCATTCGAAGATATGCTCGCGAAAGTAGAAAACCAAAAAAAAATCCCCCAAAACTCGCTGGATTAAAGAAATCCTGAAAAAACAAAGAATGCTGGCAAACGACGGGTGATGAGAAAATAAATGGGAATGGAACACTCACGAGGAGACCTTTATCCTGGAGTAATTTATTACGAATCTAAAAATACGTAATTATGAATAACAAAGGTCAATCAATTTGTTATATTTCCATGAACCCCATAAGATTTGGGAGACAAGCGTATTACCAAATAGACGACCTCCGTGGCCTAGTCGGTAAGACACTCCCAACCCGGAGGTTGCGGGTTCAATTCCCATTGGAACCATGATTTTTTAAAAGGATTCCAGTTAAATTTTCCCTTCAGGCCTCTTAAACATATTTTGGTTGGTTGGAAGCTATTGCCCCATGGCAATAAGCCCGTTAGGTTGTACTGTATACAACGAAAGTGTAACACAATACAATACAACATTATGGCAAAAATCTTATTCATAAACATTATTTTAGAGAGAAAAAAATAAAACATAGATCAACATGGCTAGATGGTAATACATTTATTTTCCAGCCCGGGAGTTGCAGGTTCGATTCCCTTTAGTAACCAAATAAATGTTCCCTAAAACAGTTTTTTAGGTATTTCTCGGAATTCCGACGTACCAGGGTAATAAAAAATACATATTATTGCAACGATTATAATCACGTCAATTTGTTTGAGAAGCAAAAAAAAATCCAAAATTGTTCCCCAGTGTAATTTTAATTTCTGTAAATTAACGGCTACACTTATTTTTTTATGAAATCGTTAAATATTTTTCAATATTACTTCTCAGAAAAAATTTGCACTGCATTATTGAACCCAAAAACATATTCTACGAATTTTCTCAGTAATTACATTGATATGCAAATTTCTCGCACTTTCATCAAGATTTGCAATTCAATATGCAAAAAAAATATTTCCATTCAATTACAAAAAAACAGTTTTAAATATTCACAATAAAAATACTGAAAAAAGTTAAATACGAGTAATATTTTACGGAGTTATTTAATTTTTAACTTTCAAGAAATACGAGTACATATAACTACATTTTGAAAAAGTCGCCCATTGGGTGTGTTTCTCCAGATTTATCAGATACAAACCAACTGGCATTCACTCGTATTTTACTACTTTAAGATATATGCAAGCCATCGCGCCATTCTTCTGTCATAATAAGCATAGAGGATAAAGCGCCAGGCTTTTCTATTGCGACCCACATCTTTCGTCTCCCTCACATACTCGTACAATACCTTTTTATACAGCTCCTTCGATTTATCTAATTTAACATTTCCTTCTTTCAAAACACCATTCACTTAGTCCAATCAAACTTACTTTAATCTTCCTCTGCCACACTTTCCACTCACATTCGTGCAGTATATATTTTTGTCAGTATTTCAGCATTCATTCGATTTCAAAGTAATATTACATTAGAATCTCCCTGTACGTGACATGTTTTAAAGTCCCCAATTGAGAATTTTTTTTTAACAAACCGCAGTCAATTTGTACGGGGTTTGCAAAATTTAATTTAATTTAGTTTCCTACTTTAAGATAAGTAGGTATATTGTTGTGTTAAAAGCGACTAGATTATTTACAGCTTTGTTTCTTAACATATTCAACCTTGCGACCCCAAAACTATTTTTTTTAATTAAGACTTCGCGATCTCCCTGCAAAACCTTTATATCTTGTTGATGCATGCATGTGCACGAGGCCGCACAAATGTTGTACTTGCACAAAGACATAAGCCTTATCAGGTTACTATTGTGCGTCACTTACAGGGCAGGTTAACAATTTGAACTTTCCCGCAAGTATGTATACAAACGACAAGACCACAATGAAGCGCTAGTTCGATTAGATATGTGTAAAAATAATGGAATAAACAATGTATAACTTGGGACTATATTCATTAAAAATAAATATGTTCCTTTTTCTCAGAAAATTTGTTTTTTTAAGTTATTTTTATTGTCGCGACCCCCCCCCCCCCCCCCCCCGATATCCACTGATCCTGATATTTTATCGCGATCCTCTTGGGGGCAACCCACAGATTCAAATTCAACCCAAATCACATATGTTTCAAAATAAACCCTCACTCCCGACGTAAATACATTTTATGGAGACCCCGTGACATACAAACGATTGAAAGTTTGAATTCGTATAAATACATTTTTGAAAAAGTGTTTTTCGTGTCGATCAAAACATATCATACAGGATAAAACACGATGGCTTGCAATAAGTTGGAATTAAAATAAATTTAAAAACAAAATTAACACAGTACATTTATAAACACTACACCATTTTGTAAAATTTGTGCATACGTACCTAATCTACCTTTTCCCCTGTTGCGGTTTAGTAAAAGACTTAATAAATAATTTTAAACAAACGCACCCGACAAACAGAAATTCACTCTCGATTCTTGGAAAAGTATTGAAAATATAGTGCAAATGCATTGTACAATCAATTAGACGAGCCAACAGAAGTAACATAATCTTACGTTCTCACAAAAGTAAACATCGTCACAGTTCTTGACAGTATTTTGTCTTGTTTTTGTACGTCTCGTCGACTCTCAATTAGGTGTCAGTAAACACATGTCATGTAAATTTGTGAATTGCATATTCAAATAAAGTATTAAATACACAGTACTCCCTCCATTTACGCGAATTCGCCTTAACGCGGTTTATTCTGTTTGTAACGGAAATGAACAGCCAAGCAGCAGACTTTAGATAGATTATTTAAGTTATCAACATGGATGATTGAAACAACTATGACGAAAGTAACAATGAAAGATTCATTCAGAAAGAATGATTTTGAATTAATAGGTATAGCATCTTGTAAGTTCTGTATTTTTTCTTCGTATAAATAAATCTAATAGCTCTCATAAAAAATGTGTGTTTTATTAGTTATCTGTAACCATTTATACGCACTTATATGTAACCATTAATATAATACTTATTAAAGAATAACTAAAGCTTTTTTAACTAAGTAAGAATACGTGTATCTGGAAATATGTTAAAGATCAGCTATTCTACACATATCATTAAATGGATTCATTTACGCAAACCAATTACAATTACCCGAGTATATGGAGAGATAACTGTAATCTGTATCAGGTGACACCATATTTAAAATATTAAAAAGACAAGTAATAGTGAAAATTTCTCCCGCGTGAAATTGCGTATACGTTACTGCATTTACTTAAAATATTACACAAAGGAATTCCCTTAAGAGAAAAAATTTCTATATTAAATTTCAACATAAAAGTCCATAGTTTCCTGCATTCAACTTATTGGTTTATCGTCGCAAATTTGCTAGGTAGTGGTAAGAATTAAAGTTTGTATTGCGAAAAGTTCTATTGGGTTTTGGCGTAAGGACATTAAATATAAAGTTTTAGCTTCTAATAAATGAGCCAGATCCATGCATTTAAAACGTAAGCAAAATATAACATATAATCTGATCTGTGATATGATTTTTTTGCTAAATAGTCCACCCATACTATTATAGAACGATTTATGCCATTTTTGATCAAAATGATAAAAAAAGTACAATAATTGCAACATTTATTATGTTTTTTAGCTTCAATTAATAAAATCTCACATCAAACTGCGTCAATAATAACGATTTTTTGACAGTATAAAAGGCGTAACTTTGATCCATAAAAATCGATTAACAAATAAGTTATTGAATCAGACAGCAGACATCAATACCTATACATTCAGATATATCTTACACTTTTTACAATTGTACGTTACACATTATGTACGTTAACATACATATTGCCATGGAAATAAAAGTGTTAAAAATGAGAGGAAGAACAAATCGAATAACTATTCTATTTAAGCACACAATTCTTATACTTTATTGTCGCCTTGATCTCACGCTTCAACATTCTTGTTAAGTACTCAGGTGTCCTGGGTTCTATTCTCAGGGTGTTCCGTACTGGTTTTACTTTCAGGTCCTTTTTAATTCGAATTTAATATACTCGTATAATATTTATACATATAAATATTTTCAACGAATTTCAAAAACCTTTGTCAAAAGCAGGTCAGCAGGTGAAAAAGTTAAAATACTATGAATATGCAAGACAGTTTGTAAGATATTAAAGAAAAACTATTAACATTAAACGATTCTTTAAATAACAATATAACAAAAGAATTATAGGAATTATCACGCAAATATTAAATAAAATATTTGTGATAATTACGTAAGATGAATCGCCAAAACCTTTTTGATCAGTGATGATTAACGTTCTTAAATAAACACTGGTACCCAAAAAAAGGTCTCAATTTGTACAATACAACTGCGATTTAATAAAAGTGCTGTGTTAATTTTGTGAACATCTGTGGTTTTCATACATCATATTATGAGTGCGTTCATATTATGAGTAGTTAAAACCTTCTTATCATGTCAAAGGTAGTCAATTATTTCCAGCCAGAATTTTGTCACTCGGAGAACACTGGGCGAACAAAACAGCAAATAGCCGATAAAATGAGGAACGATTCAGTGTTCAGAGCAAACACATGTTTAATATTCATTGAAAATGAGCTCAAATATATTGCACAAGTAAAAACATTAATTGATCATAAAACATGACGATTCTGGGAGTGGTCCACACATTAGTGCTATCTATCAGACAATAACTTAATTGACATGAAAATAGTCAGCCAAAATTAAAATTTACACTGTTATACGACATAAAACATATTGACTGTGGCAATTGAAGCTTGGATGTCGGAAAAAAACTGATGAAAATTAGATAATTGCGTAGAATGTGTGGAAAAACAAAGTATGATAGACAAAAGAATGTGCCATAATTAGGAAATATTGAGAATTGAAAGAAAATGTAGGGTTAAAGATGAAAAAAGGAGCATTGAGATGATTCGGGCACGTAGAAAGAATGAAATATTTACCTGGTAAATATATTTGAGTAATATATGTAGAAGGTGAAAGAAGTTTGTTAAGGCCCAGAAAACTTAAGCTGTATAAAATTCTGAAACGAAAAATTCAAATCTTAAAAATAGGAGAATATGCATGACGGGGTAGACGCGAAAGTTGTATGTAATAATATATCTCCTAAAGTACTGGAGAACTCTGAGAAATGCCTTCTGGTCTCAGGTTCGAGGAAAGGAAAATCCTAATCTATTTCCTTCTCGTGGTGGGGAGTGAGCAACGACCTCGTGTCGGCAAATATAGACAGGGACCGAGCGTTGGCCGGAATAAGCTGACCACCAACTTTCGTCTGTTGTTTAGGGCACCCTCTTGTCCTGGAGAAGTAAATAATCTCCAAAGGCGGAAGAGCTTTCGTGGTCAACGGCATAGGATGTGGAAAGAAACGGGAAACTACCACATTAAAGGCCCAAGTGGCATCCCAAGAACCAGCAAAACATGATTCAATCTCAAGTAAAATTCTCCGGAGGTTTGGAGGAGAAGAGTTGAAATTGCTGCAAACCAGTCTTAGGACTGCAACCACGGACTAATGAAGTAGACATGAAGGGACTCGGTGTGATGATGAGGATGATGATGATATCTGTAATATCTTAAAATGAGCAGTCTTATTCTAGTAATGTATTTTCTTCCCCGGAATCGATATTAATGTATTATGTAACGTTTCTTCGCCTTGCAATTGGAAATGAATACCTGAAAATCTTGAATCAACAACTTGAATTGTATTTCCACGACAAAACAACTACGAGTATATTATACGAAGAATAAGAACATTGGAGATGAGTTGTGAATCGGTGGAAGTCGCGTGATTGTGAAAATAAAGCTAATATCTTATTCATCTCTAGAATTATAATTTGATACAGCAATTATTTTGAATATGGTTTTATTTCCGTCGAGAAATAATGTCCGCCATGTACATCCCAATTTAGAATGAATAGGCCAGTAGGTGACTCGCGTGAGTCATCGCAGGCTGCGGAGACCAATGCCTTCGCCTCCGCCTCCTCTCAAAACAAATCCGAACCATCAACCGTAGACGCTGCTCGTCAATTCAAAAGTGAAAATTATTTACCTCTGCCTCGAGTTTGAAAGAAACGAAACGATCAATACTTTGTATGCAAAAACTAGTCACTATCTAGTACTGAGTAAGAACTAAAGAAAATATTTCAACGCGTAGAAAGTCGTTCAGCTTCAATTTATCGCAATTTTAAAACCAATGATCCAATAAGACCCTTTCCAAGCGAGCGCAAGAGACAATAAGAACAAAACGTGGTAACGGTCGAAGTATATGAGTCACTCTCCAGTCGAGAGAGGAAGTCGATACACGATGCCGCCGCAACCCAAGGTCGGCTTCATCGAATGCACCGCTCGGCCCGCTGTCGGTTGGGAGTTGGGACTATCGAGTTTCGAGTCACAAGCGCTCACTGCTTTTCCACCGACTATTTTTCCAGACGTGCCGGCAACTCCTCTAGATGCTATCTAATAATTGTTTCGTGTGACACATGCTACAGAAAACA
The DNA here is from genome assembly GCA_949825065.1 of Odontocerum albicorne. NCBI lineage: Eukaryota > Metazoa > Arthropoda > Insecta > Trichoptera > Odontoceridae > Odontocerum > Odontocerum albicorne. Next base: position 52,965,825 of record OX463842.1, on the reverse strand, counting down.
ATGCAACACAATATGAAGTATGGAATAGAAATGTTTTGATAAAATATAAGCTTATACAACATTAAACCATTATGCTATTCTTGATGAATGTTTTATGTAGAATTGAGAAAGGAATCTTGCGATCGTTTGACTACATTGAAGACTTGCGAAACAAATATATTTATATGGAAGAATGGAGAGCGACGAAGGGGTAGACCGAGGAAAGAGTAATTGTTGCAAGTTTAATTGAGAGGGGAAAGGTTAGAAGTATGAGAAACAGAAGAGTATAAATGTGGACGAGACTAATGCTGTGTTCATGAATAGAAAGGCTTGGAGAATTGTCCATTGTTTCATTATTGGTGAATGTGAGCATGCATGACGAAATGTATGGATGTGAACAAGGCAAGAGCTGTGTGCATGGATTGAAGATATGTTATCTCTGCCTATCCCAAAAAAACACGGCGTGATAGTATGTATGCGTATGACATTTTTCTAGATGGAATAAAACTGGATACTAGAAAATTAGAGGTGATCGCTGTGCACAGAAATGTACTGTTCAAAACCCGAGTCAATCCCCACGGATAGTATGGGATTTTATTCCGTCTAGTTTTTGATGATATAAAGATATCTTAACATATAACTAAGTAATCGTTCTTAATTTCAAAATAATTTAGCTTTTCTTATTAAGTCTTAACAATTTTCTGTTCAAGTATATTAAATAAATCAATTGATATGATAGTGTTTTTATTATAAATAAATAGTTTTTGGACACTCTTAAACGAGGCGCACGACCGCGCAGTAACGCGCTAAACTTACGTAAGGAAAGTCAACGGTTCGAACCCCGCGCTGTGATACTTCCCTCAAATAACACATTTTTTACCTAGTATTCAAGGTTAAAAAGGATACCTATGACTTTTTTTAAACAAATACATCTATAAAATATTCACAGAAAAATGAAATGCACTAGAAAATGTAGATGATAGATATACAGGCGAAGTATCCATGTCCTATCTGTCTTCCTCAAAAGAGAAATACCCTAATGATATGCAATTAAGTAAAATTTTCCTACCAGAATAAATAAGATTAAGTATTTTTTAATAGATTTTATTGAAAAATAAACGTGTTTCTTGGAAATACTTCCAAAAAATATTTAAAATAAAAGATCAAGTGTTGGTAAACGCAAGAAAATAAATAATAAAACGGGACTGTTTCGAGTTAGAGAACACGAATCGTTTACTGTTAGTGGTAATAGAGAGCTCCGAAACCGAGCTAATTATTTACAGTTAAGTTAGTCAGGTGTCTAGCTGCCGCCCATGGGCAGACATGTGAGAATTTTCCCACGAAATTAATGAAAGCATTAATAAAGTAATAATAACGGTACGGTATGTGTACGAGTCGTTTGAAAATACGAATGAAAGAAACTTGGAAAAACTTGGATTCTTATTGAAATGCGATCGATATTTTCAATTTGAAAACGAAAAAAATTGACCTTCATTTTAATTACTAATATTCAATAACAGTAATAAAAAGTTTTGATAAAATTTATTTCATTGAAAAAAAGTGTCATAAAATTTATACAAATTTATTTTTAAAGCATATTATAACAAATAACTTTTTTTATAATATTCATCCATTCATGACACTGCTCAACATATCAGAATTAGTGATGCTTGTGTGTAGCCAGGAGATAAAATTGTGTGCGACCCCAATAACCGAGCTCTCAAGTTTTAAACGACTAGTAGGCACTTTACTTATAGAAATACTACCATATGTGGAGAATTCAATAATTTTCAGGAAAAAACAATACCCCTGGTATTGCAATTAATAATTTGTAAGTCATGCAACACTTACACGTTATATTTTTAAGTGGCTCTAAAATCAACTGAATAACGTATTTATTTATCGTTATAAATACTAACTAATTTTTATTAAAGGTACCATAAAATCAACACAAATATATTTTTTCTTGTAAAAGTAGAGGATGGAACGAGTGCATCGCTGGCTTATCTTCGGCTGATGAACTAAATTCATATTTTTTAGAAAATAGATAAACAATAAGTCATTTATTAATTATTTTAATAATATGAAGTGGGACTAGTAAAATGTATCAAAACCCATCTAATTCTATTTTACGACTGAATAATTTAGTTTTTTTTTCTGTTCAGACTTTTGTTTGATGGACCGGCATACTCGTACTAAAGAACTCGACAGGACTTATCTTAACTGTTTGACCATCTCATTCATGAGTGTATGCTCGAATAAAGAAAAATATACAAAAGGAAAAATGTGTAATTCAAGGATAAAATCCGTTTAATACAAAACGAAACTATATCACTGATACATACATACCATTACGCCTTGTCCCTTTTGGTGTAAGCAGAAATGACATATCTCCATACCTTTCTATCCATGCCCGCAGCTCTAGCATCGTCCACATCTATCTATATCTGGTCATAAATGTTCTCATGTTTCTCATAATCTTACTATTTCCTCAGTTAAACTTTCTCCAACTATCTCCTTCCACCTTTTCTCGGCCTAAGTCTTCCTTCGCTCTCAATTAATTTCAGATAGTTTTGTAAGTCTTTTTCTGTCTTAATTTCACGTATAAGAATACATATCTAACTAAGAGTTATCCATTATCTGACCATTTTTTACTGTATCAAAGATTGTGATAAATATATTGCGCAAGGCACTTATTTCTACATCATTTATTATACTACATATCACACCCTTTCAATGCCCAGGTATCGCCTGCACAATCAAGGATGGCACTAGCATATCACTGTGCACAATATTTTTTGCGATTATAATGAGATCATGCGATTGATTTATTGACAAAAAAGTACTTAATCTGATGCGTTTCCTTAAATACCTCCAAACATGTAGAATGTGAGTTGAATCATTTTTGATAAAAACATTCAAATCTGTATCGGATTATATTTCTTAAAAACACATTCAGTAATTTGTTTTTAACAAACACTGTTTATTCCACTTTTTTGTGACGGTATAACCCTACCGGTTTCAAGGCTTTCACCTCATCTTCAGGGGAGCGCAAACAAGACTTCAGTCTTATTTTTTCCGTAAGATATAGGAGAAATGCACTTAGAAATTCCATTTTCTTGAGAAGTTGGGCAAAATAATTGATATACGGACAGATTTTCCAAAATTATCCAACCGTAACACATGTTTTGGTTTATTTGAAACAACATATATTAATCCTATATATGCAAAAAAATATTCCATTTTAATGGGTATTTCATGGTTAAATTCTGTCTAGAATATTTTTCCATACAACTCCACATAAAGTAGTGAAATTTTATCCACTAATTTTCAGAACAGGTAAAATGTAATAAATAAGCAGATGCGAATCGATAGCAAAGTTCAAATTTATAATATCCGTGTCAGGCCGATTATGACTAATAATGTTGAAACCAGAGGTGATACAACTAGAACAAAAGCCCTTTTCTCAAACGTTCGAGATGATAGGTCAGAAATTCTTAAATCCGACAGACCTGCAACACAGAGGACATACCATAGTCAGATGGAGCAGGAGGAGAATCGAAGGAGAAACCAGCAGGACGAAGGTAAAATGTGGGTTGGGTCCTTTTTGCATATAAATATACAAATGTTTATCGGATTGTATTTCTCATTAACACACGTCAGAAAAGGCGAAGTTTATCCAATAACGGTAGTGAAAAAACACCACACTATCGCGTTTCATATCCGAACAGAATGAGAGCGTGCTGAGTTCATGAGAATACTTCCTAATAGAATATTCCGAAACAGGGTAAAACAATAACAAAAAAACTAATATTATGTAAAGCCACGTAACAATGACTGGCTGTCGACGGAAAGATCTAATTCGAGTAGGCGGTTCGCAACCCGTTCTACTCCATCTCGTTCAAGACCGGATCGCTAACTGCTTGCAAAATATCGACATTAACTTTTTTAAGATGTGTTGTCAGACTATTATTGAAGCTGAAAAGTGTTCAAGTAGCAGAACTGTACTTGTACAAGAAGAAACATTTTTGAATATCCAAAGATTTTTATTTCAAATTTACAAAAAATACTCGTAAATATAACACTGTTTGTACACAAAGTAAATGTTGTATTGAAATAAATGCCCATCGAATTCAATTAATTACACTTTCGTTGTATATAGTACAACCTAGCGGCTTTATTACATTGTAGCAATCTCTTTCAACCAACTAAAAACCCTTTTTAGAATAAATTAGGTTCCAACAAGAAACGAACCCCTAACAACAAGGTTGGAAGACGAAAAGACAAGACCAAAGAGGGCGTCAGTTCATTATTAATTTTACACAATCATGCGCTCACTAAAATACAGAATAATATCATTATCAACACTATCACCATCATGCCTTATCGGGAAAGGCAGATAGAATAGATCTCCACTTAATTTTATCTTCGGCTGTGTACTTACACCTTGTTATGCAAAATCACATTTTTAACACTATTCGGTCTTCCATTTTTCAGTATATGATTAATTTGATTATGCCACGTTTTCATAGGCTTTCCCAAAATTCTCGTATACAAACTAATCGATTTTTTTGTTGTAAATCTTACTTCATTCACTGTTTCTATGTGGCTAAATCATATCAGTGGGCCTTTCTTAATTTTTAACACAACGTTTTTTTTATGTAATTTTCTTCCAATGTTTTCATTCTATTTTATTACACTTTCGCTGAATACCGTACAGCCTGGCGATTTTATTGCCATGTGGCAATCATTTCCAAACAAGCAGAAGTATGGTCGGTCAACATGCCTTAAGTGAAAACCTGACTAGAATCCTTTTTTTAATCAAGGTTCCAACGGGAAATCAAGGTTCAAACCCGCAATCTCCGGGTTGGAAGTCGGGTGTTTTACTAACTAGGCCACGGAGGTCTTCTTCTATATTCTATTATATATTTTATCACACATTCTACGGAACACTCGCATTTCCGTTGCATTAATCGCTGTTTTGCAATTTCCAAACTTGCAAATCTTAAGGTTGGGATCAATACGCCTTTGAGCAGGAAGGTTTGCTTGCCTGAAAATGCTCCGACCAATAAAGACAAAACAATATGACTATTCAAATGTTCAATAATGCTTGCTTTAGTGATAATCGTAAACTAGTAGATCGAGTTAAAGGAAAAAAAATGCAGAAAGAAAAATAACATGAAAGATATTTATATCACAAAACTAGTTAAAACCAAAAATAATTTGATGTATTTTTTAGTAATCAGACCTTGCACAGTAGGATGGAGGTTACTAAATTATATTATTTTTGTAGAAATATATAATCTGTGAGTATGAAAAAAAAGGAAATTGTCTCAAATAATCTATCTTGTCGGCGATGCTTCCGCATAATATCCAATCTGACTTCAGATATCGAGCGGTTGCCGACAATATTTATGTCAGATTCATAAGATACGAGATCATGTCTTTTTTATCGAGAACTACGCCATATTTGGGTGGTAAATTTTGCCTTGTCGAAGGACCAATTTGCCAGACAGGTGAGGTGGCGGGAAAAAGACACCAAATAAACATCTATTCGAAGCAACGATAGCTAAATGAATGAATCAAGGCGTGGCATATTCAACAGAGCGAGTAAAACAATGTGTACATATTTATTTCTGTCTGCGACATTAACGTTCACTGTTAATGAACCACTACGTCAAAACACGCAGTTTAAAATCATGGAAATCACAATCGGCTGAACCGTTGAATTAACTGGAAACGAAGAAGTTAATTAATATATTAGGTGTACAAATAAGTTTCCGCCGTTTTTTATCAAAAATTGGGCATTTATTGTGAAAGAACGGAACCTCATGTTTTATTCGAAGTATTGCCCATCGCTTGCCACTACCTTTTCCCATCTTTCTGGCAGCATACGGATACAGCGTCGGAAGAATGCTTCATCTTTTGAGGCTATCCACGAATCGACCCAATTTTTGGTATCTTCATATGATGTGAAGTGCTGCTCAGACAGGTCATGCGTCATCGATCGAAACAAGTGAAAATCAGAAGGAGCAATGTCTGGTGAATACAGCGGGTGGGGTAAAACTTCCCAATTGATTGTTTCCAAAAAGGTTTTGACCGGCGCCGCAACATGTGGACGAGCATTATCATGCAGGAGAATAATTTTGTCGTGTCTGGAGTAGCAGTGGGCGCGCTTTTCCTCGAGTGCTCGACTCAATCTCATCAATTGTGCTCGGTAGACAGCCCCAGCAATGGTTTCGTTCGGTTTGAGCAACTCATAATACACGACACCAAGCTGATCCCATCAAATACACAACAAGAGTTTTTTTCTATGAATATTTGGCTTAGCTGTAGATGTTGAAGCATGGCCAGGGGTTCCCCATGATTTCTTCCTTTTTGGATTATCATAGTGGATCCATTTTTCATCACCAGTGACTATACGGTGCAGAAAACCCTTTCGTTTATGCCTGGCAAGCAGCATTTCACATGTGGAAAATCGGCGTTCAACGTTTCTCGGTGTCAGTTCATATGGAACCCAATTTCCTTGTTTTTGAATCATTCCCAATGATTTCAACCTATGTGAAATTGCTTGTTGAGTCACTCCTAATGTAAGTGCAAGTTCTTCTTGCGTTTGGCACGAATCTTGATCCAATAATACTTCCAATTCCGCGTCTTCGTACACTTTCGGCCTTCCGCTGCGTTCTTTGTCTTCGATGTCAAATCCACCGTTCTTAAACTTTTGAAACCACTCACGACAACTTCTCTCACTTAAGGCAGCCTCACCATATGCTTCTACAAGCAATCGATGCGCCTCAGCTGCAGATTTCTTCAAATTGAAGAAGTAAATCAAAAGTTCCCGCAAATGACGCTTATTCGGCTCAAAACTTGACATTTTCGAACACAAAAAAATATGTTATACTGATAAAAATTCACTAATATTTCAAGGTCATGTTGTTGACAGATGTCCAACCTTACGATAATGACATTTTACATCTGACAATTTTAACCATAACTTACTGGTGGCGCCAACTTTTGTCAAACGGCGGTGACTTATTTGTACACCCAATAATAATTGGACGCCGCTGGTTAAAGTCTTCAACAGGATCCTCATTTTAGTTTTATAATTCCACAAAGCCATCGTGAAATAAAAATGAACCTTCATCTTGAGAGCAAAACACGCGCGCGCCAACCTCCCCCCCCCCCCCCCCCCAACGGCACGCACGCACACACACTAGATTTAGAACTACACTTTGGCATAAATAAAAAATCCATCGTAAAGAAAACGACTGAAATGTATTATACGATACATTGTATTAGATCCACACCTCAAAACTCATCAACAATAACATACGATTATATGCGAGAGTTCACAATGGTTCAGTTGAGCAGAATATCGCACGGCAATTTGGACCTGACATTAGACCGAAATAGAACTATTGCAACGGTGACATTTGAGTCACTGTTTATACGATTAGCCTTCCGCCATCTCGATTGTGTGTTTTATTTATCATGGCAACTTGTTATCGTTATAATGAGAAATGCACTAAATCTGGTCAGTAGTTTTAAAAGATAAAGTTATGGTATATTTTTGAGGCATTTTCTGTGGTGCATAACTATGCAATTTTGAAACAAAATTGCAGAATATAAAAATAGAAATATCTATTTTTTTTATATTCGATTTAGTAACATGTTCAAGGGAGGAAGTTTTACAAAGTGTGGACTAAAGTGGTGATAAACAGTTAACGAAGATTTTAATTCATTAACGATATCAACAATTTATAGTAAAATTTATGGTGTTTGGATTATAGTCAACCGTTGATACTGCAACTTGACTAAAGTCGTGACTCAAATTACTATAACAATATTCTTTGACTGGAACACAGTATCGAGATATATTTTACAATTCAAACAAGATTTCCTTGGACCATATATAACATAGCTACAATTCGATTGGTTGACGTTTTAATTGCTTTATTTCATTTTTAGATTTTAAAAACTTACATGAGAGACATTGTAACGAGAAAATAGTTAAAAATATATTATTTATAGGGAATTCAAGCGAACCACAATTAGTATTTAAATTTTGAAACACAGATTTTGACAGACATTGCCTATCAAATTATCAGAGAAAGAGATTAGATTAAGAGATACGAAAACAATTGCATTTGATTATTGGGTGCCAACTAAATAAAAAGATTGGTAACCATCTATTTCCTTTCAAATATACGTCACTGAAATCGTTAGTGTTCCTTTTGTACGACTCGATATTGAAGAATCTATTCGACCGTAACAAAATTACATTTGGAATTCAATGTGCCAAGTTCAAATAATCCGTGTTCGTTTTTCATCTGAAAATTCTCTATATAAAAATTTATCAACTACATTTCAATGAATATCAACATTTAATGATGTGGCTTTTTTGTACATATTCCTCTTCAAAGTCGTATTAACTCGTCCTCGTCATTGAATATTATAAGACCTAATATACTACCTTGATCAAAAAGTTTTAGGACTTTATTCATAAAATCGAAAATACAAGTTAATTCATCAAAATCGATATGGTCCCCTTCAAAGTACTCCCCATCGACTGTAACGCACTTACGCCAGCGCTTGATCCAATCCTCGAAACACCGCTGGTACTCAATTTTCAGTATGCCCATCAGAGCCGTCTTCGATTTTTTCATGATATCCACTCGGGTGCTGTAACGCGTTCCTTTTTTGCATGAAATTGAGGTCTTTCGGCACCAGTTTTGCAGCGACACGTCTGAGGCCCAAATCATTAACCAAAATGTCTTAAGCGGATCCATAAGCGATTTTCAAGCCCTCTACCAGCTCTCTGATGGTCAATTTGCGGTTTTCGGCCAACATTTCTTTGATTTTATCGATGTTTTCATCAGTTTTCGACTGCCACTGCGTTCGTCATCCTCGACCGACTCACGACCACTTCTGAAACATTCGTGCCACCGAAAAACACTTCTCCAACATTTCCAAGGTCTGTGAACCGTTAAATCTGCTTTTCACACAAAATTTAAAGCAAACTCGTTGATGCACAGTTGATGCCATTTTCAAACTTGTAAAAAATCGAAAACACGCACAAAGGTACTCAGTACAGCGTAACTTTTACAAATGTCAAGCTATGACGCTGAAATTTGAAGGGAAATGTCAATGATATATGTGGTAACCTAACAAAAAAAAAGAATTCCAATCGGATGACTGACAGCGCCACACAGTGGCCGGTCCTAAAACTTTTTGATCAAGGTAGTATACTCGTACATTGTCACAAAATAAAACAGATAAAGATAAATTATATTTAGCACTGTTTTTGAATAAATATTTAACAGATTTTATTAATTAAAAAGATTTTTAATACAAATTTATTAGATGGTATCGCACCACCTTTGCATGTTTTTTAATGATCATTATTTTGATCACCAATAAAACACTTGCTCGTATCATTTTAATGGGCAAACTTCGGTTTCGTTTTATGTTATCTTATAAGAAGCAAAATTTCGGGTCACCGAGGACTTTGTCAACAGCGCGACGGAAATAAGAGCTGCTGGAATTCATTTCGGAGGCCAGTCGCCCTAACAGCGTTAATAATACAATACACAATACAGTATAGTATCATTAACGTCTCTCCGATGTCATGTCTGGGCTTGCTGCGAATGCATTCATTCACATTCACTTCATATTACAGGACATACTCACGTACAAAAAAATCAATGACTCACTTTTAAAAAGATGTGTCGATACAATTTATCTGCGAAAACCGCAGATAACAAAACAAAAGATTTTTTAAACTACCTTATCTCATTTATAAATTAATATCTACTTATTTTCCATATCAACTGATAAGACTGGTCAGCAAAGTTGCCTCTTGTTAACTTATGGTATTGATTGTAAAATCATTAAATTGTCGTCCGTCGATACATTTGTCCTTAAAGTTTCATTATATTAATTATAATTATATAAATTTTCATTATATAGAATAAAGATAAGAACTGGTGGAAGAGTTATAAATACAGTAATTTTCGTCATATTTCCTGACAACGGCGAGAAGACAAATTTTAACTCAGAAAAGTGTAAATGAAACTGATAATTTAAGTTTTATTGTGTGCTTTCCAGAATCAATCCCAGTCAGAGTGTCACTTGGTCGAAATCACATGTCGAGATTATAAAAAATATTGAATTGGTCCCATTGAAAAAAAACTTGTATATCTTTAATATTAACATATCTAGTCACGCTGTATAAGCTATCAGTAGCTGATAGTAAAAACACTAGCTTTAACCAACATTTAGGATGTCAATTTTTCAACTACAAAAAGTGTCCTCGACCACACAATAAAATATAATGTCAAGTCGTGTATCGTGATTTTTAGGTAGATATCTGAAGCAAATATTAACGATGGAACATGATATACATTATGGAAAAATATAAAACACAAGGAAAACATTAATACCATATAATGTTGGTAATTCGATTACCTTGCGCATAAAGTGTATGTTATATGCTAAGACATCGGTGCCATGTTTAACTTATCATATAAGAGATAAATTAATAATGTTTTATAAGTAAAATAATCAATCGATACTTAATTGTTTAATAAAGGGACTGGAAAGGCCTAAAATTTTAATTTAAGAAAACAACGAATAAGCGTATTTCAATTAAAATTTAAGAAAATATCAAATAAAAAAATACATTTGTGAAATACATACATTTTTACAAAAAATCAACTAGTTTGGTTCGAGAATGTCCGTTAAGTACTCGTATTCTTATGTATGTATTCCGAAGTTACAAGACACGCGAAGAAAAAATATACAATAATAACACCCCATAATTGGCAACAAGCGAGCCGATAATGCGATGTTATAAGGTTACAAATGTGAAAAACCTTCAGAAAAATAATGCAACAAGTCAGCCTAGTAAACTTTGTACAATCAATGCTCTTCTATATTAAGAAATAGACATTTTGAAAGAGAAAAAAATATCCTTAAAACGACTCAATCGCAATAAAACATACTAGTCAAAAGATTACATGATTGATAAGAAAATTTAAAGTTAAGCCCACTAGACATGATGCTATATTGTATACAATTCATATTTTTGACACCTTCAATTTCGATGGTTGTACGCATAAAAATATGTAGGATATTATTTTAAGGTCCGCATAGACCGCAGAGATATGAATAAATTAATATTTGGGCGAGCCCTAGAAAAAGAGTACAAATTATTTTAAAAATTGTACGCGACATTTGGATCAAGCCTAGCTAGCAGTCATTATGATCGGCGCGAACATACTCGTATACGATATGTACTGATTTCTTTAATCATTAGGTACCTGATTTTTTTACAGTTGCTTCAAAAATATGAAGAAATAATTAGCAATTCTAGTATCCTAGCCATATATCATATTTTAGTTATACTCTTAAATACGAGTAGTTCATATTTCTCACTGAAAAATCAATGTTTCTCAGCTAGATTTAACACGGAGATAAAATAAATAATATATGTAATTTTTCAGGTATTTAAGTGATTCATTAGTATTTTCTATAACTTTTATGTTTTCAATGATTGTAACGTTACTTTCAAAAGTCTATTCCAAACCGTGGTGTCGTGTCAACAATTTTCTTGCAAATTGATTTATTTCCTCATATTTTTTCATGATCCCCACTATTGTCCGATGGGACTGAAGTTATCGAGAACTGTCCTCCCATCCATCTCTGTCTCTTGTCGCAAACTTAAGTTACGACCCAATTAGAACATGTTTTTTTTTAACGTGGAGTTGTTTAGTCAATATTCAAGACGGAATTCCATTTTCGTTTTACTTCCTCTCAAAACAGCTTCAAAATGTGTAAACTTGTATATATATTTCAATTGAAAAAAAAAACGTTTTTCAAAACGTTTTTTTTTCAATTGAAATATATTTATTTATTTTTCTATTTATTTATTTGCTTCACAATATTACTAATTACAGTCAAAATGTGGAAGCTTTGCATTATATTAAAGAAAAGTGTCGTTAAAACAACGGGACCAAGAAACATTGAATATATACGTGTATACGAGTATAATAAAATTATAAATTACTTAAAAAATCTTATAGAAAAAACCTAAGCAACCGAATATCCATATTATACAAATTGTTACAATTTCAACATTTAATAGACAATCCCAAAAACAAATAAAAAGTAATATTTGAATAAGCCAAAAAAAGTTTTAAAATATTTTCATCACAACATAACTACGAAATCATGTCTAATATATAATACGTTAAAATTTGTATCCCTCGTAGCTCCCAAATCTACAAAAAATACGTATTTCAAACGACAAATATTGTGTAATACATAATAACCCTTCTAGTGACTTATATTTAGAAAGCTTTTTAGTGTAATTTCTTTTGCTCGTAAGCCAGCGATAAAAATCTATGCGACCAGCATTTTTCTAACTCAGATTTGAAATCTAACCCTGAGATGGAAAATAATGATATATTACAATATTATTTTTGTTAATATATTTCCATTCGTTCCTAAATGTGAGTGAAGAAAAAATAATAAATTATATGATTACTTCCGACAAACATCATAAGCTTCGAAATATCAAAACTTTTGAGCGCTTGAACGTGAACTGTCCCTCATGGCCCCGTACCCTCTAGGAACGAAATAAGTTTCTTAACAGTATTTTAATGACATGGGATCCTTTAAAAGGATTCTTAAGATCACACTGTTTGAGAAATCTTACGCAATGCTGTAGGCGCCTGATGGTAGGAAAAAAAATAAAAGATACGCTTTTATGTATTATTTTTTATTGTTCACCAAAATTAAGGGAGAATCGTTACGTTTGCTGTTTCGAGTTATATTCAGTATTTCTTTATTTAAATGAGAAGTTTTTAATGATGTTCAGTAAAAAAAAATACATATACTGCACAAACAAGAAAAAAATTCATTACATTATTTCTAATTTTATTTTTGTAATAAAATAATTGATAACATATTTTTTTAATAAAAATAATTTATAATATCCTCAGAACCCTTTTCTGTGAAAATTTCCTCTTTCAATGTATATAGTATAACAACCAAGCAGGTTTATTGCCATGCAACAATTTCTTTAAACGAAGCAAAAAATGTCAAAAATATTGTATTGTACTACTCTGTATACAGTTTAACTTATACGGGTTTCTTAACATTTGGCAATCTCTTCCAAACAATTAGAAATATGTTAAAAGAAACCAGAAGTGAAAACCAGACTCTTAAAATAAATTGGGTTCCACGGGAATCGAACCCGTATCTCCAGGCTGGAAGACAGGCGTCTTACCAACTACGTCGCGGATATTGTCCATCGTAATTATGCATGATTTGAAAAAAACATCTGATCATACGGCTGAAATGCTTATTTCATAATTTCATTTCATTTCAATGGTTCTTCGGTTATCAGAGAAAATGGATTCATCGAACTTTCCATCTAATCGAGTACTGAGCAAACAACATTCACTCACCATCATATCCAAGTTATAAATACTTACCAAATAAATAGTCTCGGGAATAATACAGACAACCCTCATAATATAAATTTAATTTCTTTAATTCGGATCTGACACTATATTCGAATTTCGAAAATGTTTCTATCATTTCTATGTACCTTCATCCAGCAGTGGATCGAGCCTGGTTGACAATGATGATGATGATGGTGATGATGATGGTGATGATGATGACGATGATGATGATGATGAAACAATCTTTATCCGTAATTTATGCATTCAAAGTTTACCTTTAAAATTTACCTGAGGTATGTATTGCAGGAATAGTACAAGTGTTGCAAAACTTCATTTGGTTCTCCTGACAAATAAGTAATTGATGACATACGAGGGCGGTCCGATAAGTACTTAGCCTCACCGTCCGATGGCACCACTATCGCAAGAGCAATTTTTTATCGCGTAGTACATTCTCGTTGACAGCTACTGTCAAAATTTTAGCCGAATCGGACGCGGAGTTTTGTTTTGACCGCGTGTGGAAGCGAGCGTGTCCGCGGATTTGAGAAAAATGGAAAAAGAGCAATATCGGTCGGTGATTCGATTCTTGTTTTTGAAAGGGAAATCGCGCAGCGAAATCAAAGAGCGCTTGGATGCTGTGTACGGTGACTCTTCTCCTTCGATGGCGACCGTCAAACATTGGTTTAACGAGTTTCAACGTGGTCGCACGTCGGTTTTTGATGAGCCACGCCCAGGTGCCCCGGAAACGGCTACCACGGAGGATAACGTGACAAAAATCCACGATCTCGTATTGGCAGACCGCCGATTGAAGGCGCGCGAGATAGCTGAGACAGTAGGCATCTCAAAAGACCGCGTGGGTCATATCCTGCATGAAGTATTGGGCATGAGAAAGCTGTCGACGCGATGGGTGCCGCGTTTGCTCACTCCGGACAACAAGCGCAACCGTGAGACCACTTCAGAGCAGTGTTTGACGATGTTTAAGCGCAATCCGAAGGAGTTTCTGCGTCGTTTCGTGACCGTCGACGAAACATGGATACACTGGTACACACCCGAGACCAAGGAACAGTCGAAACAGTGGACTTCACCCGGCGAACGTGCTCCGAAGAAGGCGAAGACTATCCTATCGGCCGGAAAGGTGATGGCCACCGTTTTATGGGATTCAAAAGGTGTGATCTACATCGACTTCCTGGAGAAGGGCAAAACGGTCACAGGGCTCTACTATGCCGAATTATTGGGCCGATTCGACGCCGAATTGCAGACAAAACGGCCCCATTTGGCGAAGAAAAAAGTGCTCTTCCATCATGACAACGCACCGGCTCACACCTCCGCCGTCGCCACGGCCAAATTGGTAGAATTAGACTACGAACTGCTGCCCCATCCACCGTATTCTCCGGATTTGGCCCCGTGCGACTTCTTTTTGTTTCCAAATTTGAAAGTCACTCGCCGGGCAGAAATTTGAGTCGAATGAGGAGGTTTTAGGACTGCAACCACGGAAGGAAGAGGAGGTTATCGCCGCCACGGATGCCTACTTTGCAGACCTCCAGAAAACGTATTTTTCAGACGGGTTAAAGAAGTTGGAGCATCGCTGGGTCAAGTGTATCGAACTCAAAGAAGATTATGTTGAGAAATAAATCGTCACTTTTCCAAAATTTTTGTTATTCTTTTGTAGGCTAAGTACTTATCGGACCACCCTCGTATACCTCTTAACCTAAACGCCATAGATTTGTCTTATCAAGTTACAAAACTTTTGTCAACGCCTTTAGCTTTATCGGGAGACAGTCAACGTTTTTTTTTTTAACATATGTTATGTATGTGAAATAATTTACTCAGTCAGTCATTAAAGAAAAGAAACTGAATGTCAGATTTTAAATAATAATAATATTATAACTATGTAAACGAATTCCAAATTCAATTGATACTATTGTCATTAAAAAGTACCGTAATTTTCTTTTCACTTTGATAGATTTTGTTCGTTATTCAAATGTCAATCGAAAAGCAAATGCGAAATGTACATTATTATTCAATTATCTTGTTTTTTTTAACTAAAATGTTATTTATACATTGAATGCATTTTTCTGTAAAATAAATTTTGCTAAAACTCAATATTTAACGTAATTAGAATGCTTCAAAACAGTATGTACGTCAAAAAATCACAATTTATTCAGCGGTTAACCAAGACATGTCGAAAATGGAATGAGCTGGACAGCATAATAAAATATTCGGTTCACTCAATAATGATTGTTCAATATTTTCCAAAATCACAAGGATACCTTCATATTTTAGTCAGCTTAAAAACCACGGTTCGAGTATATTATATTTGATTTTATGTTTTATAGTTATCTCTAAAACATAGATTTTTATTAGTATAAAACAATATACCTACCATATTCACCACGTGTAACCATATAAATTAAATAATGAAAAAATATTCAGTTTGAATTCATTCTTAACATTCATTACTAAACGATAAAAAATGTGTCACCAGTTTAATTCAATAATATATTTTTTTGCAGTCGCTTAACATAACGAATCGTACAAGAACTAGTTCTTGCCAAAGATATATTATCAGGTCTGTAAATATGAAACCGGAATTTGCTCATAGATGGCTCTAGTTGTCAATGTAGTGACTGTCAAGCCGCGTCATTAGCGCCTTTTTCTTGTGTTTGCATTTGCCAAAAACTTTTAACTCACAACAATACAAGTTTAATACAACTACATATGTTTTCATAGCATTCATGTCTGTTTTTGTGCCTAAAAACTACGATTCGCGGACAGCATTGATTTTCTGTTACCATTTGAAGAAAACTGCTACATAATCGCATTGAATGCTTGTCGAAGCTTACGGTGAGCATGCTCTTGGTAAATCACAGTGCTTTGAGTGGTTTAAAAAATTCAAAAGTGGCGATTTTGACGTGAGAAACGAAGAACGTGGAAGACCACCGAGAAAGTTTGAAGACGCCGAATTACAAGCATTGTTGGATGAGGATGACGCTCAAACGCAACAACAACTCGCGGATCAATTAAATGTGACACGAGAAGCCTTCTCCATACGTTTGAAAGCCATGGGAAAGATCCAGAAGGTGGAAAAATGGGTTCCACATGAACTGAATGAAACACAGAAGGAAAACCGAAAAAACACTTGCGAAATGGTGCTCTCCAGGTACAAAAGAAAATCATTTCTCCATCGAATTGTGACTGGCGATGAAAAATGGATATATTTCGAGAGTCCTAAGCGTAAAAGATCATGGGTAACTCCAAGCAAGCTAGCGATTTCGACTGCAAGGCCAAATCGCTATGGACGGAAGACAATGCTCTGTGTTTGGTGGGATCAGAAGGGTTTTATCTATTATGAGCTGCTAAAACCTGGCGAAACCGTTAATACTGAACGCTACCGACAACAAATGATGGTTTTGAACCAAGGATTACGTGAAAAATGACCAGAATATCAAAAGAGGCAACACAAAGTGATTTTGCTTCATGATAATGCACCATCGCACACAGCAAAAGCAGTCAAGGAAACGATTGAGGCGTTTAGTTGGCAAATACTTTCGCATGCGGCTTACTCACCAGACTTGACTCCATCCGGACTGGCACTTGCTGAGCAGCGCTTAACTTACGAAAATGTACGAAAATGGCTCGACGATTGGTTTGCCTCAAAAGAGCAAGTTTTTTTGGCGTGGCATTCACAAATTGCCAGAGAGATGAAAAAAATGTGTAGCTAGCGATGGGCAATACTTTGAATAAAATATTTTTTACCATTTTCATACAATAAATGTGTATTTTATATAAAAAAAATCGGGTTTCATATTTACAGGTCTGATAAATATGGATGAAGAGGGTATTTTTCGTCCGATTTGGCAACAAAGTCAAATTGAAAATCACACATATGTCAATATCTGAGCTTCTAATTTAACAAAACAAAGTTTATAAATAGATAATTGTTTTTAGCAACCCGGAATTTTATGATATTTATCAGTTTAAATATGATATATATATATATATATATATATATATATATATATATATATATATATATATATATATATATATATATATATATATATATATATATATATATATATATATATATATATATATATATATATATATATATATATATATATATATATATATATATATATATATATATATATATATATATATATATATATATATATATATATATATATATATATATATATATATATATATATATATATATATATATATATATATATATATATATATATATATATATATATATATATATATATATATATATATATATATATATATATATATATATATATATATATATATATATATATATATATATATATATATATATATCTGTATCTTTAGAGTTGAAAGTCCGGAAGTCACATTTTTTTCATAATTGAGTTATTAATGCAAATTTCATAATTATTATCAGTTCTATAAAAGCTGAAGACGTGGAAGTCCATTGATAAAGAATGAAGGAAATACGTTGGGCTAAAACTAATGCGTAAAACGCATGACCAGGCGCACTATATTATAGTGCGCCTGGTCATGCGTTTTACGCGCTGGTCTAGAGGTCCGGTAGATTACAATAGGAATTAGCTGAAGGAACTAAGCTAACTGATTATTAAATATTGTGGAAGAAAATAAAAAGATGGTTCATGTCCAGTATAAATAAAACATCAGGCTTATATTGTAAAATAATATAGCTTTTATAATGGTCTGAAACATCGCAAGTCATTAGTGTATCAATGTTAACACTTAATTTTGCAAAAAATGTTTTAAAGGTTTGCTTTTACTTAATATTCCGTATTGAACATATAGTATATACTCGTTCTACGAGTACTGATAGATTTACTAATAAAATAGGTGCAGTATTGCTGAAACATTTTAATTTTGGATACGCAGCAAAAACACAATAATATGATGCCCTTCTGTAGCATTCACCAGGCATCCGTTAGGCTTGTTCTGTACCGTGTTGACGAAATCTATATAAATAAAAATGTAAATGTTCGTATATTAAAAATCTCTAATCTCCGAAAGTTCTTCACCGATCGTTTTGAAATTTTGACAAAAGGTTGCATTCGTATACAAAAATGTTTATATATTTTTATTTATATACAGGTGTATATAAAAAAGTTTATAAATCAGAAAAAATAACGTTTGCGCCTCCTGCAGCGACAAACTCAAACTAAACTTGACAGTTATGTCACATTGCATTTTCGACGTTTCGGAATTAATATTAAATATTAAATAATTAAACAATAAATATTAAATATCTATATAAATAAAAATGTAAATGTTCGTTACTTAAAAATCTCCGAAAATTATTCACGGATTGCTTTGAAATTTTGACAGTTCCATTTTGATTTTGAATATTAAATAATAAATATAAAATAATTAAATATTTAATATTTCATAATAAATATTAAATAATTAAATATTTAATAATAAATATTAAATTTTCAACTACGTTTATTGAAAAATAGCGCCATCTGCTTGGACGTAGAAGTATACTAAATTCTTATCTGCCATTTTGTACTGTCGCGTCGTAATAGCTGTGCGCTTTTAATCCGGTGTTTTTAAACTGTTTTTTATTATTTTTCAGTACAATTAGCGGTGAATTTAAACTGTATCGATTGATTTTCATTTGAATTCATGGTGTGTATTAGGGATGTTGCGGATATTCGCATCCGCAATTGCGGAGCTTCCGCATGAATTTGGACATCTGCATCCGCATCCGCAATAATCAATGCGGATGTTCATGCGGATGCAGATGTACCGCAGGTCGCGACAATAAAAAAATTGGGTGGGGCCGGCGAGTGGCGCGTGCCGTGAGCACGTGCTGATTGACCAATAGGAGCGAAGATTTCGGTGACAAGATCCGACGTGTTTGTTATTGTTTATCATTTGTTTCTCGTAAATCAATCACAACGTGTTTAGTTGCGCTTATCGTGTGAACATTTCAGTTTTGGAGTGTTGTTGTGAGTATTGTGTGTTAAGCGAGTTTTCTGCAGTTAATAGTTTATTGGACAAGTGAATTTACAATGTCACCACCGACACAAAGTGAGATTTGGACTTATTTTAAACCAGATGCACATGACCAGGATAAGGCTCATTGTAAAATATGCAATAAAACTTACTCTCGCAAGGGCCGTACCACCTCGTCTTTGAAAAATCATCTAAAATCGATGCACCCAGAAGAGTTTAGTTTCTTTGAAACCTCGAATAAAACAAAACAATTGCAGAAGATAAAAGCTGACACAGGTAAGTTTTATCATAAAAAATGTGAATTAACCTTACCTGGTGCTGTTCTTGTGGCATTATTTACATTTAATTTGTATGGCTAGCTCTAACCGTAGGCAAAAATTAACTAATGATTCAAAAAACAAAATAGCCAAATTAGCTTCTTATAATAGTGTTTTCCAATTGCAGTGCAATTTCATGTTCTACCACGCGCTTTTTTAAATCTGTTTTTCATCAGTTTTCACAAGTTATAATTTATGTGTGTATTTTTTTAGATAAAATTGTCACTCCTCTACAAGAAGCAAAGAAACAGCTCTCGTTAGAGGAAGTAGTTCTAAAGGAAAAGAAATGGGACACTGACAATTCCGCGCAATTTTTTTACTGATTTTGTGTGCAAGGAACTATATGGCAAAAATGCTGAAAAAGTTAAAGAATTGATCGAAAAAAATGATAACATGTCGTTTACTTCTGACATTTGGTCGGATCTAAGCTCAAATGCCTCATTGCTTAGCCTGACTTGTCATGGAATAGCAGAAAACTTTGATAGATCATCAATTGTATTGAAATGCGAGACATTCGACGACCGTCACACTGGTTACATAATTGCTGAAAAATTTGACACGATGCTTTCTGAATGGAATATTAAAAAAGAACAAGTGCATTGCCTAACTCGAGACGAAGGCTCCAATATGAAAAGAGCTATGCGATTAGCAGCATTCAATGACATGGATTGTACAGTCCACAAGATGCAACTTGCTATTCGCAGTTGTTTAGATTCGCAAGAAAACATAAAAAAGTCAAACAAAAATGTAAGAAAATTTCGACTCATTTTAACCATTCCACTATCGCTCAAAAACAACTGCAAAAATTTCAGGACAGACTGAATCAA
The DNA here is from genome assembly GCA_949825065.1 of Odontocerum albicorne. Classification (NCBI taxonomy): domain Eukaryota; kingdom Metazoa; phylum Arthropoda; class Insecta; order Trichoptera; family Odontoceridae; genus Odontocerum; species Odontocerum albicorne. Next base: position 52,945,248 of record OX463842.1, on the reverse strand, counting down.
CCGCATCTCAAAGTGTTCCAAGATTGTATAACGCGGTGGAACAGTACATTTTACATGTTTGAGCCTTTTTTAAAGGTAAAGGATGCCTCAAGTCTTTATATCAATGACAGTGAGATTGACCCTATTTTGCCAGAAGAGTTGAAAATCATTGAATGTTGTATTGAGTTATTAAAACCTTTCGAGGAAGCCACGCGGGAACTAAGGAACTCTCATGCCCTTATTTCATCTGTAATTTCAATAATTCAAATGCTTGGAAAAAAACTTGATGACTTATTTAACAAGATCACACGATTTTGATCCTATTCCACTGGCCGTAACGACTTTGAAAACTGAACTTTCAGCAAAGTTTTCTACTTTGTTGGAAGAGAACAATTTATATGTCATCGCCACCTACTTAGACCCTCGCTATAAGCACAAGTTTTTTACACCAGTGACCGAGGAAAATATTAAAGAAGATATTTTAAAGATGAGAAACACTGAGGATGACGTTTCAGGTTCTCTTAATTCCGAAGGGGATAAAAGAATGAAAATGAAAGATTCCTCGGAAAAATATACGGAACAACCAGGGACGTCCGGTACGGTCAAAAAGCCATGCTTAAAACACGATCTTGCCATGATGCTGGATTCGTCAAGTGAAAATGAGAGTCAAGAAACACCAGAAAATGGTAGCGCTGACGCTGTACTCAAGAAGGAATTGCTATCTTACCGCAATAAAAAAAGGGTCAATATAAATTAAAATCCACTTAAATGGTGGAGCGTTCATCGAGAAGAATTGGAAATATTATCAACAATAGCACGCAGATTTTTATCGCCACCACCAGCCAGTGTTCCTAGTGAACAATTGTTCAGTAGCGCGGGTTTAATTTATGAACCTCTGCGAAACAGACTGGAACCTGAAAAGGCGGCGATATTACTTTTTATTAAATATAATGCACCAATTTTTTACTTTAATTACTAAATATTTAATTATTTAATAAAAATATTGAAGATTACTATCTTTTTATCTTATTTCTGCACCCATACGAAGTTTCTTAAAAAAAATCATAAGATCCGCATCCGCGGATGTGAGCCTTCAAAAATCCGCATCCGCGGATGTTAAAAAATCTACATCCGCAACATCCCTAGTATGTATCTGTGTATGTTTTATACATTTGAATTATTAAAAGTTTCACGTGTTCATTAATGACGCGTGCAACATGTCACATCGAAATCAAATTCGTGCATTGTTTGCAATGTCTTTCCTTAATATTTAATTAATTCCAATAATATCTCTCTTTTCTTAACATTTAATTAGTTCCAATTATCTCTATTTCCTTAACAATACTCCTATTTGACAAATATTTCCTTAACAATACTCATATTTGACAGATATTTGACAAATGCGTGTCCAGCTGCAAAACGATCGATCAGCTGAGATATTCTCACATCAATTGCTGGAAATTGGGAACGGAAAGGTGCCGGTTGATATGACCTCAGGACGAATTTCATTTCCTCATAACTTCTGCAATTTAGTGACGTCAAAAGAGGAATTGGTTGAAAAAGTATTTCCCTATATTCAAATCAATTATAAGAATCACGATTGGCCGAGTGAACGAGCTATTCTTGCCGCCAAGAACAAAGACGTCTACGAACTTAACAATATTATTCAGTTCCTTTTTTAATGTTTCACAATTTTATATGTTTTTGCTATAACTTTCTTTCTTCTTTTTCAGTGCAATCGATCTGCTTTAGTTCATCAAAATGTCGAGGAAGCAGAAGAGCGACGTATAGCCAGACTTGAGGATGCACGGTTGCGAGCACGGCGATCGCGTTCTGCAGCTTCAGAACTGCTTCGTTCTCAAGAGAATGAACGCGACAGACTGAGAGTGGCTGAAAGACATCAAAAATATTGTATACCCACAAGCATTGTGAAATTAAACATATTAAAAACGTGTGCTTTCTCTTTTCTTTCTTTTCCATTTAACCGGACTGAGCCACAGCAACGCGTGGCCGGGTACACAGCTAGTATATAATACAGTACAATCAAACTTGAAAATGAACTTATTTTAAAAAGTCGCCAGGAAGAATATTGAATTTATTTTAAAAAGTCGCCAGAAGGAATTTCTGACTCATAATTTCCTTTTTTACTCAATATTATTTGTGACTTAAAATTATGTATTAGTTATTATCAACACAAGATTATTTTTACAATATGTTGGAAAAAATAAGGGAAAAAGCATGAGTACTGTAAATAACGACAGCTAATATAAACAAACATACATACCATCACGCCATTTCCCTGTCAGGGTAGGCAGAGGGCAGAACTCCATACTTTCCATTTCGACACTAATCATTAGTCTCTTCTACACCCATACACCTTCTCATACAATTTCTTTGACTTTCCACGTTTCCTTCTATCAGAATATAATTAACTTGATCCAACCATACTTTCATTGGTCTTCCTCTCACACGCTTTCCACTCATATTTGCACTATATGAGTATATCTGTTTTGTTAGTATTTCTTCATTCATTCGTTCTACATGCCCAAACCATCTCAACGTACTTTTCTTCATTTACTTAATACATCAGCCTTAAGTTCACATTTATCCCTTAATTCTGTATTCTGTCATATATTATCACTCCATGTATCTTTTTCAATGCACGCATTTCTACAGCATTTTTCTGCTCCTCTTTTTCCACGTCCACGTTTCACTCCCATGCACCAAAGTTGGCAACAAAATACTATTGCGGACTATAATCTTAGTAGATTTTGATACTGTCCGGTTCGAGTATACTTGTTTTAGTGCCCTATTGACTTTGATTCATATCGCTACACGCCGTTCGATATCCTTCTTAACTCTACTAGTATGTGATATAAAACTAGTATGCGATATAAAAACAATCGAATGTTTTATTTCAGTATGGGAACAATTGACGAGTATCAAAATGCTGTGGTGTAAATCAGGATGCCCAACGCCCAAGAATTTGAAGACATTTTACATAGAATCATTTTTTCAAATTCTCAACTTAATGACATTAAAAACAGTGGATTTTTATATACTCTTATATAATGCTATTATCATATTTATTTTTAAAACACACACGTATGTATGTCGTAAATAGAGGAGGTTCCTAGCTGAAAGTACACTGAGACGTAAAGTGAACTGTCGCGGCGTAAAGATTATTTCATCAAAAAACGGAAGGAATTTTAGGAAATCGATCACTTTACATTCGAAATTTTACTTCCATTTTGTATTTAAACGTTTATTAGTTTGTGGTTTAACATTTTACATCCTTTCACGAACTTATTTTACCATTGATAATCACATGTTCTTGTTTTCTGAAAATTTGATTAATCAACTTTATTGTAGTTGTTTTTAATACCTCCTATGTATGGTATATATAACTAATATGTTAATAAGATAAACGAATAGTTTGTTTAAGAAGAAACAGCTAGTCTCCACCAGTTATAGTCTTACTGGATCAATTGTATAAAGATTGCTGAAAAATTTAGAAATCTAAAACAATGTAAATTAACTTGATGTTTCTCTTCAGGTGTTGCTCTTTAAAAAAACGTCTTAATATAGTTTAAACTTGGCACAGCCAAAAGAGCAATGGTTCTCCGAATGCGGAAAACGATGGCAACGAGAGACAAGATGAAAGCAATGACATCCTGATTTCGAATGTATAAGGCATATGCGTCAGTGTGTAGCACGCGGCCTTGCCGGGTCCTCTGCTGAGCTCGGCAGTACTCTCGAGCCGGAGGACCATATATGGAGTATCTGCGAGCTGGCGCGGCCGCCCGCCGCCCTCCCACACTCGCCAGCCCGCGAGCCGGGCCAGTACATCATCGCTCCGCCACTACATGCGACTAGGCTAGGCTTCGGTGCTTGAAAGGACACCGCACGTATGCATTATGTATTTAGAAACCAACTTGGATATTTCAGTCATATGCATTTCTTGATGGTGTTATTATTTCTAAAGATAATATGATAACAAAAAAACTTTCAAAACATATTCAAATACATTCTCAGAATATCCACAGCTGTCTGTGTGTACGCGAATATGAACCAACACTAAGTATACTAGAGTATAAATTTTCGAATTCTAATATTTAGTTCGACCAAATATTCTAGGCTAAAAACTTCGACTTATAAGGAAGTTTTAAGACATTTCAAAATAACCTTGCTATCAGATCAATGTCAAGCGTTAACGTAATATAATAACGATTATTAGTGTTGACCAAAATTTGACACATCCATAACGTATTTAACATTATGCATTATCCCCTAATTTGATAATTCGAAGATTTTGACGAACTGGTAGTGACTTGGAATTTGCCGTTTCCATAGTAATTTTTCAAGTATATTTTACAGAAAGCATTTTTATGCGTAAAAACCCCAATTCACGTTTTAACTATTCTGAAATAATTTAGGAAACATCCCCTTGCTTTGTATGGGCTTATATGTAATATTTTAAGATGTAATTTAATCACGAAAAATCCGTTCGACTAGCTTGATATTTTGTACATGCAAGATTGATCTAAGATTTTTCGATATTTCAAATAAACCAAAAGTACTTAGGGGGTTGGGTCTTTTTTACATATAAACGTTTATTTTACTTTGTCAATTTCTCATTTTCCGCTTATTTATCGTATCACAAAAAAATACATTCATATTTGCACTAAAAAAATGAGTTAAAAAACGGTTAAATTATATAATTCATGTGAAATGGTGATTTCAATTGAAAATCAAAGCGAATAGGCAAAGAATATCAACAACAGTATTTTGAAGTTTTCACTTGAGCGGAAATTGATTATTAGATGGCAAAAATGTCCAATAATCAGAGCGGACATCGAATCTGACTGTTCATAAATCTAACGAATTTTGGCATCTATATAAACAGCAACACATTAATCTTACAACTCTGTTCACGTCCATGTTATTTTTATTATTATAAAAAAACTAAACATTCGTTGAAAGGAATTTAAAAAATTACTCCCTAAATATTTGAAAATGACAATCAACGTAAGAAAATTACGTAGGTGTATCAACATACATATTTTAACACTAAAGGAAAATTTACAAAGTGGCGTTTAGGGAGCAGACTTCTCAAGGTATAAACATCTACCTACAATAGTATAAACTGAAAAAAACACGACACATGTACTATTTAAGAAACTCTTAAAGTTGTTTTTTTTTTAAATTTAAGTCGAGTAAAACCCCTAGTTAAAATGTCCAACCTATTGG